>CAAE01015006.1:186992-325354 GCA_000180735.1 Tetraodon nigroviridis | reverse complement strand
TTTTCTGCCAGACCTGACAATGTGGTATTATGACAAAGTCAAGTCAAGACAAAAATACATCCACATTCATTCAAACCATTCCGGAATCTGCTGAACATTCCACAAATGTGAGTTTTTACCTCCAGGTTACAAAGCAAGGCCTGGACTGCAGCAGTGTTCTCTAGGTAACCAGAACCCCTCGTGTCTGCAGAGGTTGCGAGCTGTAGAACCAGTTGAAAAGGTCTGTTGTTGATCAGGCTGCTCTTCATCTTCAGCAGGAACGCTAGCAGCTACATGGAGAGAAGGCAGCACTTAGGAGCGGACAGAATGGTGGAAGGTAGTCATCCACCATGTGCAGGAACTCTGGTGTAGAGACAGACCTGGTATCCTTCAATGCGGTTCATTTCCTTCTCCATGGTAGAATTAGTTTCCAACACAAAAAGGAGAACTTTAAGTGCTGCGTACAAATAACTGTCATCCGGTGCCATTGCGACTAAACTGAGGACGACTGCAGGGCCGCCCACATACAGGAAAGCAGTGGACGCACTATTTGGGCTGAATGTACGAACACCTAAAATAAAAAGAAGCCATTTCATTTTTGCCAGCTAGAAACAGTTTAGTCCCATTATTTTTAGTGAGATTTAAGGTACCATAACGTCCGACCAGAGCAGTTCCTATGGTGCGAGCTGTACCACCGAGGTGCTGGCTGATGTTTCGAAACAGGAGGACAGGAGTAGTTTGATCCCGAGACGTTATCCCCATCTGCAAAAAAAAAAAAAAAAAGTGACCATGTGTCATCGCAACTAACACGTGAATTCAGCCTAAACTCACCTCACCTCTTTAGCAATCAGCCTGCAGTCCACCTCGTTGTAATCCTCCCTGATCTGCAAGACGGTGGTTAATGTGGAAATTGCTGGGTTGATGCCAAAAGAGATTCTTTCCTCAGGAACCAGCCGGTGAGGAAACATCTCTGCGTCTAGGTCAAGGTCACAGGAAAAACAACGTGTCAGAAACAATGTAAAGGATCAATATGCTGTGTATTCTTACGCAAGATTCTGAGACTCACATGAGTTGCACATGGTGAGGAAATTGCCAATGTAGGAGGTGCCTTGTCTGTATATGACAGCCACAGCCTCAGGGCTCAAAGCCTCTTCAAACAAGTACGTAGGGCCCACTCGCCACACTAGAGCAGCGTGCTCCTTCCATAGAGCTGGCGTTCCTATTATTCCATACACATCGATCACAGCCGTGGGGTCCATGGAGACATGGTGACCAGGGAACGGCTGGATATACCTCATCTGAGACACAATGGAAAGCTCTGTGATGCATGCCAGACATTTAAAGAGTACCAAAGGGCTTCTCTGATCTTCTCAGTTCATACCTTTCCAGAACCAAAGGCTTTGCCATTAAAGTAGACTGACGTCACACAGCTCTTCTTTACATCTTTGGTCATGACTACAACCAGATGGTGCCACTGACCTGGGATCAGCATGCTGGAGCAGCGGAATCTCAGTGACGTAGGCAGTGATGTCGGAGTACAAACCTCTGCCTCCATTATGTCTATCAGACACGCAGCACATGATGCAATCAAAGCTCTACAGCATTCATCGTTGTTCACCAGTCCTACTTTCAACTACCTTGATACAAAAATCTACAGTGGTCTTTGGTTTGCAGAGGCCATGTCACTCTTACCCAGGTAGGTAAAAGCCTCCTCCTCTGTGGAGACAACCAGACAGCCATCATAGGCCGAGAATGAGATCGACAGACAGACGTACTGCTGCTCAGTCCGGGACATGTGGCGAACCACCGTCAGCAAGCGGATGGGATGGGAATTACAGGCCGAGCTGAACCTGTTGATCTGAAACCAGCAGGAAAATGAGAGGCCAGCTGTTGGGGGAAAACCCCGGCAGTCTGTAAGGAAGCAGGAGAGAGATCAGAATTATTTTTTAGGATTTGTTCACGAACATGTACCTGAGTACCTGATCACTTACCTGCACCTACACCACCTGTCGAGATGGAATCAGCAGATACTCCTTTCACCGTGGCCAAAGATGGCAGTAAAAGACAGCTGCAGGCAAGAAGACATAAAGAAATTTCATGATTTGCTGTGTTTTTTTTCATATTTTGACTTCACTTTTTATTAAAAAAAAAAGTTATGATTGTATCCTAAATCCTTAAATCTGACTTTAAATGACTTGTAGGAGATTTTTTTTTTGTAAATCCAAAGGTCATTTAGGTGTAGAGATTTCAAACTTTGCACGAGGCATGATGTGTGAGATCTGAGAGACCAGTGCCAGCGGCTGAGCTCATTCTTTTCTCTCAGGCTTGTCAGTGTGGTATGACAAGAATGTCTGAAAGAATTTCACTCAATAGCCACAGGGGAAAAAAATGACGATAGAATAATATGAGACTCACTCTCCAGCTGAATCGTGCTCATTTTAACATTTGAAAAAAAAAGAAAAAATTCAGTGTATTTGATGTTGTAGAAGAGGGACTCACCCATATCCACTCTCACTTGTGTTAAACTCTACAAAAGCAGGTGAGGTGGAGACTTTGTGAGGTCTGAAGGTGCGTGGAGATGTCATGGACACCAAACTGATAATCTGGTGGATTGGGATTGCAGAGCCAACAGAGGATTCCTCTGGAGTAGCAGAGTCCAACAAACTGAAGCTTCGCCTCAGTGTGCTTGTGGTAGATCTCGAGGCATCTGTCTCTGAATTGAGCCCTAAATCTTTGGAAAACACAATTTCAAATGAGCTACCGGCTCATGATTGTTTTTAGACCCATATGAAAATACAAGAAGCTGCTCTAATGAGAATAATGAGATATATGAGTATCATAAAAAGTTTACCGTTTGAAAGAGAATCCTTGTCAGGCTGGTTACCGGCCTTTTTCATTTTTTTGGTCATTTTCTCTCCCAAGCACATGAGCGGGTTTCCTAAACACAGGAATTTTCTGACAATGAAAGAAAAACACATCTCAGTTGCTGCAGATGGACTCACACAAATATACATAACAAATAAAACTGCATGTGAATTTACCTTAACTCTTTATGAGTGATTGCCTGCGAGGAGAGTTTTTCCAAGATCCGTGTCACTGGGAGATGTAACACGTGATCTGAGTCCAGCAGCATGCACTGACAGTGGGTCAGGAGGGTGGAAACGAGACCCCCACTGCACAAAACCTGTCGGTTCTGCTCAGATTTCACCATAGCCTGGATATGGTGAGCCAAAGAGAACTGGACCTCAACTGAAAGCTGAGGAGAAAAAGAAAAGAAATGCTGCATGTAAGATAATATATAAACCAGTGATGAATAAGGAGTCTTTCCACTTCTGTACCTGTGGGTCCTCTGGAGAAAACACAGATGGGAGAAGAGTTAAAATTACCCTGACCACTCCTGGATGAAGAATAACATGATCACAGCTAAACCTACACGGAAAAAGCACCAAGCAAATAAATGTTTACATACAGCAGTTACAAAAGATAAATCATCTTATAGAAGCTATGGAGACTTCCCACAGGTATTCACCTGTCCTGAGTTTCTGAAGAGACGGAGGAGATGGAGGGTGATGTGTCTCTGCACCTCTTCTGTATGTCTTCTACAGAGTGCGGACCAGATCTTAAATCGACACTAGGAGACCTTGAATACAGTCCTTCATCACATGCACTCTCAACTTCTAGAAAGTCGAAAGGAGAGTAGGTTCCTGTAGCGAACTGGTCAAGATAGGACAGCAGCCGTACACATGTCCGAAGATTCAAGGGCAGTTTCAGCTGTGATGTGGAGCAGGAGGAGGACGAAGCTCCGGGGTCCGCTGATAATTCAACAAACTGGTGGAAACTCTTAAATGGAGCTTGGTTGCCCTCAGAAGTCTTGAAAAAGGTGCCCCACTCTTCACTGTCGTTCTGGGGGCTCTCGGTGTGGAAACAGCCCAGTTGCAGAAGAGCTTCGCCGAGCTTTTCATAAAAGCCACCGGTCTCAAAGTGATGAGCATTGACTGTGTGAAGATGAACAGCCAAGTTCAGTATGTGGAGAAGGAGAAGAAGGAGGTCCAGCAGTTGTTGATAACCCAGCAGTTTCCACACTTCCTCCCGGGGGGGGTCGGCCAGAGCTCCTTCCATGTCAACCACAAGAGAGAGCAGTCCTGTGAAGCCTCCGGCTCTCCTGAACGCATCCAAACTGTTTGGAGCCTCCAGCACTTTCAGCACAGACTGTAATACATCACAGAGATTAATCTCAAATGACACTTTCAAGACCTCTCAATGCGTGATCAAAGATTTGGAACACAGAAGAAACCATGGCCCCTTTAAAAAAAAAAAGGCAGAATAGCTGCAACATAAATCTGCATCATAAATCATTTCTGGTAACTGTTTTTAGGTGAATAAAATTATATTAGCAATATTTAATTTGCAGAGCTAATCTGTCAGGTAGGTAATGTGTGAGGCTGAAAGCAGAGGGAAATATGATTAACTCAAACTGGAGTAATCAAAATAGCTCTTAAACCTTGCCAACCCAGGTCATTCCCAATCCGATTGCACCCTGCTTTAAATACGTTAGCACCAGCCTGACACACACACAGATCCTGCATACATGCAAAAGTGAGCACAAATGCGCGCACGTGTACACACACAATTTTTGAGCGGTCTCGCTGCCATCTATAAAGAGGGACACATTCTGTGGGTGTGTAACATAGTTAGGCCTAATCAGATTTCTGTCCTATTCACTGATCTGATAGTGCTGGTAATCTTCAGCATGCTGCAGCACAAGGCTGCTGGCCTAATCAAATCAGCCCAGAGTTAAGAGCTAAACCTGCTTTAGCAAATCAATCTGAATTTGTCAATAACGCAATGATCGGTCCCACGTACACATAAAATAAATTCACTAGCTATAGTGCTTTAACCACGTTGCAATTTGATGTAGAGTGGAGACTACATGCATAGTTCAGCTAAAATCATTGTATGTCTGTCAATTTCTGGATATGTGCACTGCCGAAAGTGACTGTGGAGTAATTTGTACCAGCAAAAGGTCCCGCTTCAGCCCAAGCTCCTGCTGCGTAGAGGAGCAGAGGGCTCCGACGGCGGTGCGCATGAACTCTTCTGGGTTAATCTCAGCTAGCTGCTCCAGGATGCTCAGAGTGGGGCCTCGATACTGATCCTCATCCAAAAAGACCTTTATGTAGGGAACCATGCCAAGGTCCCGTACTGACGCTGCAATTTGCAAAGAGTACAAGTTTATGCCAACATAGGGAAACAAGGGAAACAATAGGGAAACAATTTTATTATTAAAAGCATAAACCTGCATACCTGTGTTTTTGATCGAACGCAGTGTTAGATTAGACACAACTTGAAGCATGCTCGCAGTGAGGAGTCTCTCATTGTCCTCCACACACGGCAGCTGCTGGAGATCTGAATGAGCAGAATGGACAACTCCAGCTTTTCTGATGATCTTGGCTCGTTTGCGAAGTTCACCAAGCAGCAGTTCCAGAAGACCCCAGTCACTCAGCACCTCAGCCAGCAAACCGCTGTGCACCGTCATTCTGCAGACAGAGGAAGGGGATCCTTTTCAGTTGATGCAGAGTGAATCAAGAGAAGCCAGCTGTTGCGGTTGAACATTCATGATCTGTTCCCATCACTCCCCCAGCCAATGTGCCAGCCCAGGTCTGCTTCAGCAAACCGAGCAGCGCACGCAGGGTGTGGTGTGGGATGTAGTTCAGTTTAAACACAATCTGTAGGATTTGTAAGCAAGGTTTTAATAAGGCCTCGTGTGCTGTGTGAGTAGATGAAGTGACGTTAAGAGACGTACCATCTCAAGCAGTGAAAAAAACAGTTTTTGTACTGATGCGGGTTTCTGCCACACGCAGGCAGCCAGCTGCGTCATCGACTGGATGGTCCACTCCAGGAGAAAGAAATTAATCGGGTCCTTCTCCCATATTGTCTGCAGAGTTCGAAGGAGTTGGCAGCAGAGCAGGGGATCCTGGGATCGCAGCAAGGAGGACTGCAGCAGGTGGAAGGCTGGAAGGTTCTTTACCGTAGAACCTGTAGGAAAAATACAATAAGGCAAACTGGCAAATCTACTGAGCAAAAGTAATATATGCCAAAAAGATTCTTCACAAATCACACACTCAACACCAATCAGATTACGTGCAGATTGATAGATTCCAACAAATACCATTGGTGAAAGCAAAATAAAAGCACCACAATCTGATTTGATGGAGTTTGCTTGCTGCACTGTCAAAATTCAGAAAGCAGCTCCTTAATTAAATTGCTATAACACACTTCTGCTCACTGTGGGTAAATGTATTCAACACCTGGTTAGTTATTGCGTATATTTTCACGCTGGGACGAAGCTGAATGAAATTCAAATAAGATTAGCATAAAAGTGTCTCAAGTCCCTCTGCTGGAGTCGGATCTCCTCCTTGTTGTGATGGATGGATACGGAGACTGTGTGTCTGCGTGTACATCTGTTTGTTAGAAACACTCTGAGTGCTGGGTGGAGAAGTGTGTATGTGTGTGTGTGTGCAGCTGTGATAAATGGATGGTTGCTGTAGGCCAGTGGCAAATGGATGTGGGGCATCCTAACAGAGTTAGACGGGAAGCCTCCACTTCATCATCCCCGACATAATCGTTTCAACTTCCTGTTAACCTGAGGGGGGGTGTGTCGTAGTGGGGGAGCGGTTGGGGAGCAGGGATGAGTGGGAAATCAGCGGGGGTGGAGGAGTGACATTTTTGGATTTATTAAAGTAGGGCACAAGCACAAAAAAATATACAAGGCAATTTATGCCTGAGCTCATATCTGTGTTCAGATATAGATTTTTAAATTGTCTAATGGATAATCAGACAACTAGAACTACAAAGGTTTTAGACGTAATCTACTGTTAAATGCTGACGTACCTTTACTGAGAGGTGGGTCAAACCTGAAACCAGGAGGTTGTGGGTTCGTGACACAAAGAGTCACTTTTAGCTCAGCTTTTCCCAGCATGGTGAAAGATGCGATGAGAGCCAGCAACTCCTCCACAGGCTGGAAGTGATCCAGAGAAACACCTTTCTCACAGCTCGGTGTTTGGAAACAGAAGGTTTAAAGTCATTCGACACGTTGCTAGTCTATGAACTTCATACTGCAACACCTTGAGCTCACCATTTCAGGATGTTTTCGAGGGCTCTGTAGCCATCGTTGCTGTCAAACTCGTTAAAGAGCATCGGACTGATGCCATAGGTGTCTCGAATAAAGCTGAAAACAGCAACAGCCACCTCAGCCAGCAGCTCCCCTGACACATCCGTCCGGATGTGCGACAGGTTCTGGATGCAGATGCGCACACAGTTCTTTTCTAAAAGAAAAAGAAAAAAACATGAAGTCTTTCCTTTGGTTAAGTAAACGCTTAGACACATAAAAACAGTCAGAACTTAAAAGTTGCTCTTTTTTTAATTACTATAACACAGGCCTGGTCTAGACTGACTGTTTATGTGGTGTAATGAATTGCAATTTAATTCAGATGCCTCCTAACATTTGAACTGCTATTAATATCTCTGCAGACTCGGTCGTCAACAGACTGGAAACATACATCTCTGCTGAGATGTTTGGTCATGAGTCTGTAATCAACTCTAAACAGGAACAGTGACAGCTGTCTGCACAGATTGCATTCCTGCCAAAATCAAATTATTCACTTAATTAGAAGTCAGAGGGTGAAAAAAATGATATTATATAACCTAGTAAACATGGGACAGTGTTGCTTGTTGCTACAGCAGAGACAGCCTTGAGCACGCGAGAGGCCTGGCGTCTCCAGGCTGGACTGGTCTGGTCCCACAGAGACGTGAGGCCGATGATGAGACACTGCAGCTCCTGAGTTTCCACCAGTCTCTCCACATTGACAGGCTGCCTACAGAGCTGAAGCAGAACCTGGGAGACAGGGAGAAGAGGAGGTTCGGAGGAGGTTCGGAGGACAAAGCCTGTAAGAGATGCAGGGAGACGGTCATCTGAGCGCCAGAGAAACGGGGCACCACTGACCCTAGTTAGTGTCTCCTGAAAGGTTTCTTCAATGGCACCGTTCTCCTTTTTGGCTGGAAGGCACACCAGCAGGTAAAGGCATTTCACCAAAGCAGCAGGAAGCCCCGGGTTTATACTGGACAGTATGTCCTACAAATATGAAAACGTATAGTTTCATGTTTTTAAAATGAAAAAAAGTTGATATTGACAGAAGAATACTTTATTACATAACTTAATCTTGTCCGGCAATCAATTCCATGTATTTCAAGGAAATGACTCCAAACAAACTTCTTGACAAACTAGTTACTTGTCACTCACTGAGCTGTCTGCTGTCAACAGCAGCAGAGCCTTTAACAGCAGCCATCCTTGACCGTGTCGGGCCTCACAGCTTGTCTGCTTCACGTGCTGGAAGAACCGCACCATCTCATCACGAGCGTCCTCTGAAAACGTGAAATTCTCCAATGTAGAAACATTCCAGACCAAGCTAAAAGTACCAAGACTGCAGATGTGCAAGTCAGTTTACAGTAAATTCACATGGGTAATAAAAAGGTAGTTTTGTATATGTTTCACTTCTGTTTTTAGAAAGTAAGTTTGCATTAATGCAAGCTGATATATTTATAGTTTGTTACAGGTTCCTGATGTTTCTGTGACCCTAGTGGGCGTTACCCCAGTAGGGTAAAGACTAGATAAATACACAGGTAGAGGTTTGACAGAATATTAAACGTCCAGCAGCGTCCCAGTTTCAGTAAGGCTCAGTATTCCTTTCATCCTGTGAAACTTGGTAGAGGAGCAGCTTTAAAAAAAAGCAGAAGCAGAAAGAAATGTAAAAAGTCCCCCTTCTACCTGAAAAACCAAAGTACAGCCCGGTAAGCCCGTACCTGCAGGCCTTTCTGCCACCCTGCTGTGGATCTTAGCGATGATGGCGTCTGTGCTGAGCGCTGCGAGCCACTTTAGGTTCAGATCTTCAAGTCTTCCACCATCCTCGCAGACCTGGGATCAGAAGCAAAAGGACCGTGACCAATGCCTGTCCTGGCCCTGGTGTCAGAAGGCCCAGCTCGTTCCTTTCAGTAGGAGGATATCACACTTCAGTTTGCAGTTCTTAAATGAGGCCCTATTCAAAAACCCCGGCTTATTTTAAGAAACACACACAAAGTAGAGTGATTACGTCTGCCGCTGCAAATCCGATCCTTGGAGCCAGCACACATACAGAGACGCGTGTGTTAGTGTTCGTGTGCATCTGTGTGTGGTCACAGCCACTAACGGAAAAATGAATCAACGCGCAGCCTGGTTCTGGATCCCAAACTTTTTTTGGGTGGGGGGGATTCATGTGACAGCTGGGTGACTTGTACTGATTGAGTTAAAGACCACGTACACACTCGTTCAGGGTACAGTGATGGGATCAGCTGAGGCCAAACATATGACTGCTGACACACGCAGTTCTTATTTCCATTAGACGGTCTTCATAGTTTGGTCCTACGGCGCTGAAGACAGCTTGGGGGTAACAGTTAGAACTGGGGCTCCAACTCTGCTACTAATAAAAGAGATTTTGTAGGGTCTTTTGAGCTAGGAATGAAAAACGTGCACGTTTAAATTACCTGTATGTAGAGAGGCAGAACTTTACCAAGAAGCTCCTCTCTCTGCTCTGGAACATGGTCCCCTGTGTGTTTGGGACTGGAGCACGCCTGAATTCCCAACTCCTTTAGTTGGTCTCCGAGCTCCTGTGGGAGTCGGCGGCTCTTACAAGAGCTCTCCTCTTCGCCCGCCTTCAGTTCGGAGATGGATAACTCTCCTGAAGCAGTAAGCTCCCCTGTTTCTTTGTTGATTCTTTCTCCTTTTGTGATCTGGTTTGAGGTGGGGGGGGGGGGGGAAGGAAAATAAAACTTTTAACATAATTACTACTCTTCATCCCAAAACCCCTCCGTCTACACCCACGCTGTGAAACCACCAGACAAGAGCAGCCCACTTGCAGTTCTGTATTGTGTATCTGGCGCACAATTTTCAGTAATTAAAGGATAAAATGTCAATTAGAGTTCTATTTTCGTATTCCTCTTCCAATTCTACCTTACGTTTCACCACAGAGATTGAGTAGCATTTTCTGACTGTGCAGCGGTTTAGAACATTCCTTCATTTTTATAACTATAGCAATGATTACTTTTTCAGCTTTTGTGATGCACCGGGTGTGGATGGGAAGTTCAAGCAAACATTAAGGAACTCTGACCGAAGCAAAGAGTTTCTTTTTTTTTTTTTTTTTTTTTCAAATACAACACTTTCTGTTCAGAGATCAGAGAGAAGTGTGAAGACACAGATGATTAGTAGAGTGATAAGTCCAAGTCAATTTGTCTGTATAAGATTTCAATCTGGGTTCTTACCTGTTCTTGTTTAAGAGCCATATGAAGATGCTGTCATCTGCGCTTATTCAGAGTGGTCTGATTCTGCTTCCATGTCAGAGGGAAAGACAAGCGGAGACCTGCTAAGACATGACTGGAGTCCACAGTCTGGAGCCTCCTGTAAGCCTGCCCGCCTCTCACTAATCTCTGCTCTGAACTTTGAAACGAGCACAGCAGCTCAGCTGGGTAATGTGTCATGTGCTTTCTTACTTCCTCACAGAAGCAGAAGTGGGGAAAAAAATACAGTTGTTTAGCGGGTTCGGTGGGCCCTCCCACTGTGGCTCAGAAAATAAATTCCTTTTAATAGGGTGTGAAGGCTGAGGAAGATATGAATCACAAGGACAGGGTTCATTAATTATCAAAGAACCAATTTATGAAACATGTGATTTGAGTTTATGCAAATCAAAGGACGTCTTGTGCTGTTATAAGTGCAACAATTTTCAAAAAATGCATTTGTTTACAGGGAAATTGCAGAGATTGGGAAAATTGACGTTGACAAAACAACTCAGAGGCGAACTAAAAAAAGCAGCTAAACAGCGCCGTCCTGTGGTTTGTTGCGGTGTAGCAGTATGAAAACGCCGAGAACAGTAGTTTCTGGAATTATTTGGAATCCAAACCCAAATAATTGATTAAACTGTGCGGTTTTACCTGACAACAGGTGAATGACACCATCCTCTGCTTCCGGCTTTGCGTAAAGCTGCAGATTTTTAATTTAACGCACCGCCTGCTCTTAACTGATTGTACGTGGTTAATTATGACGTGCATGTTAACCCAAACTTGCTGTGGCTAACTAACTCTTCCGTGGCGTCTGCTTTGGCTAGCTTCCAAACTAGGCTAAGCTAGTATAGGCAAAGATTGTGAAATTACGTGCATCTTATTCTAGTTCTAAAGAGCAAACCTTGTAGATTTCACGCTAATGTAATAGCATAGCTTCCTTATGCAACATCGATGATTAACTGATTAACTTTATTTGTAAATAACGTACATTGGTCGGATTAGTTGTAACATACAAAAACCTGATTAGTTCCATTCATGTTTAGTTGGGCGTTTCACTGCGTGATGACATCATCGGTCACATGACCTGCGGGAACCAATCAGAAGTCTCGGCAAGAAAATTTAATGGACGGCCCCAGAAAGCGTAAGAATTCAAAAGAATTCCTCCTTGGATAGGACCAGAGGCCAAAGTTGATCTGACACTATTAGGGGACAATAACAATAGAAGCACACGATATTAACAGTTATGTACAGACATAAACAGACGCGTCAAAAAGTTCAACAAATAGGTTAGGGGTGGCGTTTGTCATTTGTCATTCACTTTAATTTAATATTAAAGTGGCAAAAACGGTAGTGACGAGAATTCAGATTATACAGGGAAAATGTCTGCAATATTGATAGTGAAGGAAATGTAGAAAAAATAAGGAGCAGTTAGAAACAGAAATAAAAGAGTAAAATCAAGAATATCGTGATTCACACTCCACATCAGTTGGTGGCGGTAATGCGCCAACTCGTGGCTCGCCAACCGCAAAGAATCCCACCAAAGAAGAAGAAGAGATGCCTGTGGGGCGTGGTCTTCCTCGATCTGCTAGGCTGTTAGCCCTAAATGAAAAACCTTGCAGTTTTTCCACAGAGAATTTGCATTTACCTTATGATTTTACAGCAGGATGTAGGCGATCGTCGCGGTTCTTCTCAGCGGGAGCAGGCTGCGCCCCTGGCTGGTCATCATGCAGCCTTTGCCCGTGTGCTCGGCTAGCGGCGGGGACATATTTGACAGCATTCAGAGGGGAAATGTGGAAGAGTGTCTGCAGTTCATCCAAAATGATCGGTCTGTCCTCAAGCAAAAGGGTAAAGTAGCACAGCACATTAGATTTACAATACTAGGCGCATTGCCATTCCATCAGCATTGTGAAACTACCCTATTTTCACCTAAAATAGCTACAGAGCATGGTAAAATCCGTTAGTTTCAAAATCAAGTTATTTTTCAGTCACCCTAATTTAAAAAATATATTTTTTATTATGTATATTTTTGTTGTGGTCAACAGGAAACCCTGCTGAGCAGGTAGATCTGGTCAGATGCTCACAAAGTCACATTGTCTAAAAGGAACTCTAACTTGGGCTTCAGAGATTAAAGATCAGCAGGCAGACAGGCCTTTTGTTTACCGTATGCACAGTATATCTATTTTACTGGCAGTGCCATGGCCAGTGTGTTAAACCTGATGTATTTGTTTTCTTCCAGGCTGGGGTGGTTTTACTCCACTGCACTATGCTGCCCTTCATGGAAACCGTGCACTCGTCATCCTCTTCCTCAGTAATGGAGCTGACACTAACCTGGCGTGTGACGCGGGGCAGACAGCCTTTCACTTTGCTTGCAGGTTAGTTTAATGTTTTGATATCCTATGTGGGAAAAAAAACCCAGCATTTTTACATGCTTGCTTTTCTCCCAATAATAGTTTTTACTACTTACTCATATTAGGCAAGGAAACATCTACATTATACACCAGATGATGCAGCATGGAGCGGATTTACACATTAGAGACCTACAGGGAAAAACTGCAATGCATCATGCAGTGACGGGAGGAAGCATGTGAGTGAAAGAATAATAGAGTGCAAATTATAGAACAGATGTCTGACGTGGTTTTGTGACTGAAACTTTCTAAACACAGGATCCCTTTTTGTTCATCTCCCCCAGTGTCACAGTGCATTATCTGTGGGAGACAGGAATGTTCCACTTCTCAGACACTGACATGTACCATGTGACACCTCTTCACCTCGCAGCATCCACAAGCAACACAGAGATGGTTCGCTACTTACTGAGAGAGGAGGTGATTTCACAGAGAATTATACAGGTTTTATAACCAGAAATTGTTATATGAGTGTAGCCTTCATCATGAACCTGGTGTGTTTTTGTATACACGAAATCACAGTTGGCACAAATTTACACTGGAAACAGTTAATGTTGTATTGAAAAGCAAACTGGAAAACACACCTGATCTACCCTTTAGATGAAATAGCTTCGAGTCCACAGCAGTGTCCTGAAATCTCTGTCGTGTTCCGCCCAATGATGCAGAAATAAAGCCCGTCTCTTGTCAGAGGTGTGCGGTGGAGGCAGCCGACCACCAGGGGGCGACGGCCCTTCACGTTGCAGCAGAGAGGGGCAGCGCGGAGGTTTGCTGGGCTCTGCTGCAGAGAGGATGGAGGGCGCTTCATCACAGGAACCACAGCGGCCTCACACCCCTGGACCTCAGCAGACAGGGCAAAACCTTTAGGTGAATCTCCTCTTTTAAGAAATCTGTTAAAGACGCCGAACAGTAGAGACGTCTGTCGGATTATACCTCTCGGTATACCTCTATGGTAGCTCGTACGTTTGTACTTTTTTTCTCTTGGGTCCCACATGCTGATTGATTTATTGATAAACGATGCTTTTCTCTGTAGACATCAGCAACTCACTAAGTTACTGAATCGATACATTAATGAACCGAGTGACCACAAGCCCCGTGAGTCCAACGGTGAGTAGTTTTTTTCCAACTAATAATTTGGTAATCAAATCGGAACTCATGGTTATGGTATGGTTGGTGTTTTGTTTTAAATTCAGTTCTCTATTACTGGACGCTGTTTTTCCCAACCCTGGGTGGAGCTGCCGTCCTGCTGATAGCGGCCATGTTGGGGGGTTACGGAGGGATGATTTGTTGTTTGCTTTTCCCCTGGCTGGCCAGAAGCATCTTCTCACAGTACCACCGCTTGACCACGTACCAGAGGTACAAACCACGGCTTGCTGTGCAGGAAGTCCCCAGAGTTTGTTGTTTTGATGTTGAAATCTCTTTTACATTCCTTCCAGGTTACCAAACCCGATCTACCTGGGAACCCTCATAGCTGGTTTGTTCCATTCTCTGCTCTGCTTCTATGGGAAAATAGTGCCTAATATCCTTAGCAATCGCTTCTTGTGGTAAAACCATGAAGACTTGCTTATTTGACATTTTTGCCATGCAAATCATTTTTCCAGTATACTCAGCTAATTCTTAATTTTACTGAATTGAAATTATTTAAAAACACATACTTCAAAACATTTTTTTCTACTATTATAGGCTGTAGGACCAGTCTAGGACTGAATAGACCTGAAGCAACCAGAGTGAAATTGTCCTTAGCGTTTGAATGTGTGTGGCCGCCCATTCCTCTGATCCAGGTCTCGGTGGTCCACTCCTTGCTCGTCGTTGGCTTGTTGTGCAAGGTTCTGATTCATAACCCAGGAACGTTGGAGAGAGCGAACGCAGATCCTCGGTTCTCCTGCATCGCCGACCTGGTGGCGCAGAACCAGAGTCCTCACAAGTTCTGTCCCTGCTGTGAGGTAAGATAGTCCGTCATGTTGGACCAACACCACACCGGTCACTCTAAGTTCTCTTCTCCTGCCCGCAGCTGTTTCTTCCTGACTGCACCAAACACTGCAAACTGTGCGACCGGTGCATCGAGGACTACGACCACCACTGCCTTTTCCTCAACCGCTGTATCGGCCGGGGCAATCACCGCCTCTTCCTTGTCTTCATCCTGTCCATGGTGATCGCCCACCTCCTTTTTCTCGCCATGGCGGTCGCCTACCTGCTCGAGCGAATTCCTCCGGGTGGCCGCAGCCTGTCGCGGTGGCTGACGCTGCTGGGTGGGGAGTTCTGGGTGGTGGTCCTGATGAGCATCAACTCCCTGACGCTGCTGTGGGAGGTGTGGCTGCTGAGGGAGCAGTTTGAGGCCGTGGCCACAGGGACAACCACCTACTTCAGGCAGGGGGGGAGCTCAGCAGGGCGGAGGTCACTCGGGCAGCGCTGGGGCACGGTGCTAAAGTTTCTTGTGGAAGGACGGAGGCGGATAAGCGGCGTGCACGTCGGAGAGGGCAAAACTGCCATCGATATTTAAAAAACTAATCTATCAACTTTTCATCACTGCTGTCATTCACAAACGTACAAACTCAGTTTACAGTCTTAAATGTGCACTTAAAATATGGAGAATGTCTCCTTCAGGTTTAGTAACGCCGTCCTGTTACTTCAATGTACTATATTCTATTTTGATACACACCTGATTATAGAATTGAATATAGAAATATAGAATATAGACCAGCATTAGCTTTAGCAACAGTCTCTGGATGGACCTGCCTTTCTTGAGCCACATTTTTTGCGAAACAGTTGTTTTTTTATGTGTTTTTGATTGTGGATGATCTTCAGAAGAGTCTTCAGAGGTCAGCGTGTCTCCACTGAATGGATGTAAATGTGATGTGACGTTTATGTCCACAGTTTTACCGGACATGCACATTTCAGTTAGTAGTGCATTAGTTTACTGTCGTGCGCGCTTCTACTGCGCTTGTGTCACTAACACTGTGAATGTGATATTATTGGCCTTATTGTCATTTTTCTCTTTAAGATTTTAGTACATTTTTCTGCTGTAAAAAAACAATGAATTATAGCTGCCATTTATTGTCAACAGGTTTCTCTTCTCATTAGATGATGGAAATAGTTTTACTCACAGTTTTTGGTTCCTTCACTAAACACTGCAGATGTAAGTGTGTATCTTTTCTCCCTTTTTGCATCATTATAGTGAGGCTTTTAAAATACAGTGGTAAAATACATCAGCAGTTTTCACTTCTGCTTGAGGACCTCTCACTTCCTGCAGCCAGAGACTGGCTGAAGGAGGGAACAGGTTTGGGTCTCACAAGTGTGGTTTGTTTCTGTGGGAAGCTGCCGGCACTGCGGCGCTCTCTGGTCCAGCCCAGCGTCCGCCCGACCCGTTCTTCAGCATGACACGGCAAGTGAAACAATGTGGCTGCTTTTGTCTCGGCCTTTCGGTCAGAGTCTGTTTACATCGACATTCTCAGGGCTCCTGTCAGTGAGAGACGGGTGGATAGAGAAGCTACCGTTCCGTCTGGGTCCATCAGAATGGCATTTCATTTGTCTTTATTGGCCAGAACAATGAATGTGTGTGTGTGTTTTTTCTGTAGGAATGGCCCTAGTTTTGGAGAATACACAACATAGACATTACAGAGCCATGAAACCAGCCAGGACTCTTCTGAACAGCTCCAAAGAAAATGCACTACTAGGTAAAAAAATGTCGCTTTTCCTCCTTTTTTAGGAGAATGTGATGATTTTTCTTGGTCGTTTTGCTCCCATATGAGCTGTTCATTGACGTGTGTGTTATTATGGATCAGAGCAGGGTGTGTTTCTCCTTCAACGACCTATAAATGTGGCCTTAGACTCGGTGGGCTCTCTGGCATCCAGGCTTTTGGCACTTTTGGGCCTCGTCACATCTCCAAGTTGGTCAGAAAAGGAAGCAGAAACTCATTTCATCATTTAACGTGCTAAGTGATTGAGTGTGGCAATCACTGGTTGAATCTAAATCACTGTCTAGATGAGTCCGGTTAAGAAATATGTCTGAGAAGTGGATTTTTGTTAGTTTTCAACTACACCCAGTGGGTTGGAGCCACAATCCAGAGGCCTTCTGTTCTGAATCGGGAAAGTCGTCTGTGTTGAGCTGAATCTTAAGTCAGTAAACCTGAAAATTAGATGCTGGAGGTTTTTATAGGTGACAAAACGGTGCAGGAGAAAGCAGACAGAGAGCAGAGATTGCAATATATGAACAGCACACTCAGGAACAGGGAGGGACAGCAACCATGGAGGAGTGTGTGTGTGTGTGTGTGAGAGCTGTGGGGAGAGAGGGGAGCGAGAGATGCTCAGAGTGACGGGGCGAGGCAGCAGGGAGAGGCAGCGAGCCTGTGTGTGTGTACGTCAGCGGAGCGGTGTGTGAGCAGAGGGATGCAGTCATGCCTCTGTGAAGAGGGAGCCGCACAGCAACCGTAACCATGCTGAGCCCCAAGATAAAACAGGCACGCCGGGGTAAGCGCAGTCCCTCCTACTCTTTCCTCATCCCTGCTCTCCTCTTTCCATGTTGCTTCTCTCCACGCTTCTGTCTGTCTGCTCTTTTATTACCTTGCTTCTTCTGCAGAACCGCGCCTGTCCTGTGTCTGTAACATGTAATAACCGTGTAATGCACCATCAATTTAGCTGTCAGTGCTGTTCTTGAGAGACATAAAAGGGGTGGAACAGCAGCATGCTAGCATCAAATCTGTACAGCACTCATTCAGTGACCACATGCTGCTAGCCTTAGCCTGAGCTCTCTGGTGCCGGGGCGTTCATGTTCTGTGCCTGACGCTCGTTGAGGGTCTTAGAGATGATGTCATGTCCTTCTGTCTCCAGATTAGATTCCTAGAAATGTTGCAAGGTTGGTTACGCGGCTGCTGGAAGCACCAGCTCTCCCGCCAACAATGCTCTCCCTCCCAGTCACCCTGGAGCACATCTGTGTTGGTTTAATGCTGATTCGGGTTCGATTTTCTAGCAGGGAGGATGAGTCCTAGGACATGAGATAACATCTGTAGCATGGCTCTTCCGAGGATCCACATCATCACAGGATGCAGGGGAGGCTCCGGGTATATCAGAGGGTGGATGCTTCTCCGCTTTTTTTTTTAATCAGACCTTTGCTTGCAGCTTCAGTATTATTTGTTTCCTGAATCTGAACACCACAATAGATGCAGCGAAGGGCACAGTTTGAGACGGTGGCACAGCCTCCAGCGGGCCTGCCATCTTCCCCGTCTCTCATCTGCTGTAACGGTATTCTCCTTGATTCCATTCCAGCTCTTCCCTCCTCTAACACTTTAATGCATCATTGTCCTGGGCTGTTTCATTCAACATAGGAGGTCAGATGTAAGACCACAACCATAAAGCAGCTGTGCGGCGTCTCGCTGCACGCTCCTGGTCCTTTTAGGCCTCCCACCACTTATCCCTAGGACACACC
The DNA here is from genome assembly GCA_000180735.1 of Tetraodon nigroviridis. Lineage (NCBI taxonomy): Eukaryota > Metazoa > Chordata > Actinopteri > Tetraodontiformes > Tetraodontidae > Tetraodon > Tetraodon nigroviridis. The sequence continues at coordinate 307,192 of CAAE01015006.1, read as the reverse complement.
AGTTGTCACTTGGAGGACATTTTAGCAATTAACCAAGGAAAAATTAAAACATTTCCTAAGATCAGGCCTAAGTGATGTTGCAGTCTTACAGTGCAAAATATCAATAATGGCTGCTATCTATGTGTGTATTTGAAGTGTTTTTCTTATTTGTTCTCAACAAAAATAGCTTCTGATTCTATCAACTGGTTTCTGTGGCACATCACTGGCGTCTGTGTGCAGCAGACAGTAATTCAGGAACACGTCTGCCCTGGTGTAAAGACACAAAGGGCCCTTCTCTGCAAGAACAAGGACAAAACAGCAAGGTAAAATATGACATGGCAGCAGAAGACGCCCCGCCTGCCGGATGGCTGCAGTCGCTGAGACCTCCTCAGCAGACTCAGGCTCAGAAGGATCTGTCAAACCGGGAGTGATGGATCGTCTTCACTGTGGCTCCAGGACTAAAGGGTTGAGGGCCACGCTGAGGTTGTATATCAGTAAGGAAGGAATCATTTCATTTAAGAGGGATAAACAACAGGATTTTAACTGAGTGTAACAGGTAGGGTAAAGGTGCACATCATGTGACTCAGTCGGCCATGGCTGTAGCTCCTGTCCGGCCTTCCCATCACTTCAAATTATTCTCTGTAATTATGATTTCCTGGGAAAAGAAGGGAGAATAAAAGGAGAGACCAGACAGTGTGATGATAGAATAGAAGAGTGTTTTATTTATCCCACAATGGGGAAATTGCACTGTTTGATCGACAGGGCGGAAATGGGAGAGAGATTTCTGCCTCGGCCGTGCAGATCTCTTCCCTGCTATCCTCAGCAGAAAGCAAGATGCAATTAGGAAGGAAAGAAGAAGCCATTGATTTCCCTGCTTTTCTCTCTCCTGTTAATCTCTTCCCCTTTTTTCTTTCCCTAAGGAACAATCTCGCTCTGTGCATTGGTGCACATGTGCTAATGCATAATACATGCTTCCTAGCAGCGTGTAGTAAGTCTAGTAAAGCCCAAGATCACCTTTTGTTGTTGTGTGTATGTGTGTGTGTGTGTGTGTGTGTGTGTGTGTGTACTTGTGTGTGCAGCGCGGTCCAAGAGCATGGTTCTGGGCGAGCTGTCCCGGCTCTCTAGGCCCTGCTCTCCTCTGGACCAAGAGAAAGCTCTGAAGGAGGGCTGGTTGAAGAGGCAGCGGAGTATCATGAAGAACTGGCAGCTGCGCTGGTTCGTCCTGAGGGTGGATGCTCTTTATTTCTACAAGGACCAGGATGAGAGCAAGGCCCAGGTGAGGAACCCCTACAGGCTGTCGCACAAGCATGCGTGGCGTGCGCACGGTGTCGTCTGCAGCACCGTTGTGCATTCCCGGGTCAGCGCTTGTTGTTCTGACGCTGAAGATGTGGTAATTGTATTAGCTTCCTATTTGTTAACTAGTCGTGTGTGACCTTTGACATCTGTGCTGGAAGGATTAGGAACGCAGGCAGGACGTTTCGCAGGGATAAAGCGACATTTTCCCTGAGTCACTGCGGCCTCCTTTATTAATGCCTCCCTCTGCTGGATGGCAGCCCAGAACGCAACGTGCTCAGACAGCTATAGCGTTAGCTCTGTGAGCTCCACGTCCGGGTCCAGGACCACAGATCAATTTGTTGGTGGAACCTTAGATGCCTTTGATTTGAGCGTTTTCCTCATGCCGCTCTCACTCCGTCTCTTTCCTGGTCTTTCTTAAACAGGGTTGTATTCCTCTCCAGGGGAGTCGGGTCAATGAGCTGTCTGCCAGTCAGGACGAGCCTGGACGTCACCTTTTTGAAATTGTTCCAGGTGAGTTGGCACAGTGACAAAGCTGTTGTGTAAGTGCATCTTGTACAACACAAGCTGAATAAACTGTTCGGGACTGAGTGCCAAAACCCCCGTCATGAATAGTCCACTATGAGCGTCTCATATCGAAGTGTCTGACTATGGTCAGGCAACGTCTGGGCCAGAATTTAAAGATGCTTTTTTTTTTTTTTTGCTTTGTGTTCTTAAATCTGTCAAGGGAGATAAATTCGAGTTAAATGCCAAAATGAAATGTCAAACTGGCTGGTTTCAAACGGTGCTGTCAGAAGATGGAGCGTCACGGCTGTGTTTGTACTTAACGGGCGAGCTGGGCCTGTTGAAGGTCATCAGGACGAGAGGCGTTTGACTTTGATTCGTGCTGCATTTCTGGTATTTGGTCCAGTGTGCTTCAGATGTGGTGCTTTGTGCGTTTTCAGGGGGAGCTGGGGAGAAGGATCGAACGGGTACGAGTCACGAATCCTTTCTGCTGATGGCCAACTCTCAGGCTGACATGGAGGAGTGGATCAGAGCCATTCGCAGAGTCATCTGGGCCCCTCTTGGTGGAGGTAAGCTTCCACCACACACGTGCTCCCTCATTCAGACACACAGACATTAGGAAAACCTGTTTGATGAGTTTTATCCAGCTTTGGAGTTAGATTTTGTGTTGTTAATAAAACAACACAACATTGACATTATTTCGAATAACCTAGATAGCACATTCTAAATCGTTAAATGTCTCCTCATGTCTGTGCGGTGTGGCTGCAGCCATCTTTGGGCAACACCTGGAGGAGACCATGTTGTACGACGCCCACTGTGGCTCCCAGCGTTTGGTCCCTGCGCTTGTGGAGAAGTGTGTCTGCTTCATCCGTGAACACGGGCTGAAAGAGGAGGGCCTCTTCAGGGCCCCTGGCCAGACCAACCATGTCCGTGAGCTGCAGGGGGCATTTGACCGTGGTGAGAAGCTAGTGTTTGACAGGTGATGCACCGTGAGGAGGGAAAATTTGCAGCCGCGTGACTGGACACCAGTCTGAACCGAAATAACTCCATTTTCTTGCAGTTCTACGGATGTCCACACGGTGGCGTCACTGCTGAAGCTGTACATCCGGGAACTCCCGGAGCCAATAGTCCCCTTCTCCAAGTACACTCAGTTTTTGTCCTGTGCTCAGATTCTTACCAAGGACACAGAGATGGTAACACTGAAGTTGTCAAACAGATTGCTTGTGCAGTGTCTGCAAAGCTGACCCACAAACCTGTCCCTGTTTATTCAAGGGCACCCTGGAGCTGAGCAAGCAGGTGAAATCTCTTCCTCGGGTTAACTATAACCTCCTTAAATACATTTGCAAGTGAGTAAGCACTATTTTGAGACATTTTCATTTGTTGGTATGATTTGACGGTATGTTTGGTGTTATTTCAAAAATAATTGTACCAAATTGCTGCTGTCGACTCAGGTTTCTGTATGAGGTCCAGTCTCATTCCGATGACAATAAAATGAGTGTTCAGAACCTCGCCACTGTGTTCGGACCCAATATTCTGCGACCCAGAGTGGAGGACCCAGTAACCATGATGGAGGGTCAGTAATCACCGGACCGTGGCTTTACAGCAGCCGGTACATTTTGAACAGGTACATTTCCGTGTCTGTCATCACAAACAGGTAGTTCGCAGGTGCAGCACCTCATGACGGTGCTGATCAGCGAACACGAGGGCCTTTACCGAGACGGGGAGCCTCAATCTAACACTCGGCTTCCCCCCCAGCAAAGCAGCGGCCAGCGGTCTAAGGCGGAATGGCTCCCACAGGAAGCCGGTACCCCTCCATCGCTCTCAGGTGTCCACTCCAAAACCCCAGACCACAAAGCAGAAGCATCCACCCCTCCTGACAGCGCATCCCCTATGGTGTGGACCAAAGGGGAGGAAGGACAAAGTGAAGGAAAAGACAGGAGAAAGAAAGTGGAGAGTCTGGAGAGTAAAGCTGAAGTTGGAAGTGAAGGAGGGGTGGAGGTCAGCCCCGGTAAGCAGACAAAGGCCCAGCCCACCTGGAAAACCTCCCTCATGAGCAACGCAGCATCTGGGGGACCGAGGGCCAAAATGGGGGGGTCGGCGGGTGATGTGTCCGCAGGCGGTGGGAATAACTGGCTGATGAATGGCCTGTCGTCCCTTCGAGCTCACAGGCGCACCACCTCATCAGGTGAACGACTCAAAGACTCCGGTGTGTCCCTGAAGGATTCCACCCTCTCCCTGAAGGAGGCCGGTCTGAAGGACTTGCAGAGAGACTCCGACGAAGACTCCCCCAAAACGTCCCTGTGCCACACAGCCCTGCAGCAATCCCACCGCCTGTCTGCCTACGACAACGTTGCCCCGCCCACCCTGAGCCTCCCGGCCGACGCCGCCACCGTCTGGACCTCCTACGAGATCTCGCTGGCTGAGCCGCAGGCAAGCGAAAGGGAGAAACCTCAAGAGGTGCTGGGCAACAAAAACCCTCCAGATCACAGCGGCGCTGAGGACAATCCCGTACTAACGAACGAAGATCTCACCAAAATGCTGACAGAGCTCAAGCAGGAGCTGAAGAAACAGAGGTCGAGCTATGAGATCTGCATTCGCAAGTATGAGGGAGCCGCTTGTCATTTCCTGGTAACGACCCAACTGAAATCAGCAGAAATTGTAATTTCACAACATTTTTTTCTGTTTTTCTTCTTCTTTGAGGTTAGAAGAGTCATGCTCAATGTACCAGTCCCAAGTAATCCGCCTTGAAGAGGACCTGGACCAGGAGAAGAAGAGGTTTCGCATGCTGGAGATCCGGCTCAGGAACTCGGAGCGGGCTCACAAAGATGCGGAGACGAGGAACGTTCTTCTACAGCAGGAGATGGAGGAGTTCTTCAAAACCCTGGGAGATCTGACCACGGGAGCGACGCAGACCAACTAGATGGAACCAGCCTGTTTCACCCGGTCTGTCAGAGGAGGAGCAACCGGATTTGGGGGAAACGAGTCCAGCCCCGGAGCCTTCTGAAGACCAAATACCTCGAGTGCAGCCCAACGAGCCACTGTGCCCTCTTTAGTACAGCCTTCTTGTGCCTCCACTGATCAGTGCCGGTGCCAAACGTGCTCTTCCAGACCAACCTGCGACACTCCTACTGTAATTATACAGTCATGTAGCGACTTATTTAGGTTTTTTTCCCCCCTCAGGAGACGAGGAGGAATTTTTAGCTTGAAAGGTAAAAGAAACCAGAGTGCCAGGTTTTAGAATTCAACTCGTTTATTTGCTGGAGTTGAACGTAAACAGTTCTCATTTGTGACGTTGAGGATTATCGTGTTGCTAGCCTCAGCAGGACGAGCGGCTGCCGTCGGTGCTTGGCCACACCGTCAGAGGTCAGCAAAAGTCCTGAAAGGCTTTTCTCTCTCTCTTCTACATGTACCTGCACTGAAGCTGGAGCAAACGACAGTATTCCATCCTCCCTGTTCTTTGAGGGGACAGAGGTGAGGTCAACCACATTCATTAAACAGGCGCGAGCTGCAACGGTCAGTGACGATGTGGCGCGTGAGTCGTAATCCCATAAGTGTATTCCACGAGGGATTACCGCCTGGAGAAAACAGCCACAAAAGGGAGGAAGCGACAACCGGGAATCTGAGCCATCAAAAGCTTCCAAAGTTAACGTGGAATTTGGCTTCTACTTCCCGATTCTCAGAAATGTATATAATGTACATCTACATTGAAGTTTACTAATCTATAAAATATTGCACAGAATGGAAAAAAAAATGCATACAGTACTTCAGACTGAAATGTACATTTCATAAGATAGATGCTTCCTAGCTTAAAATAAATATATAAATTAAACAAATACAGAAAAAAGGGATTTCAACGGCTTTCGTATCGCTTGTGGTTGTCATGGCAACTCTTCATCAGCATGTTTTCATGTGTGAGGTAGAACACAAAAACACACACATACACAATGGAACTAGACTAGGGCACCGACTGCAAACAGGGCTGAAAATCACTGAAATGATTAAGGCCACTTAAAATAAAGAGAAGCATCAGACGGCTGAGAAGGATCCTGCTCAGACTGGTGTCGACCCCCAGATAGACGCAGCCTCTGCTGTCGCAAAGAAAGAGGATTATTGACAGGTTACGGCGCCAACAGGCTCCTCCCACATCTCCGCTCGTCCACATTCACCTGTTCTTCCGCTTTGGACAGACTGGCACACACAATTTACATCAAAATAAGTTAAAATAGGCCTATTTACCAGTGAGCTTTTGGGGGGAAGAAATGAAATTTGGACGTACGAGGTGGCATAATACTGTAAAAAAAAACTAGATGAGCTGGGCAGCGCTTTCTACAAGAAAGATGTGGAACACTATCAAGATAAAATCATCCATTTCCAACTGGATCCAACATGACATCTAATGTTATCTACTGCTATCTAGAGAACCTCCCAAAAATACAAAATTCCAAGCGAACAGTTCAAAAATATACTCAAATCATATTGCAATGTTTTCATTAAGGTATCCGACTGTTCACTTATAGCCGTGGCTACAAAACAGCGTAAAGTCCGCTCAGACCCCCTCGCTTTGTAAACAAACACCACAGGTTCACGGCAAAACTGGCCCCCCATTCTCCGCAGCAAAAATACAGTCGTAATGAAACACATTCAAAGACAATCATTTACAGTGGAGGAGAAGAGGGGAAATAAAAACATACTGTACATTAAAAGCGCAGCTCTACGAACTACCGCGGCAGGTTCCGTCGTGTGGACCGTCACCCGGGCGACGGGAAAAAGGCTGGCCAGTGTTATCTGCAGCAGGCCAGCGCCCCCAGGGAGGTGTGGCCGTCCAGGCTGCTGTCCGTCTCAGACGTGACGGCGGGGTCGCTGCTGGGGTCGGTGGTCTCCGTGGACATGGACGAGACGTCGTTGGCCGAGGAGGAGGCCGAGGAATAGGAGGTGGCCTGAGGGGGGCTGTCGATCACTGCGGCACCTGTGCTGCGAGAAGCACGCATTAAAGGATAGATCTCAGTGAAAGGCACACGCCGGTGAGTTTCATCCTTTTTTTTAATACGTCTATTTTAAATAATATACTAGTGAAAAACCAAGCATGATTTCTGTAGAAGTTCCAGGTGAAAGACTGAATGTTGGACATTTATAACCAGCGTTTCCAGAGAAAATCTTCAGGCTTCTATGAAAACCTCAGCAAAATCATTGAGACTTTTATAGCTACAGATTTTCATCTTTTCCTCTTCCGGTTTGTTTCTACGTTACAATGATGGCTCACCTAAAGGCGATGGCTGGCCTCTTATCACGCCATTTTTTGTCCACTCCTCCCACTCGCTCACTTCCTTATAAATCAGCACTTTGGATAAAAGAACAGCAAAATCCCAAAAGATTAAAAGAAAACAGACGCGGATGTTAGTCAGAATTCAATCATATTCAAATCAGGACGGGACTATTTAGGTTGCACATGTGTGAAGAATGTGACAGACATTTTTCAGTCGCAGTGTTGTGCGTACCACACCCACTCCCAGCATCATGTTTCTAATTCTGACCTACTCTGCTGGTGTTGGCTACAAAAAAAAAAAAAAAGGTAAGGAGGTCTTTATCACCTGGCCAGAGTTTAGCATGACCTCATCTTGCTGCTCAAAGTGATATTTACTCTGATTCTCCAGGCCTCACATGCTCGGCAGGGTCGGGTTCACCGCAGTGGAAAGCATTCACTAAGAGGTTTTAAAAGGGGAGCTGGGGTCACCCGACACAGCCCCTGGCAGCTCCAGTGGAGAAAGAGACCTCCTCGGGAAAGAGTGCGCCTGTGACCAAATGGCTGCGTTTACACTTTCACGGGCCGTCCCGGCTGATTTCTGCCTGCGTGGGTTATTCTTGTGCTTTCTATGAATAGAAAAGAGCACTAACGAGGCAGTAATCGTTTGATTTACAAGAGCTGGACGTCTTATCTTTATAAATTGCCCAAAGCTTATAGAAACAGTTCAGCCTAATCCTGCTAATCTAATACAATTATGATACGAATTAATTATTTCCCGTCTGATTCCATTGTTTAACCTTCAGGTAGCTGTTTTTCGGTAGATCAGCAGTGCTTCGGGACGCCGTCTCACCTTTCCACTCCTCCACAGTATGCTCCCGCTCATCCAGCTGTTTGTCCAGGATCTTCGGAGGTGGCTGAGGAGGACAACAGTGCTCAGATGGTGCAGGAGGCGAAGCCAACCTTCTGCCTTTACATACTTTAGATCTCGTTTGCTTCGTTGAAGGAACCCGAGATCCACTTACCGCTTCCACTTCGGCCGGGTCGAACCAAACATTAATGTAGGGGTGCTGCAGGGCCTCGTCCACAGAGATGCGCTTTGAGGCATCAATCACGAGCATCTTGGACAGAAGATCCCGGGCCTGGCTCGCTGAGGACAGACAGTACAGATACGGTTGGTAAAACTTTCTTTCTGTTACATGAAAAGTAAGGAAAAGAGCAACTTTACCTTTCAGTTTGCTGTGATCGGAGTCCGCGGGGAAGAGCACATCGGGGAAGAGCTTCTCAAAGCTGTATCCAGCATAGCGCGGCCTGTTTTCAACATAGGTTCTGACCGACTGGTTCAGCTTCATCAGAAAGTCCTGCGATGGGGTGCCCAACTGCTCGATCACTTTGTTCCACTGATCGATGTCTGAGGCGTAACCGTTAAAGGAACAGCCCACGAGCAGCGCCAGACGACACGCCTCCAAGAGCACGAGCAACGATAATGATGGATAACCTTCACAGAGGATGAAGTGAGGACACGGTGATCGACCGATGACGTGGGAAAGGATACGATCGGTGCCGGGGAACAGCACGCTCCCCCTGATCATCTCGGCCACTATGCAGCCGACTGACCACACATCCACTGGAGGTGGGAGTTGAAATGATGGAGGGGGGAGACGGGCATGCAAACAAAAGGTCGAAAGCAAATGAAAAAAAACTGATGAGAACGTAAGAGGAATGATGGGGGGAGGAGATGAAACTCAGGAGTGCACAGCATGAAAAGCAAATGTTTCACAGGGATGGTTGGGAGGAACCACGAGCAGCTCCAAGGATACAGTCCCTCCCCGGGAAGAGGATTTTATGTCGCACCATTTCCGCTAGTATGCAGCCCACAGACCAAATGTCCACTAGTGAAGTGGACCAGCATAATCGCAACCAATAAGAGGTGAGAAGAATGCACAAGAGCAGCGTTAGTTATTAGCAGGAAGCTTGTTAGTAAGCGGATTGAAGAATCTCCATTATATATCATCAGTTAGTGTGGTCATAGCAGCATTACTTTCCAGAAAAATGGACAAATGAGCTGATAGATACTGGTAATTACTAACCATTAGCTTGGTAGGGCATGCCCAGGATAACCTCCGGTGCTCTGTAATACCGTGTAACCACATAGGGTGTCATGAGAAGGCCCGTGGCAGCTGTCCGGGCCAAGCCAAAGTCCAGAATCTTCAGTGTGCAGTCCGACTTGACAACTATGTTGCTCGGCTTGAGGTCCTGCACCGGAAGGTAAATTGGAGCTTCTGAGGCGCTGGTTTTGATTCAAACAAACAGCTGACTGGCTTGAATCACACAATGGGCTGGAACGGTTAGCCGAGGCTCACCCTGTGAATGATGCCAGCGGCGTGGAGGTGTTTGATACCGCACAACATCTGGTACAGGAGATAGGACAGCCTCTCGTGATCCAGCTCCATCTGTATGACCTGACACAGGTTGGCGTCCATCAGCTCCATGACCAAATATCTGACAAAGACCCAACAGGAGCAATTAAACACTCGGAGGAACAGAAAGATGGAAAGAACGGACACAGTCAAAGAAAGGTATGTCGTGACTCACACATCCTGGAATTCTTCAAATGACTTTTGAGGGGTAAAAACATTTAACAGGCCAATTATCTGTGGGCACAAATTGACATACAACAGGTTTGAGCTCCCAAACGCTGTTCGTGTGCTGCTGCAAAGCAACATGGCTGAGTAGATGCGCACACCTACATTTTTATGATTGACGCATTTCATGAGGACCAGCTCTCTGAACGCCCTTTTGGCGTGGGTTTGATTCTGAAATGGCCGACTCAGCTTCTTAATGGCGACATTTCGTTCCAGGATTTGGTCAAAAGCGGAGCTGGAAAACAAGCAGATCCGGGTGAAATGTGTTCAGGTGGAGCGCAAGAGAATCAGACGTTAGTCTCAGCAAATCGATGAATTCACTGATGCGTTCAATTTAAACGGCTCGTCAGAAAGGTGATATTTCACCAAGCAGGTGTTTACTTAATTTATCTGAAGTTGCAGGACTCACCAGACGATTCCTTGAGCTCCCGAGCCGATAGGTCTTAGGTTCTGGTATCGCTTCAGGACTGTGAATGTGGAATCCCCAACGTCTACGCTGTAGAATTCTCTCTCTCGCTTGTTCTTGTTCATGGCGAAATCTTCCAGCGCTGCTCTCTGAGCATCCAAAAATGTCCTCTGCGCAAATAAAGACGGACACAAATATTGAGTACTGCCAAAAGGGGCTGAACCGCAGCCTCCAGCAGGACCGCCGAAATCCTGGACCGCACAAACTGTCGGGATCATGGGAGAAAAGGCGCTGGCGAACGCCGCTGCGGGCGAGTGCTGCTGCTCCTTATCTCAGAGACGGGCCCAGCACATGGTGGATCCGATCTGATGGGCAGCCAGGGCAGCACAGCAGGCCGCTGGGAAGTCTGCTCCATCAATGAAACTCGACTCTCCCAGGGACTTTCTCACGCGGCAAAACCGAGCCTGGCGATAATTCCCGCGGCGCTGGGCCCGTGCCAAGGAGGTCTGCCAGGCCTACAGGCAGCACCTCCACAGGCACATGCTGAACAGGTCAGGTTGCACCGTTAGCCGGCGAACACTGATCGCCCACAACACAGAGAGATCCGGGGTAGGCGTCCTTCTGGGAAAGAAGAAAAACACCCAACCAACGTCGGAAAGCGGCTTCCGTTCCGATTGTGCGTCTGTTATATAAGCTGTGCGCTCGGCCCTCTCTCGTCTCCCACTCTCTCCGACAAGGTCCATATGAGGGATGGAACAGCCGGAACCAAATGAGTCACGTCTCCTTCTGTTTCTCCAGCGTCACAAAGACGCACGTCGCCGTCCGCCTGCTTCGCAACATGAAAATAGACATGCTGTCACTTTTTTTTTTTCTTTCTCACAGGAAGTCATTCAGACCTAAAGGAGCTACAACAGTTGAAGGGTGGAGGTGATGAGTACGAGCACACTTATGATGCGCTGGTGTGGAGGAGCTCCTTTTTTTTTCTTGAGGATCCAACTATTAAAGCATTAGAGTTTACACAATGACGTGGAAGTTTTGGATTTCAAAAGTTAAACCCTTAAAAAAGCAAAACACCCCATAAGCTCAGCCTCATGAATGAATGTCACCCATCCTGTCAAACCAGGATTACTTAGAATGAACTTAAAATGTTTTAATTTCACACAAACGAAAACAAAATGTATCATTTAAAGACTGCGTGTTTTGGACCAGTGTAGCAGGAGGGACCAAAATTTGAACGAAGCTCACAAAGACAGAAGTTTTTAGTCGTTCGCTTATTTGCGCTGCAAGAATCACCTCTCACATTACATTTATTCACAGGCGCGCCTCCGTGGGAGCTGCAAAGTGTCAGTGGGGCCAGAATGGACCACAATTGCGGCGAGACCTCGCTGCGTTCGCCTGGCAGAGCCGGAGGACCGCGGACTGGATGCGTTATTTGTTTCCGCTCCGCGCCAGCGTGTTCTCCCTGGACACACCACCCCCCTCTTCCCAGTGTGTGAATAAATGTGTGTGGCACGCCACGATGCGGCGAACCGAATGATATGGAGACCCAGGTCGTGGAACGAGCGGGCCTGTGGTGGAAACGCCGCGCGTCGGCGAGCGGAGACGCCAGCTCCGCTCGGAACGAAAGTGCACCCAAAAGAGCGCAGGGGCACAAAAAGACAGCTATTGTGGACAGCGGAGCTGAAGCCTAACACCCTTCAACCACCAGCAGCGTGCGCGTACAAGGTCCTACGACCCTCCCCCCACGGCCAAACAATAAGCACGTCACAGACACGGAGGTGCGAATTCCCATCTTACCGCTGCTGTTCACGCACAAAAATCGACCCTCCGCCGTCCGATGGCTGCTGAGAGGAGCCGGAAGTGCAGGGCAGCGGTCTGCGCAGCCAGTGAGGGCGATTTCTCCCGTTTTGTGGCTTAAAAATACGTGACCTCACGGGGCTGACTTGCCTACGTCTCCATCTGGCTGCTACTGACAGGCCGGGGCGCGCAGCGCGCACTGGGCATGCGTGAGAGCAGCGCGTCACTGGCCCCTCGGAGACACACCCACCCTATCTGTCTGTCTGTCTGTCTGTCTGTCTGTCTGTCTATCTATCTATCTATCTATCTATCTATCTATCTATCTATCTATCTATCTATCTATCTATTTTTCATTTCTATTTTTTTAGTTTCCATATTATAAAATGTGAGCAGAAGGAGAACTGTCCCCGTGGGAGTGGGCCACCATCTAGATTTACATGAGGGGTATTTTATTAATGCTGCTCTTTTTTAATAGACTTTTAATGCTGTTATTATTCAATGATGTAATGTTTCTTTCCCCGTTTCTGCTCCTCCTTTAGCTCTTACTGTCCTTCTCCGGGTAAAAACCGGCTAAAGTGTCCATTTTGATGCGCAGAACTCTGCCAGAGTCGCAGCGTTTGGAGCTGAAGGGGAGGCAGCCGTGGCCAGATGCCTTTAGGTAAACGTTGTTAACTTGCTGCTGAGTAGTTTGAAATTTCCCCGCACCCACCTGACAGCCCTGGGTGCTATCCATCCTTGTCCCTGCGCAGAACCGGGGCCCTGCAGAGAACCTGCGCGCTGCGCGCCGGCATGGATACGCGTCCCAGCGGCACCGACGACCGCGGTTCCTTACCCCCTGCTGGAAGAGAGTCCGCAGTGTGATGATCATTGTAGGGGAGCAGCTCGACAGCAGCAAGCCTCGGGGTGCTCGTCCGGCCTCGGTCCGTCGCCCTTCGCCGGCTTCTTTGCAGCGCACCTTTGCCGTAGGGATCCGCTGCACCTTCGGGCGTCAGACGGATTAGTGAAATCGGTCTAACAGCTGATCTCACGCCACCGCGCTGCTGGCGGCTCTGACCTGTCGCGGTCTAAACCGCAATCCAATTAGGCGTTCAAAGGCGAGAAGCTAAGAATAGCGCCAATTAGAGCCCAAAGTTTCAGAGCTGCTGCTGATGGCAGAGCAGATGAGTGGGACGCCGAGCGGGTAATGTCACAGCCGCAGGAGCGGAGCAGCCTCGGGCCAAAGACGAGCAGAAGCGGCATTGCGATGGTCTCAAGGGCTGATTTGGACCCGTGGTGGGAACGCTGAGAAAATACGCAGGATCGGTTCCGTGTGGTGCCAGGTAAGGCTTCCTCCTCGCTCCTCGGTGAACTGATTTTGGACAGATGGGCAAATGCATCACCTCCGCTGCCATTGATGTTTATGTTTTCTTAATTATGGGTGGTTGCTTTTACAGCGCAATCACAGGACCGTATGGGGATTACCTTTCTATGTCCTGTCTGGGGAAATGTCTGCCTGGCAGATCTGCTCATGCTGTGTCTTTAAATGACACGACGGTGGCTTCATTTCCATACTACCGTCCTCTCTTCCCCGGGACTGCAGTGATGCTCTGGCGCCTTCGGAGCGGAGGTGTGCGGGAGCCAGACCCCGGAGCGGTGTCTAATTCCCTGGAAAACAGCTTCTCCTCTGTCTGTTTGGACACCATCAGGTTATCTGCTTACTGGGTCAAGGAGGGTGTTTGTCAGGATATTAGGACTGGCTGTGGACTGGCTGTGGACTGGCTGTTGAAGTCATGCACGCACCACATTTTACCGAACATTCTGTTAATACAAAACTGGTGTTGTTCCTACTGCACCTGGAAGGGAAGAATCTCTGTTTGCTTTCCAAGTTTATTAGACACAAAATTTGGTTTATTTATGAAAAAGGCACCAACAAACTCAAGATTCAACTGGAGAGTAGTTTATATTATCCTTTTGGTTGGAATCCATGAAAACTCCATAATCACTCTTACTGCTTGTTTTTTCTTTCTTTCTTTAATTTGTTGCTACACATATCATCTTATGTGACTTTTAAGGTTTTAACCAGGCCATGAGTGTTTGGGCCTCTGCGTTTCAGTGAAAGAGTGATGCTGTGGTGCACATGCGCTGGAGCGACCTGTCTCACTCTTTTAAGGAAAGAGGAACAGAAACAAACAGCAAATTAAAAAACTGGAATAGGAACATCATGTGGTAAAAGGACACATGTCCAAACACGTTGGAAATGTAGTGGGAGGTTTCACACACTTCTTAAACGGTACATGTGCATGTGGTCGTTTTGTCCTACCTGGTGTTGGTCTGTGTTTAAATATTTATGCGCCCGGAAGAAACAATCTTAGAGGCATAAAAAGAACTGTGGGATGTGTTTGTTTTTTAACAAAATATTTGAACTAAATTCTCATTTCTCAAATAAATGAAGCAAAGAAAACAAACCAAAATATTGAATCCATTATTCTGCTTTTATTGCCTATGACCAACCAGATTAATAACTTTGTGTATTTAGATCACCGTTGTGTATTGTGTGTGCCAACGGCTGCACTCTGTGTACATTAAATAAACAAGAATCAGACGTGAGCAGGAGAGACACCGATGAACCTGATCATGAGAACAGAGGTTGTTCTCACAACCTTGCCGTGACCTTGGTGTGTCTTCACGCGTGTCTTCTTGCGTGTCTTCGTGTGTGCAGGTGCAGCTGTCTGCATGTGACTGTACTGCCCGTCCTCCTCCTCAGGTGCTTGGAATGAGTGCAGGATGAGCAGCACATTTGTGACTCTGGCTGAGGTGTTGGAGGCTCGGGGTGGGCCCCTGCTGGAGGAGGAGGTCTGGTCCCTGCTGTTGAGCTCTGCAGAGGCTTTGGTGGACGTCTCCTACAAGGGTAATAGGTTGAGGAGCACCTCCTTTTTCCTCCGCGTTAACGTTTGTCCACAGCTCTGTGTGATGTAAACATAACATTCATAAATAAATAGTAAAAGACTCAATCTTTTTGTCCAGGCCTGAACAGTATGTCTACTATCATAAGCCCCGCCTCCCTGCTGCTGTCAGCCACTGGTATCTTAGCGTTCAAGAACTGCGGCCTGACGGATGAAGTGTCCACTTTCACCGCCCCGGAGATGCTGCAGGGCCGGGCAAGCGCAAGCAGACCTGCCACAGAGAGGGTCAGTGCCTAAATCTTCCTAGTCAAACATGCACACATGCACAATGTGCGCATTTTACTCACACTTTTGATTTGAATAAACCATATCCAGATGCAGCTTCTCCATTGGGGTGTAAAAACGCATAAATTGGAAAACCACATTATGATTCAACCACGACACCTAGTGGCCGAGTACACGAACTGCTTTTGATTAGGTTAAATTAATGATTTAATGATTTTTGGCTCTAAAAACAACCTAATTTTATAATATCTCACAGCAGTTTTTTTTTATTTTTTCAATTTCATATACTATATACAAATATATTTTTACCAACCTATTTGTTGCCTAGATGCTGGTCTATTCACTGGGTATGACTCTCTACTGGGCAGTTGATTTTCAGCTACCTCAGAATCAGGTAGTGCCTCGAAGTTGTCATAACCAGGATTGCAGATATCACACAATTATGCTGAAAATCTGCTTTCTCTCTCTCTCTCTCTCAGCCAGTGCAGCTGAGCGATCACCTGAACAGCGTCCTCCTCAGCATGTGTGAGGACATGGCCCACCGGAGACTCAATCTCAACTCCATCCTGGAAGCCTGCGAGTCTCAGCACAAGGCTTCTATTCTGCCCTCACCCACCAAGGTCATCAAACAGCTGGCCGAGGAGGTTTTTCGCGAACCCGTGAGTCCTGTTGTACCCGCTCTTTGTTGTATTCTGTAAACACGTCACCCTCTTTTTATGTGATAGATATGAACAGTTATTACGTTTTATTTTTTCTTCCAGGTGGATCAAGAGTCTCAGCGTGACAGTAATGTTCCTTTGAGTGGAAGAAGCCAGGTGATCAGAGAGAGGCTCCATGGTGTGTATGCATGTCTGGCTTCTGATAAACTATCAACGCATCCGATTTATCGCCTAAGAACAGAGAGAGCTACGCAGAAATGTGATTAGCTTGTACATCCTGTTATTCTGGAGCAGCAGAACCTTAAACATCACAAATCCTTTCACCCAAAGACTTAATATATTCACAGAAAGAAGTCCCCGCTGCTGTTATGACAGGAGAACCAGCGTACAACAGGATTACAATCTTATCCCTAAGCAAGCTCAGGATTAGACTCCGGCTCGAGCCAATAATCAGATACAGAGAGCTGTGTTCCAGGCTAAAGCACCCTGCTGGCCTCACTCCTACGCAAACATCCCACATCCCAGTGGTGCACAGACTGCAGGAGTCGAGCACCAGTGTCATCCGCCATCTCCAAACTCCCCCACAGGTAAAAGGAAGCCATTTGCAGACTTCAGTGAAGGGAGCCCTGAGGGGAGGAGATACTCCACAGACTCTGACTCCAAGTCAGGTATTCACATGAAACGTCTGTCAAATCGAGCTCATTTGTGCCCTCTTTGTTCTGGGCTGAGTAAAACGTTGTTTTCCGCTTTTATAGGGAGTTTATCTCAGAGGCATCGGAAACAAAGACCGAGAAGTTCTCCAACACCTGTGTACCACTCCTCTTTGGACAGGTACTGGATGCGTATTTAACTCCACTGATCAGAAACAAATATATTTGTGATTTAGAGCTTGTTTAGTCTGGGTTACCTTAGAATTATGACATTGTCTTAGACTTGGACCGTTCCAGCTTGTTCTAACTATCACACCCTGTCCTCCCCCAAACCTCTGGCTCCATCCAGAATCCCTCGCGGGGTTCGTCACAGGGACAGCAACTGCAGCTGGCTCGGTAGGAGCCCCCATCACGACATCTCTCCCAAGACAGCGGGCAGGTCTCAGAGTCCTTCCATCACCTTCAGCGACTCCTCCCTCAGCCTGAGTCAGAGGAAAGCCAAGGCAGGCCCTCGTTGCTCCCCTGAAGTCTGCTCAGCGTCAGCTTTATCAAACGCAGCGTTTGGGTTGAGAATGACAGACATTAGACCAGACGAAGCGGATTAGTTGTCTAAAAACTGTTATTTTCCTGCTCTTACTGTTTGTTTGTTTTTTCAGACTTTGGGTCCCGAGTTCATCCGAATGTCTGATGAGCCACAAATAGTTTTGGAGCTTCCGGGATCAATTGTGGTAAATTTCCAATTTCCTCTTAACTCCTGTTTTTAAAAAAGCAGAAGTTACTGGTTCACACTCCTTATAAAGGTATTGACAACTTTTTCTTCAGATTCAGGGTTGTATTCATTCTCCTAACGTCAGACCCTGACACAATGCTGTGTATGTGTTGATGTGCATGAGATCCGTGCCCTCCGAATAAACCATCTATTTTGATGGCTCATCAGAGCGCCGACCTCCTTACTCGCTGTGAGAAGGTGTGTGGGAACGAGTCGCTGTGACAGATTTGCACATGTGACACATTCCTTCCATTTAAAAAGGAAAAAGGTTTCCCTGAACCCCAGGACGTTCAGCGTTCTAATTTCCTTTTTCATATCTATGCTCTGACTTCATCGGCCTTCTCTCTGAGCTGCTTGAAGTGTTTCGTCTCCATACGTCTTTAATCTGTAATCTTTGGAGGCTGCTGCCGGTTGGCTGCAGTAATTCTAGAAATGTGTGAGTTATATTCATGAGGTGCACATTGATGCAGCCACATTATGGTTTATTTCATCGGTACCATTTGTGCAACATGACTGTTTCTGTGCTGCGAGGTTGCACGACCACTGTTTGTATTGTGCACCTGCATGTGAATGTGTTCCTTATGTCCGTGTGTGTGCTTGTTTGTGTGTACCCACCACAGTCCAGAAAAGGGCGCTCTTGCTTGTCTCAGAGAGAAGTGACCGTAGTGCTGCCTAATGGACAGTATGTGGTGGTTCGCTGCGACATTAAGTCCAGGGCAAGAGATGTGTTTGACATGGTGGTGGCTCACGCAAATCTGGTGGAACACTTCTACTTCAGTCTTGCCTTCCTCGACGGTAAGGAGAAACAGGACCCGGCGCATCCTCAGCCTGACTGCACATCAACCTGTGGGAGGGAATTAGGAGACATGTCTCAGCTGTTTTGACACAGCTTTTAATAAACAATTGTTTTCTTCTTGTTTTCCAGATGATGAGTATTTCTTTTTGGATCACGAAACTAAAATTTCCAAAGTTGCGCCTGACAGTTGGAAGAAAGGGCAGATGTCCTGCTTTTTGGTCTTTCTTCGAGTGAAATTTTTCGTGGACGACGTCTCCTTCGTGTTGTAAGCATCGCATCTCTGTTTGCTTCTTGCGGGAACATGCTCGAGAGAGATTTCTCACTACGTTTTGGTCGTTACCTTCCTGTTTTCCAGGCACAACCTGACTCGCCATCAGTACTACTTACAGCTGCGTAAGGACATCTTGGAGGACAGACTTTACTGTAACGAGGAGACGGGCCTGTATTTGGTCGCTCTTGCTCTACAGATTGAATTTGGGGACTATATTCCAGAGGTAAGAAGGTTTAAAACAGAAATCCACACCTTTGAATCCCCAGTGTGAGTCTCCAAAGAAGTATCTGATTGAGTTCTTTGTCTGGTTTTAGTTGTATGGTAAAAATTATTACCAGCCAGAACATTATGTGTCCAAGAGGATGCTGGAGAAACTGGCCCTGCCCACCATTAAAGAGGAGTTGCCAAGGTTGCATGCAAGTCATGCCCACATGCTTCCTGAGGAGGCAGAAACAGAGTATCTAAAAGTATTTACACCTTTTTTTTTTTTTTTTTTTTAACAAATACACTCCACTGTAAATAGTTTTAGACGTAATGCAAATGTGTTGAACTCTGTTCTTCAGATTGCCCAGCAGTTGCCCGAGTACGGGGTGATGTTCCATCGGGTGGGGAGGGAGAAAAGGCCCGTGGTGGGAGAGCTGGTTTTGGGAGTCTGTGCCAAAGGAATCATCGTGTACGAGATGAAGAACCACATCCGGACTGTCACCAGGCGCTTCCTCTGGAGGGAGACCGACTCCATATCCACGGGGGTAAAAAAAACCTTGATGTGGGATGAAGCTTTTCAGAGCTGCCTTTTAAAAATGCTGTCCCTAAGGGATGACACCCGTCTGTCTTTTAGAGACGTAAACTGATCATCGAGTGCGGCGGACCCAGTGGGAAGAAGCACGGTTTCGTGACAGAAAGCTCCAAAATAGCCCAGTACCTGCTGAACCTCTGCTCCGCTCAGCACAAGTTCCACAGCGAGATGTCGTCGCGACAGCTCAACCACACCGTGATACCAGGTGCAAATCACACTCGAAGCAGGTCAGTCCGGCGGGCAGACAGGAGGTCACTGGATTCTCTCCTCTTCCCTCAGATGAAAAATACATGGCCGTGTACCGGGATCACAGTTCGAACCTGAAGCGGATGTCGTGCTCCGAGGGCATGCTGAATCACATCGGCTTGACGCCTGCTCAGCCAGATTCCGTCTCCAAGTCCTGCGACGACCTGACCGCAAAGTTAGAGGAGCGCTTGCGTCAGCAGAGGGAGATGAGGAGGGAGATGAGCAGGGAGCTCAACAAGGAGCCAGGAGACTTCAGAGATGCCAAAGAGCAGCAGTGTTGGAGGTAGTCGTTGATGATGATGATGAAGACAAGGATGATTCCTGTCTTTGAGCAGATCTAGAAGGCAGCTGGTAAAGCAGTCGTGCTCTTGTTGTAGCACCCTGGAGCCAATTCCCAGGATGATGTCCTGCGTGTCACTGCAGAAGCAGGACTCAGACACCTCTTCCATACGCGGTGAGTATGTCCGTTGTCAAAGTCAAGTAGAAAAGTAGACCTTAGTAACATCAATCCCCCCCTCTCCCCGACGTCAAAACAACAGGGGCAGTTGATACACCTACTCGTAGTTCGCCGGAGAGGGAGATTGTGTGTGTCACCCTGAAGAAAGATCAGAAATTGGGCTTTGGTGAGTTTACTAAGATAGATGTGTAATCAGGTGAGTGGTGTCTTTTCTCAAGAAAAAAGGCTCCTGTCTGCTTTTCAGGCTTTGTGATAGTTGGGGAGGACAACACGGGTAAGCTGGACCTCGGGATCTTCATCGCCTCCATCGTTCCCGATGGACCTGCAGATAGAGACGGCCGCATCAAACCCGGTACAAGCGCCAGAATCTGTTAAAGAAAGACTCGTATTTATGTGGCTTATCACCAGTTTTTTGGGGTTTTTTTTAAATTTTGCAGGAGGACGTCTCATTTCTCTAAATAAGATCAGCTTGGAAGGAGTGACGTTCACCGACGCTGCTGCAATCTTACAAAGCAGCCCAGACGAGGTGGAGCTCATCGTCTCCCAGCCCAAACGTGAGCTTTTTATTTAAAGGTTCAGCATTCAGTTTGTCCTGAGCGCAGAGTCAAACCTACACGTGTTCTTCAGAGTCTCTGAAGGACAGTAGAGGCTGCTTGAGTCAAAGCACCCTCGGTTTGGCGCTGGAGAGGGGCTTCGGGTCCCAGACCACGCTGAACGCCGACTACCGTCCTGTGGTGGAGGAGCTGGAGGAGGCCATCAGCCTGTCAAGCATGGCAACCTCGAAACAGAACAAGAGGCTTCACATTCCTGTTGTTCGAATACATGATGCGCAGGTTAGAACAAGCGCTCAGTTCACAGCAGCTGGAGACTGGTTGTTACTATGGTAACAAATGTTACAGTCCAGTAAATAGGACCGAACTAGTTTTTAAACAGTTAAGGGAGATAACAAATATCCTCTTCATGCAAAAACAAGCTATGCTATATAAGTCTGTAAATGTTGACTTATTTCCACTTTGCTTGTCAGGACATATGTTCCAGGTCTCCATCCATCATAAGTTTAAAAACGGCAGAGAGGTTCGTCCTGGAGCTGAAGAAAAGCAGTGGCAGCCTTGGCATCAGTGTTGCTGTGAGCCAAAACTTTCTACTGTCTGATCTTACAATAAAATCTGCCATTGAAAAGCAGTCAGCCTTTGTTGGTTCTAATTTTTGAACACCAAAATTTAAATTTTTAGTAATTGGGAGAGTTTTGGGCACTTGTATCTAACTTGAAATGTTGAAGCTCAGAAAATACCAGTCAGTAAAACAAAAACAAGAAAACAAGAATAGTATATGATGGCCATTAAATTAAAAATTGAAAGGAAAAAATATATTTTCTTGTCCAAAGGGAGGAATGAACACTACTGTGCGATATGGGGGCATTTACATCAAAAGTCTGGTACCTGGAGGTGCTGCAGAACAGGACGGACGTATTCAGATAGGTATCTACTTATTCAGTATTTCACATGCTGTAAGCAATTTAAATAAATACTACTATTTAAATCAACCCTAAATACATTTGTTTTCAGGCTTTTTTATCATACCTGGTTTGGTTTTTGGATTTTTTAATACATTTGTGCTTCTGAATTTCTGATCTTGTGTCAGTCCTGTTTCTGCTCCACTGAGCAGAAACACTCGCTGACATCTTTCACACACATGGCGCTGACACTCACACACGCACACACACACACACACACACACATACACACACACACACACACACACACACACATTCTTCAGCTGGTTATGTATTGATGTTGCTAATGATGCTGAGAGTTTGTCCATATGACAGGTGACAGACTGCTGGAGGTTGACGGAACTAACCTAAAGGGTGTGACTCACCAACAAGCTGTTGAGTGCCTCAAGAAGACTGGGGAGGTATGCACACACACACACACACACACACACACACACACACACACACACACACACACATACACATCTATCTTTTTTGTTCGTTTTTTATTGGTCATTGATTGTGAACACCAGCCACTTACAAAAGTGTGTATCTGCATCTGTTCCTCTGTAGGTGGTGACCCTGCTGTTGGAAAGGGAGCCCACAATAATGCTGGAATCCAGACCTGACTCACCCTGCCCCCTTCTGGCCCACAGTCCGTCACATGTGCAGCCCCCCAGGACTGAAGTCTCCATAGAAACGACCTTGAGTGATCGAGCCAAGGACTACAGCTTTGTGACGGATGGTGAGAAGGCAGACACAAAGTGCCACATCGCTGTACACGACATACACACCCCTGCACATAGAGCCCAGAGGTGACTGTGTGTCATCTGACAGCTACATTGTGGTGGCTGTCAGAGTCATCCAGCGCTGGTCTGTCCCCTCGAGACCGTGTCTGCTTGAAACCTTGAAGCTGCCATTTCAGCTTAGTGGAATGGACAGCCTCTCCTCTTCGGAAAGCTTCTTCTTCTTCAATAAAAATGGACAAACAGATTCACAGACATACCAAACCACACATTTGGTGACAGAAAACATCACATTATTGCTGTGAGACCGTCTTTCGTATCCCTCCGTTCCTAGACAATACTCAGGAAGTGGTCCTGAAGAAGAGCTTGTCTGGACTCGGCTTCAGCTTCAACATTTCCCATCTTCGCTCAGGGTTGGACAACGGCAGCGTGGTTCGCATTAAACGTCTTTTCCCAGGACAGCCTGCTATGGAGAGCGGCCTCCTGCGGGAGGGAGACGTCATTCTGTCAGTCAACAGCGAACCTCTGAAAGACCTCTCCTATCAGGTCAGCGCATTGAGAAATATTTTTTAAAATTTCCCTCATTATTCACCCTTATTATTTACCCATTGACCTTATGCTGATATTAAAATAATTATTTATTATTATTTATATTTCTTTTCTTTTCTTTTTTTGATCAAACTAAGTGAATTCTTCTAATTTTTCACAATGAGATGATGCCTGTTCAAATGAACTGGTGCAGTGAGTGTGCGTGACTCAGCTCCTTCCTAAAATCACGATCACGTCATTGGTTCACTAATCCTTTAATCTAATATGACTGGAATTAGGTGAATTAGTGTTTGATATTTATGGTGAAGGGCTTGGAGGAGGTATCATATCACCGTTTGGTTTGGTGTTTCAGAGGGTTTTGTTCATGCTACGTGGAGCTCCGCCTGAAGTTCGTCTGCTCATCTGCCGGCCTGGTCCTGGAATACCTTATGAAGTGGATGATAACACATTGGTGAGCTTGCACACACACCAGAACACATCTAAGTATGACCCCATACACTAATAACAGGCCTTCTGTTTGACCCCGTAGAGTCCGGCACGCTTCCGCGAAGTTCGCTCGCGCTCTCTGGACATCAAACTCGGAGAGGATTATAGCCAGCTCCTTAAATTTGACTTTAAGAGCACGAGAGCAGCCCAGGTGGAGTCCCTGCCCCAGGGAACCCTGAGCACCACTGAGGAGAAGAGCTCAGAGCCTCCTCTGGCTCCGCCGCTCCCAGACGCCAATGAAAGTCTGGAGAGTGAGGCGGAGGTCTGCCTGCCTTTCCCGTCTCCTCCTCGCTCACCTCCATCACCCACCTTGCCTCCGTCGCCTCCGTCGCCTCCGTCGCCCGTCTCGCCCGCCTCCCCAGCCTCGCCCACATCTGAAACCTTACCTGGTGCAGAGTGCCCAGCAGGTCCGTCAGAGTCGCAGCCGAATGCAGGCGAACCAGAGGAGCAAAGGAGGAAGATCCGGAACAATGAAGAGGAGAAGGAGGAGCCTGTAGCAGCAACCAGCTCAGCTGTGACGCTGGCAGATTCTTGTCCCAAGGCTACCTCAAATTATGCGTATGCCAGGTAAGGCGAGATTTTAAACCTTTCTAAAAATCCCGAAAGGGCACACTATCCAGCTTGCTCTGCTTCTCCACAGTGGGGTCAGAGAAGATGCTGATGGGACTGTGACCTACTGCCTGGTGGGTAACGGACTGTCCATCATGGCCAACGAGGAGTATCTGACCATCAGCTCCACCCTGGAGCCTCCTCACAGCCTTCACTCCAGCCTGGCTGCTCCCGGTCCAACGACCGGCTCCACAGCCCCTCACTCTCAACCCTCTGGCAGCTTGCCTTGTCTGGCTCCTCCCAATCCAAGCCTGGGTCCCCACATGCCCGCTACCACCGTCGCCCCCCTCGGTCTCCCCCCTCAGCCTGACACACCGACCACTTGCTCTCTGGCTCACACGGCACAGCCGCTCACAACGCAGCCACCAAAAACCGCGCACCACCTGATCCATCAGGGTCTCCACTCGGCCCACTACAAGGTCGGACCTGCGGTGCCCCCGCCCCAGCCTCCCCCTCCAGCCCTGATGCCTATTACCACCCAGGTCATCTCCTCCATGGCTCCCTGTACCCTGACGCTGCCCCCCACCGCGCTGCCCACTGCACACAGCCAGTTACAGGCAAAGGAAGACGCGGAAAAGAGAGACAGGCGCTGCAGGGACGACGACGATGAAGAGGATGTTGACGATGAGGAGGAAGAGAGCCGAAGGAAGGCAAGTTTGTGCTGAATGGAAATTTGGGCTTAGCTTACCGTCGCTAAAAAAAGGTCATGTTTGTCACCGGGCAGGGTTTGGTGAAAGAGTTCGAGCTCACGGTTCTCCTGACTAAGTCCAGGAGTGGAAGTTTTGGGTTCACAATCACCAGGAGCAAACTAGACAACTGCTACTACATCCAGGAAATCCTGGACAACCCAGCCAAGGCAGACGGCCGACTGAGGGGCGGGAGACCGGCTGATCACCGTACGCAAACCCACACACACACACACACACACACATTTTTAAAAAACCTCTAGACCCGGCAGCCCTGTCTCCTTTGGCTCAGGTGAACGGACACGACGTTACCAGTGTGGCAGATGACGTCGCCATGACGATTCTCAGATCATCTCCGAGGCGGCTGAGTATGACGCTGGGGAGGGCAGTCACAAATCTGGTGGCACCGGCTCCCTGTGACAGCCTGCCTGATATAGTTCTGCACAAGACACCGTCAGGACAGCTGGGTGAGACACGCACGAGTGTGTGTTCACACACTCCTGTGGGGCGATTGTGATATTTTACCCTCTGTGCGTTCCTTCCATAGGTATAAAGTTGACCGGTGGCGTTGGCAGTAAATGGCAGGGCATCTACTGTCTGGAGGTGGTGCCAGGCTCCCCAGCCAGTGAGGAGGGAAGTGTCCAGCCCAGCGACAAGATCCTGTACATCTGCGGCAGGTGCACCCTGGGAATGACCCTGGAGGACGCAGTCAAGGCCTGCGAAGCTGCTCCTCGTAAAGTCAAGCTAAAAGTCCTCAGGTGTGTGGCCTCAGATGCTCAGGACCAGGCCACCCAGGTGGGTTTGCTTTCGCATCTGTAAATAATTCCGCTGTCGGTGTCCCCCACAGAGAGGACCAGCCAGTGACCCCTAAGGCCAAGTGGAACGGTGAGAACTGGAGGGAGGTTTTCTCCTGCTGGGTTTCCATAAACCGGATTGTTACAGTCAGTTGTTACGGTCATCAGCCTGGAAACCAGATATGGGTGTCAAATATTAGCAGAAGTATTTTCACCACTGAGAAACACGAGAATGCAGCTTTTTTTTTGTGGATCATCT
This sequence comes from Tetraodon nigroviridis, assembly GCA_000180735.1. Lineage (NCBI taxonomy): Eukaryota > Metazoa > Chordata > Actinopteri > Tetraodontiformes > Tetraodontidae > Tetraodon > Tetraodon nigroviridis. The sequence goes on along the minus strand of CAAE01015006.1, from coordinate 281,897 downwards.
TTTCTTTTCTTTTCTTTTAGGTCTGTTTGACTGGAAAAAAGACAGGAAGTTCTTTGCTCGTTTTGAAGAGCCTGTGTCTCCGGAAAGAGACTCACCTACAGATGATGGCGAGTTACTTTGCCTTCTGTAAACATTTGTTACCCACATTGCATCTTAGTGTTTCAGCAAGCGCGTGTGTGTGTTTGTGTCGGTGTGTGTGTGATCTAAATGATGACAGACAGATGCTGGCCTCAGACAGCCAGATTAATAATTAGCAAGCCTCAGGACCTCCACTGGTGTATTGGACTGCAGCACTATGCCATCACACAGACACACACACAGACATGCACACACAATTCTATGCGGTGGTCTATCAAGCAGGCAGCACAGTGGTCAGGTGACTGCATGCAGTAGTAGAGGACAGACAGTAAAGAGGGTCACTCTGAAAAGAGCGACCTTGTTCACCTGTCATAGACCAGACAACCATCAACACGTCGCTGTCAAAATGACCACAGTGGCCGGAGGTTTGTGTGCACACTGGTTTTTTTGCTCTTTTTTTTGTCTCCCTCTGCTTGTTCAGAAACTAAAACTGGCTGATGTGTAATTTAAGGTTTCCTGGTTTTTTCCTCTCCTCATTTTGCTTTTTCTTTGTATCTATCATTTCTACTGTCTAATATTTAAGACACAATAACTGGAGTTGTTGTTTTTTTGTTTGTTTTTTTTTTTTTACCTTTTTTCAGCCAAAGCTGCATGTAGGACATCTGGAAGTATCAGACATCTCTCTGATGCTCTAGAACACAATGTGAGTTTTCAAATATTTACCATATAATTCTTCTGTTTATGTTACCTTTAATTTGTTAATCCAATGCTTTGAGAGTGCATGTTTAATCTCACAATGTAAGTCTGCACTTTCTTTTCCGTGCGTGTGTGTGTGTGAGAGAGTGTTTGTTCCCAATCTATCGCTGCATCTCTTAACATTTCTGCTCATTCCTCCGAGTGCAAATCGTCTTTTCTTTGCTCCTGTGATTGGTTTAGAGTTGCATTCTGCAAGTGGAGTTCGCCAAACCAGAGGGTGGGGGCCTCGGCTTCGCTCTGGTTGGAGGAACCAATGGCAGCATGCTCAGAGTGAAGGAAATCTGCTCTGGTGGCGTCGCGGAACAGGATGGTCGCCTCAGAGTCGGGGATATTCTCTTAGAGGTAACGACCGATGGCTCAGTACTGGTAATCTGGATGCTTACAGGAGTGTGTTGCAGGTCAACGGCGTGATTGTGTCCGGACTGAGCCATAATAAGGTGGTGGACATCCTCCGCCGAGCCGAGGGCGTCGTACAGCTCACCATCTGCAGAGATGTCCTGCCCCTCAGCTACTCGGAGTCACCCACCCCACCCAACATGTCCGCCCAGACCGAGGTGGTTTTAGCGGAGCAGCCTGCTCCTGCAGCCAGCCCGGATACCTGCCCCCCAGCTGACATCCTCCTGAAGAAGCCAGCCGAGGGCTCACCTGGTAGGACTTCAAGTCAACCTCTTTCTTCTTTTATTTTTAATTTTTTTTTACTCTTAAACTTAGCTGAAAGTTTTGCTGTGTTTCAGAGGCAGCATCGGATCCTTTGGTCAATGATGCTGATGTGTGTGTTGCCTCGCCGCCACGCCCGGCACACCGCCGACTGACAGTTGTAACAGCAGATGATGCTGAAGTGATCCAGGTATTATTCAGACTTATCAAACCTGACAGGGGAATGTGAAAAAAACGAATCATTTGTTTAACCCTGATTATGGATTTAAACACTACCTGCCACTGATATCCTGCTTCTCCCGCCTGCTTGTTTGTGAAACAGGATAGTTGTACGAGCACCCCTTCTCACCAAGCTTGCTGCCCGTCCCTTAACGTCACTGACATGTTGCATGGAGCTACTGACAGGTAGCATCTTCCCAGATGTTCCTCTTTATGTTTTTTTATGACCTACCTGTTATGAACTATTTCCTTGTTATATATCCAGTTGTTTATTATTTATCACTACTGACTGAGCTTGAATCTGAAAACACACCTTGAAGAATATGTCAGTTGCAGCTGTGCTGCCCTTCTCGGCTATATCCCAAGTCCTCAAAAGCCTTTAGAAACTATATTTTTAATAGAAACACATTATACAGAAGTGTAATATGAGGAAAATTGGAAGTTTGGCAAGCATAACAGTACTAAGAGCTCCTCTTTACTGCCTTTCCTTCGCCTTGGTTTCAACTGTGCTTCCAGTTTTAGCCACAAGGGAGAAGCAAAGAGCAGTAAATGGGACAGGCTGGCGAACCTGGCCTATGAGTAGGACTGTTGCTGCAAACAACCGGATAATTTAGGTGTCTTTAGCCTCTTGAAGTACAGGACAAGCATGGAGATATTTTAGCCTCTTGTTTATACTGTATTTTAGGTGGAAAAGTCGCAGGGAAAGGAAGTTCAGCCTTGCATGATTTCCTCCGGTCCTACCGAAGAGTATGGTCTGGTCTCACCCCTCCTCCCTGACTCCCCCAGGAAAGAAATTGTGACCACACTTTTGGACCAGTCCTGCAAAAACATTCGGAAGACTCCTTCAGACAACTGGAGCAGTGAAGATGATGATGATGATGATGATGTATTTGAAGCCACGGGGGAGGAAACAACCTCACCCCAAACAGGTGACCTTTTTTTCCCCTCCAGTGTGTTTCTGTAATATGCAAATTTTATGAATGCAGTTTGAATTCCCTTCATCCTGTTTTCATTTTGAAGGCCCAACTATTGTGACAGAAGAAGATCTGGCAGGTTTAGCAGTCATTAGTCCTGTCACGAGGAGCCAGTATTCAGGCTCCAGGGTCAAAGCTCTCATCCAGATCCTGCAGCACCAACTGGACCAGCAGGATCTGCTCAAGGAGTTCATGGTTTGTAGCAACCCAACAGCAAATTATATGCCTGGCTGTGACACGCTGAAACCATCAGCAGCAACATTGTGGTTTTGTTGATCATTTGAGGCTCTGGAGCATTTGCAGCCATCTGACAACTGTCTGGTGGGAAAAGCCCCTGAGAACAGAGATAAGAACCGCTACAGAGACATCCTACCCTGTAAGTCTGGGCTCGTTGGTTGATTCCCTTTTATGAATTTGTACTTTCTCTATTGTTTAAACCCGTTTTAATTCATTTCATGTTCACCTGTTCCTCAAACATTTCTTACCAGAAATGTTCTTGATTTAATCCTGGCTATAATCCTGGCTATAATCCCAAACTTAACCCAGGCTGGAAAACGCATGCAGATACAAACACACCTAAGCATCAGAGCTGAGATAAATAAATGTGATAAAAACGGAAAATCCCCCCCCCCCCAATATTGATGGGTGCATGGGTGGATGGGCGTATGGCTGTCTGTGGCGAAGGCCCAGAAATGTCAGCCATCTGAGGCCAGGGACTGCTTTTTATAGAGTACCAGTCTGGTTCCTAATTACCATTTGGTCCATCACCCATCCACCCATCCACCCATCCACCCATCAATAGTCGTCTTTACAGCGCTGATTTGTCGAGCCCAGTTCCAAACCACAGAGCTATTTGCTTTATTTACTGTGAGCTTAGGTTCCCCGATTTGCGTAAATCAACAAAATAGGCGGTGTGTGACGAACTGATTCGCCAAACATTAAAACACATATTACCTATCATTCCGTTTATGGAAAAATGCTTGCGGACATGTTGGATGTTTATTAAAAAATATGGGTTTAGTTCACTGAAGTCTGCTCTGTTTCTTTATTTTTCAAGACGACCAAACTCGTGTTGCCATTGGAGACAACCGGGACTACATCAATGCCAGCTACATCCGAAAGCAAGTCGGAGATGAGGAATATTTCTACATCTCCTGCCAGGGCCCTCTGCCCTCCACGGTGACAGCCTTTTGGCAGATGATCTGGGAAAACAAATCGGACGTCATCGCAATGATGACTCAGGAAGTGGAGCGAGGACGGATCAAATGCCACAAGTACTGGCCGGCGCGTCTGGGGGCGTCTCTGGACGCTGGCGGATACCAGCTTCACCTGGAGAACCAGCAGTTCCTGGAGTACTTCCACATTAAAGTCATCCGCATGGTGGAGAAAGAGGTGGGAGATCAGGAGGATCCGCATCCCCTGGATGTTGCTGTGGCTCCTACAAGGCTTCAGCTCTCCTTTTGTTACAGTCGGGTGAGACTCATCTGGTCCATCACCTGAAGTTCACGCACTGGCCCGATCACGGCGTGCCTCACAGCTCCGACCAGCTGGTCCGCTTCATCCGCTACATGAGGGCGGTGCACAGCAGAGGTCCCGTCACGGTGCACTGCAGCGCCGGAATCGGCCGCGCGGGCGTCCTCATCTGCACCGACGTCATCCTGGGTCTGATCGGCAGTGATCTGCCTGTGAGTGAAAGCTGTGGTTCTGGGGATGGCAGCAACCCGGACCTGTAATGTGGGTCTGATACTAGCACAACACAACGTCAAAGAATGGTCCACAAAGGAAATTCCACACAAAATCACAACAGCAGGAAGCTTGAGCCTGCGGAGCCGTATTTGATCGAAACGTCTTCTCTGTCTGCAGATTAACGTGAGCGACATCGTCAAAGAGATGAGGCGCCAACGTCACGGAATGATCCAGACCAAGGTCAGTGCCAACCGAGGGCGAAGTTCAAAGTTCACACTGTAAACACAAAAGCTCGACGTGGCCTTTGTCTGTCTGGTTTCAGGAGCAGTATCTCTTCTGCTACAAAGTCTGGTTGGAAGTTTTACAGGGCATTTTGCAGCTTCACGGCAACCAGTGGCAACTGGAAAGTCCCCCAACGCCACAGTAGCCGAGTGTTTCCAACTCACCGTCGCAGACCCGACAGCTGTTATTGTTTTGGGTTTTTTTCTGTGATCGCTCTACCTGGTATTATCAAACAAATCTACGTCTTCATTTTGATACTTTGGCTACAACGGCTCTAATTTCTGTTCCTATTTGTGTTCCCGGTGCTGTGATTACATGTCTTTTAATTCAGATCGGTGGACTTTTCGTGATCTGCCTTTTCTCTCTAGTTTTTTTTTTTTTTTAAGCTGCAACACTGTTTAACTTTTAACTTACTTGATGTCTATGTATTCATTTCAGGTTTCTTTACCTGGAAATTCAGTTTTAATGATCATCTAAATCCTACGTAGCATTTTATTAAGTGCATTTGTATCTGCAAGCAAAAAAGGGCATTACCAAAAGATTTTTTTTTTTTCTTTTAGATTGTGAATTAAGGAAACGAAAAGAATTAAGTGCCTTGGATAAACTCACACCACTTGCTCCACACTGGCTCCAGAGCCCGATCTCACAAGTGGGTTGAAATCAAGAGCGAGACAGTGATCTGAGAGCAGATGTTGGGTCGGCCCTCACCAGAGTGGCTCAGCGGGGTTCAGGATAATGTTGCTTAGAAAACCAGTGAAGTTTGCACATAACATGTTTTCTCTTTGTGGCCCCCTTTCGTTCACACAAGTGATACAGAAAAAGAATGTCTGACCATCAGTTATGGTTGGATGAAATCTTCCAGCTCCACAATCCCCTTTTCAACATTCAAATGTCGCCCGACCGTTAATTAGTCAGATCTTTTGTAAAATCTGCACAAAACTAAGTGAAATGTAATTTAGAGAACAAATTGTGTGGCTTTGTAAGTACACTTTGATATATGACATCATCCTTTATCTGTATTTCACCTATTTTAATACAGAAAATGCGAAGAAGAAAAAAAAGAAAAAAAAATTGTGAGGTTTACAAACTTTCCATTTTTCCACTTTACCGGTACATAAAATATAAAAGCAGCATTACATCATCGGGTGGATGATGCTCTGAAGCTGCTTGTTAACCCTTAACCTTGGTGATTTATGTGCTTGTAAGCGTTACCTAATAAGCTGCTATCACACACACACCCACACACACACACAGGCACACACACACCAATGCATGTATAGGTATGAACATGGAACCTCACAGACCTAATCAGAATCTGGAATGAAACAAACCCACACCCTCCAGTCAGGCCAGTGCAGGTGTGCTCTGGCGTCCCAGCGGTTGTTCTGTTGATGGTTGCAGAGCCTCACTTGGTGGTTTACAGCCAGAGCTGAGCCCTGATCTGCATGTTTGCGTTCTTTTCGGGCTCCTGCTGGTAGCATTCCTCTGCTTCTGCAGTAGCTCTGTCAACTATAGTAATTGCACACCTGTTTATATGCTAAATCAATGTTACCAGTATGTAACCAATAGCTGAGATCAATGTAATACCTCTGTCTTTAATTAAATGCTGTTCTGAAGCTTGTTCACGTGCGTTGAACCCCCCTGACTCACAGCGTAACCCAAGCTGAACACCAAAGTTGGAGCAGAAGGTTCTCCCCAGTGGCCCCAGCGAAGACGTGGAGGTGGCCGCAAATCAAAAACACTGGAGCGCTTCTCTTTTACTGTAGGGTACACTCCGGCTCTTGTTTTACTGCCGGTCTCGCTGGGGTGTCTGCAACGGCAACGGAGACCCCTGAACACACACAGACACACACACCGCATGTTCATGTGCATGTCAAGATGATGCTAGTGGGGGCCGGGAGATTTACTTCCTCACCTTGTCTTTACACTCTACTCCCACTGTCTGCCCTTGAACACTATCTCTGTGATCACACACACACACACACACACACACACTACTCCCTCTTTCTTGCCTCCAGACCTTGTTATTCCTGTAAATTATGACAGGAATGACAGTCACTTGGTTTTTTCACATTTATGATTTCTCCACCTTGTCTAAAGGACACATTGAATTTCCAATCACAAAAGTGTGTAAGTCCTCATAAAATGACTGATAACAGACATGGCGGCCCATATTAGACTGCACCGTCTGCAGGTACACTCAGAGATGTGAAGAGATGGAGAGCATCGGTGGTAAAGTCATCAGCAGGAGGAGGCTCAGGGAGACCAGGTGATTTAGAAGCCTGAGAAATGTGAAGAAATGAGCTCACAGGCTCCCAGTAAATCTGCCTCGGCGTGACGCAGACAAAGGCTGTTTTTCTTTTCTCTGTGACCTGATCAAAAATAGCACACAAATTATGTGCTGCTGCCTTTAGACACACACACACACACACAATCAGTGTTGTTTGTGTACTGCTGCATGGTGCCTGTGGGGTTTTGGAGGTCGGTTCCACCTCAGATAGAAACCAGCTCTGGCCCTTTTCTGCCTGGGGTTCTCTGGACTAGAGCAGATTAAATAAATCCTGATCTGCATTTAAAGTAAAGGTTTTATGGGTTGAGATACGGCTCTGTGCGCACCACCGCTCGTGGTCCTCCTTTCAGGTCTTTTAGGTTTGATAGGACGACCCTCCCACAGCAGCAGAGTTATTACCCAGCAGAACCGGCCCAGACATAGATCACTGACACTCACAGAAAAAAACATTCCACTGTTGGTTTCCAAATCAACCATAACACTTTACCGGATTTGCAAATCCCTACAAAGTTGAGAATATTATTGAAGGATGCCAAGGTTGCCAGACAGGAGGCCCAGAAGACCACCAAAGCGATGCAGAGAAGATGGAGGCGGCGGCTGTGGTGTCTCCTGAAGGGAACAGCTGCAGAAGAAGCCCTAAGTCCACCTCCACTGCACGAAGTTTTGCTAAAGGAGCTGAAAGCATCTATTATTTCTTCTTGATTTGTTTATTTTATTTTTATTTCAGCATTAGCAGTGTGGCACTAGAAGTCACTTAACAGAAAACATATGGTGCCGTCTTGAGCTTTATTTTAAACGAAAGTCAGCAAATACCCCACTTTCACAGAGCTCCGCGTACCAGTTAGGGATATTTTGATACGCTCCAGATCATTTGGTCAAGTTTCAAGCTGCACGGTAAATGAGCATTAACGGCTTGTTGACTGTGCTCTTTGTAAGCCGACCCGATAAGCTGCCCTGTGTTGACAGCGCGCTGACACAAGGAGCTATTCATCTTTTCTCTGAGCAGAATGTGGCTATCTAGCCTTTCAAAAACCTCAGACTTGTCAAAGAAAGCCAATTATGATTACGGTCTCCTCTTGTCTGCTCCCTTGTAATTATCTTAAGTTGGTTTTGATGTAAAGGGATAGCTTGTCTCGCTGCTGGGGCTTCCATGGTGTCAGTGGGCGTAGAATTACATCCAGTGAAGCCCTGTGAGAAGAGTTTTTTTTACTCTTAGTGTCACTTCCCGGACCGTTTTATTATCATCTGGTGTGTTTCACACCACAACATTTTAGTAAGCATCTGTAGCTGTGGTTTTTCTGAACTATGTTCATGAGTTTGATGCACTTTTTTTCTGTATTTCATCAGTCGTACTCCTAAAGAGCTCTTAATGTAAGCATGTCAACTGTTTCTTTTTTTTTTTCTAATTTACCACTCATTTTTCAGAGCCTGTTGTGATGTTTCTTGAACATGTCAGAGTTGCTGCTGTAGCATCACATCCTGTTTCGGTTAATTCATAATGTTTTTCCCACACCAGCATACAAGAAATAGCTGATGGCTTTTCAAATGCTAATTACTGAAACACACTCACAGACCTTATTTAATTTCTACCAGCTCCACTCTGGTTATGTTTTCATCATTTAGAAAAAAGGAGCAACACTAGAGAAGCTGTGAGAAACGAACAAATGACGAGATCCGAAAAATGTGGGTCCCATGACAACTTTCTATTTTTTCCTATTTGATATTTTCTTTTTTGTGGTTTTATTCATGTACACATCATGAAGATCAGTCAGGAGGCAGTAGACTCACAGGCTGTGCTAAAAGGCCTCCTTTGTCAAACCCAACACCTGCTTCCAATTTGGAGACTTTCTCATCAAACTCCTGTTGGAAGCGCACAAAAACGTCTCGCCTCTCATCACGGCGAAGATGTTCCTGAATTAGGAAGCTATTAAAAGAGAGGAGCGGACGCGCGGCATCGCGAGAGGCGTCGTTTGTCTTCATTTGAGCAGCCCCTCCACGATCATCTCCGCGGGGGCCGCTAATTGAAAAAGGGCCTGAGAAATGCGACTGTTAGCGGCAAAAACAATTTATTACTCTCAGCTTGTGGAGTCCTGGGAGTCATTTGTATTCATTAGTGTAAATTCAAATTATGTTTGTGATTAAAATGTGACTTTGACAGGCGGAGGGGCCTCGGATGGGGACAGGCACTGATGAGACCTTTACTCCGGGTCACTGCCTCTTACGTTCGCCCCTCACTAAGCAGCGGCAGAGAAGGCTTCTTTGACTCACCACCATCAATCTGTGTCTGGTTCAAGTTGAGACGTTGGCTTTGATGGCCGTGCGTGCGCTCTGAAGGCACTCGGTAAGCAAATGAGCTCACCGCCGGGAGACAACACCAATCAGACGCGCCATAAGTGCTCCCCAGTAAGAAGCCTTTCTCTCCCACCACGGCGCATTCTTATTTGCTTCATGCCTGACTAATATCAGCTTTTTTTTTTTTTCTTCAAATGTCAGGTCGCTCTTTCTTTGACGAGGAAGAGGAGGTGGCAGTTAAGTAGGTCAGTGTCACTGTGATGAACATCAAGCGTGGCGGGTCACTGGCTGGGCCGCTCCTCCACTTGCCCGCCTGACACAAACCAGTGAGCCAGAGGAGGCGAAGGAGCCGAGCGCTCCTTTACTGACGTTCCTTTAACCAAGCCCGTACATCACCTCCGTTCAGAGAGGAGCCGGCAAAGGTCAAGGAGGTGTGGAGGAGCTGCAGGAAACAGTGACAAATCACAGCGAGGGTTGAGAGGACGCTGTTGGACATTAAAATGTCCCACCTTACATGCAGGTTTCTGGGAAGAAAAGGTTAGGTTCTCACCTCTGTTCAAAACACCTGGGAATTCAAAGATAATTATATGAGATTATATGTCACTAGATGATATTCTTTACATTACAATGCCCTTTCTCCAGACTCCCCTGAGACCTTGGTGGAGATTAGGTTAAAAAGGGGATTTTAGATTCTGTAATCATGTAAATGTTTGACATTTACGTATTTAAAAGGATTGTTAAAAGGACTGTTCATTTTCAAGGCTGGACCCTTTGAACGCTCATCTAAGGTTCTCCAGCATCAAAACAGAATTCCCTCTCAATTACACATGAATTGCACACGTCACACATTTCTATGCAAGCATGGAAAACACACACACACACACACACACACACACAAGTACGTACGTAGTATACCTGTGGAAAATCCGCTTTTCCTTCTGACCTCGGTCCACAGTTGACATGGGGACAGAGGAGCCGGTTTTAATCAATAGAGCTTTTCTTTCAGGCGGAGGGGAACCTCATCCACACGGCAGGATGAGAACACACCCGAGGGGTAGCCCACTCACACACTCCCACGCTCGAGCCCTCTGTAAATGTCAGACCGTGGGGAGAGGGTTTATCTTGGAGCAGCGTGGTATTTTTACACCTTCCTTACTGGCTGGCCGACGGCCGCACACACAGAAATACACTCACACACAAACGCAGCCTGTTCCAACACTTCCCTCTTCAATTAACCTTTTCCTGGTGGTGTGACCTCTCCACTTAAACGGAGAAAAGTACCCACGGAAACGCTGAGGCCGATAGAGGTCGTTTCATGTCTTTGCCCAGTTTAAACAGATGTCAGGATCAGAGGCAGCGCGGTAAATGATACACAATTTAAAGCGCACATTTAGATTGTCAGCCTTTGAATGCAGACCGTTATAAATGTATGTGTTTGCATAGTTCCCCACTCAAGGCTTCGTAGCTCTGTGTGCTTCTCATCTGTTATCTGCGTCTGAACTCCACCATTAGCTGCCCCACTTGGGACCTGCTGACTTCCTCTGTGTAATGCAAACACTTGATCTGCTGAAGGATAGTGTATATTTTATGAATAGATGGCCTTTCCTTCACTGTAACCTGGTGTTTACATTGCCTAGGCTAGTCTAAACTTTCTGAAAACCTTATTTAAAGGAATGAGATGGCAACTTAGCATTTGACATCTGGACACAATCAAAGGTGATATTATAGGAACAGAACTACTTTCATCAACTTCTAGCTGTCTGCAAATAGAGGAAGGTCACAGCGGAGAGAAGGACCCAGCTCCAAAAAGGTACGGGTGGATCTTGGTGCCGGCGGGGTGGAAATGCACGGACACGTTTCAGCAACATCACAGGAGAGGTTTTCGGCTGGCTCCGGTTGGGACAGAGCAACTGGGACCACGTAGGTGTTTGTGTTTTTATGTAAATGGGAAAGGACCCAACCTTAATTAGAGAGGCATTTTTTTCCGCCTTGTGTTTGGTCGTAAACACGCGTGTTTTGACATTAAAATCATGGCTGGAGTAACTTTAAAACTTTTTCGAGCATTTGAATCATCCACGAGTCCACTGCAAATGTTTACTACTGAACTGTTGAAAGCTGAAATGACATAAACATGAGCACAAAATATTATCCCCCTAAATATAACCCTGTGTATGAATATTTCCCAGGATAATTTTTCACACTCTTTTTTACTCTTGGTCTTTGGCTTCACTTCTGATTTTGTCTAAATATTGCACGTCAGTCTAGACGAAACTCTTCTTCATTTAGACATGTTGATGCTGCTGTGGCGTGTTGTGTTACCTGGGGTCTGTGTCCATGTCGCCATCATCTGCAGCTGCGGGTGTAAACACCTCGTTTAGTTCTGAGCAATGCACGAGCAGCCTGCAAGGCTGTACTGGGGGTGTTTACATACGGCAGCAAATATCAAGAGGTGTCCCAGCAGGTATCCTAAGAGCAGCAAACATCATGTTGCCATAAAATCTTGACAAAACCTGCAAATGTGACAGATTCGTCACAAAAAAGGGTCTCATAGGTCACTTTACAGTTTTCAGAACTAGGAAGTACTTTAAATTTGAACTTTGAGTTCTGTAGTCTGCTCTAATATGGAAGCTGAGGGTGTGTATTACAGAGTTTCAGTTTCAGACTGGCAGCTGTTGTTTGTTTCTCCAACATCCCTAAAATGGCTACGTTTTTGTGCGCTTCCAACATCCCTAAAATGGCTAACACAAACAGCAGTGGCCGACTGCTATGGGGGTGATGGAGGCCACCACAATGCCTGTCTACTTCCCTGCTGTTCCACCCAGGATCCTAAACTAGTAATGCCCCCCTAATGTAGGAGTAGTATTCTGCAGGCATTAGTCACACTTTCTCTCTCACTCTGACACACACACGCACACACACACACACACAAGCACGTAGCCGCAGACATTCAGAGAGGCAGATCTATGAGGCATTAGTCACAGCAGCGGCCCCGCCTATGCTTGGTGTGCTGATGAGGGCCAAGGCCAGGCTCTGAGGGTCTAAATTCCCTTCTACAAACAATGCATGTCAAAGAGGCCCATCACAAGCGTTCTTTAAGGATGGAGAGATGTATAGAACACAAAGCGAGGGCAGCAGGACCGGCCCCAGATAGAGATGTGTACATATCTGTAGCACAGGCTGCTATTGTGATATGTGTGTTTTGCTGCTGTTTGTATCTACACCGTGTGCCCATGTCGACTCCACTGTTCCACATGTTCTCTTCAGCAGGAAGCAGGAGCGAAGCAGCGCTGACAGCTTTTCACTCTGGCAAAAATATTACTTTGAGGCTAAAATATAGATGTGATGTCAGGATTGAAATCTGCCTTTGGAGACGGAGACCCCAAACAGGCACATACAATGGCTGCAGAGACCCCTGCAGATATGTTGACAGCCAAATATCTTCATTTGCAAGACATTATAAATGCTAATTGCCGCTTAGGCACATGTATGCAACAGCAGCGGTCATTAATTTTTATTATAAGCATCATTCATCAGAGGCTTTTAAACATCGAATGATCATGACTCAGTGACTATGGACTAAAAATGATGCGTAAAATGTGTGTAATTGTATTTAGTGTGTGAGTTTATGTGTGTGTGTGTTTGAGAGGGGGGTTACAAGTGGGTGTGAGTGTGACCTTGCCCTAACTTTGTGACATTTTCCCACACACATCACGTGTGAGGGAACACTCTGATAACTCCATCATCTCCTCATTTGTCCTGAAGTACAGCTGTTTAGGTTTGTCTCCTGTCTGTTTTGCAGTTCTTGTCAGCTTGTTTATCTGATGAAATCAGGTATCAGTTTCTCACACACCCATGAAGGGGGAAGTCTCAGAGCTTCTCCAGGGCAAAAACCCACCAAGCTACGGCTATAAAGCTATATTCCCCACAAATTAGTGAACTTCACAGAAGGCTGTCTTTAGGATCGTTACTGGAGAGCATCAATCAGACCCCTGAAATGAAGCGTAGCCACTCTGCCATTACTGAGTGCTCACTGTCTGTGCTCATGACCTTATAAAAAGGGCTATAAAAATATAAGGAGGCTTTTATTCATTCATTTTGTGTGACACCTTGTCCCATTGCATTCATTTAGCTAAACTTTGTTTTTAAAATCACCTTGTGTGCTTTTGTCCTGGTGGTCTGACTCCAACCCATAGCCATGAAAATGTCACAACTCAACAGTCTAACAACCCAAAGTAATGTTGGCTGCATGGGTGGAATCGGGTCTACGCCGTCGCATTTTCTGTCTGCGTGTGAGTGAACCATCAGTCTCACGCTTTCGCGACTGCCACACGTCTCGAAAAAAGGTTTTTTCCCATGTTCAGTCATCTACAGCTTTAACTAGTTTAGCTGGAGAGAAGGGTGATTTTTACAACCTTGCTGCACATTTGACCTATGGGATCATTCCTGGTTGGAGGATAGCCTCCTGCATGCTAGAATAACAGCGTTTCACCTAAATGCCAGGAAAATCTAACAGCCTTGGAGTATTCAGATGGGGATTCCATTAGAAAACAGCTCACAGGGCTTTCCTCTGCGTCCTCCTACTCCACCCACACGGCCCCCGATGTTTGTGTGTGCTAACAGAAGGTGACGTGAAAGCCTTTCTGTTAAAAAGCTGTCTGTTTTGTCTGTGCCACAGTGTCCAGATGCACCTCTTTAACATCTTTTAATGAATGCAGTCAGACACAGCATGAAGGTGCATTCTTTCAGTAGTTTAGTAGCGAATCAGTGTGCGAACAGTAAATACGTCATAAAAGACCCGCTCCTCCCTTCTCCCTCTCATTAGATCCACATTATGCTCCTCATTTCGCTAATGCTATGGTCTCCGGCTAATGTGGCTGTAATGTTTTATACCTTTGCAGAATTGCTGCAGCGCTCCCTAAACACCATGAGGCACATTTTCCACTGATTTAGGTGTTTCTCCTGTTTACCATTAGGACCCCAGAGAGAACACAGGCTGGAAACTTGAGCGAGGACGCCCGTTTAACGAGAGAGGGCAGGAGAGGCGGTCTTTGCATCTGATTTCAAATCACAAAAGTTGGCCCCGCGAGGCTACTAAGAAAGCAGCAGCAGCAGAACATGCTTTTTTTTTTCTTTTGTTGTGTTTTTTCTGAGGCTAAAGGTGGCAGACTCCAATGACGAGAACAATATGGCCACTTTGGTTGGGAACACTGAGTTTTCAGACCAACAGAAAGATTGTCGTGCACTGAATGAGAACTTTCAGGCTGGAGCACATTGAAGCTGAAGAGCAACATCTGAGCACTAACTCTTTCCATAATGTCATTCGTGTAGACGGCAACGTTAGCTGATCTCGGCTGGCAGGATGAATGTTGTCATGGAATATCATGGATCATTTAGCCCTTGATGGGTAGCTGAACAAAAGACATTTCTTTTTTTGAACCTGTGTTTTTTTTGTGCCAGTTAGATTTGAACCTTCAGTGACATATTAGGAACTGATTTGTTGCTTTCACATACAGAATCTATAATAAAGAAATGTTCCTTTTAATTAAATTTTTTTTAATCTGTTTTCATGAAATACAGCTGGAGAATAAGCGATGATATTGACACGTTCAGTGTGACCAAGATCTAATAAATCGACCGTAGATGGAGAATTATCAATCTTTCATTCTCTCTTTCTCTCTCTCTCAACCCATGCCCCCACACTGGAGTGCAGAAAGTGTATTATTCTTTCCTCTCTAAATGTTATGTTCCGTGTTTTATGGTGAAATAATGTAAGAAAATGCATTTTAGAAATCCATTTGGTACATTTGGAACCAACACTTGGTTTATTTGGCTTTAGTTACAGATGTCAGAGTGTCCCACACATTATAGAAGTCTGTTCTGTTTCTTTTTCTCCCTCTCTTCATCATAATGACAAACAGAATTTACTTTCTTCAGCTGGCTTTGTGAAGCAGGCTCTGTGCCACCGCTTTGACATTTACAGCACTTTTATTTTTACAGTAGGTACTACTCAGGAGCATCCAAATGACTGGGACTTTCCCTCCTTGTGCATTGTAACAGTGTGGGGGCAGTATTGTGAAGTGCGAGCAGCAGTCTGGGTCACTGGCTGCTGTTTTGAGGCCTCTGTGTTCTCTCAGGCCTCTGCTTTCCCAGCTCCTTTCCCTTGAAGCACCGTGGGTGTGTGTAGAGCGAGCGCAGAAGGCCGCCCACGGTCACAAAGGCCTCTTCTTCCACGATCCAAGGCTGCCAGTCGGAGAGTGTCGGGTTTAAGTATGTGTGCATTCTTGAGTAAAACAGAAAATGTTTGTGCTGCTCGTACCCCTATGTGCCTAAAGATGAACAAAAAGAGAGACACTGCACTTAGAACTTGGAACTAGAGGTGAAGTAATAACATACTGGAATCAGAGTTAATCTCCCCAGCAGGCAAGCACTTCTGGTGAAGCTCTAAAACACAAAGAAAGAATAAAGTGCTGGTTTTGGGTTTGCAGGCATCCAAATTATCTGTGTGTCATGTCATGCGAGAGCCCGGCTGTGGTAAAGCAAGAAAATGAAACCGCTGAACTGCCTCACCTTTCTGGAGCAGTGGGGAGAGCAACCATTCCCATGGGAACCCACATGGGCCCACGAAAGCCTTTTTTAAGAGGAGAGCTTAGGAATGAAAAAAAAAAAGAAAGAGTTAAACTGAAAGGCACTTTTAGTCTGTTTTTCAAGGCCAAACAGCATGCTGCACGCCCTCCGGAACCTTCGCTCAGATGTTTCCTGTGCACGATGAGCACGAACCTTTAGTCCTCAGACAGCACCGGCGGCCACCGAGAGGGATGCATGTGTCAGCTGTCATCTTTCCTCAAGTCTCACGATCCCCAAAGAGGGAATCCACTTCCTCCCTCTTAGGCCTCGTGCAGCAGGTTTGAGGAGAAAGACATTCTGGGGCTCGTCCCACACCCCGCCGCTCGTTCGCATCGCTACTGGAATGCCGCTGAGGGCAGGAGCAGCTTGAGATTGCACCGTTCTGGCTGGAAAGATACATATTTGCTGCAACAGTCTTCTTTGTAAGTTGTCCAAACAGCTGGATACAAGCCATGTGGGTTTGGTGGAGCCTGATCTTCTGGCCCCTCACCAAGCTCTTCCCTTCTTTATTTTTGAATCTACAACTAATTTGATGTTGATTTATACTAACAGCATTATTGCGTAAGAGTTAATGTGACAAAATAACCTCCCAGTAGATGAACTGTGCTCTTTTTGTCATTACTTCTGCCTTCTGCATTCAATAGCAATTGTGTGAGTTTTGAATGCAATGAACAATGAAATCGTGGGCCCTTTTGACTCAGGAAGCATACGGAAGCACTTCACAGAAGATCCCGCTTCACCACGGTTTTAGTTTTCATTCCTCTCAAAAACCATGATTATTCTTTTGAGCTTCCCCCACCAAAACTGTTCTCAGGCCTCAAAGAACCGCACCAGTCCTCCGGGTAGTTGCGTTTCAAGATTTATGGTGGCACGTTTGAAGATCTTCACATCAAATCAAGCATAGAGCTATTACTTTGGCCCCACAAAAGAAGGAAATAATTATAATCCTACTAATTTGTTTGAGATATGATGAGGGACACAAAGCAGAAGATTGGATCAGATGTCGTAGAATTTGCTTCTTCCCAGGGTCTAATTCACACACTGGCTACAATATGTTCAAAATGTGCATATGCCCTGCTGGTGTCTTCTATTCATCTATTTGTCTATAAAAAAGGTTTTTTTCATCATCCGTGCTCATGCGATGGAATGAACAGGACAGTGGTGATGCGTCTTTATTCTGAATAAAACCATTACTCAAACTTCCTAAACTTTCTCGTGCAACCATCTCAAAAGATCTCCTACTCTGCCTCGGATTGCGCAAAATGTGCGATGCGCAGAGAAGTTTGGACACAATGAAACAGAATGTATGTGCACAAAAAACACTAAATAAAATGAAAATTTAAAGCTCACTTTATGTATTAAAATAACAAGCTTTTTTAACATTATAAGAGTTTATCTTGTTCCGTTTATAGGACAGACAAAAACATAAAAAAATATACTTTGTCTCCACAACTCTTTCCCTCTCAAGCTCCAACGATTTTCACTCAGTCGTTCTTTGTGGTTCGTGAAAACAGCCGTGCACCTCCGGTCAAAGGACCATAGGAACGTCCATGGGAATCTCGGAAGTGTAGGTCTGGTGGTTTTATGCTTTATAAGAATGGCTGTTTCAGTGAGCACGCATCAGGGCTTCAGGGGCTGGATGAACCTCTTCTGGCACTGCGACGCCAGAGAACCACGGTCCTTTTCTTAAACAACAAAATCATAAAGAAAAAAGAGCAGATGGAAATATAAACACCAGGTCTATTACCCAGCCATCTCTCCCCTCACGGCTCCAGAACTCAGCTGTGCTGTGGCGAACGGCCAGAGCCCTAAAGAGACATGAGATAATCTGGCAGTGGCGGAGGTCCGCTGTATTGTCTGCAAAGGAGCTAATAAAGTCCGGCCAAGCTGTCTGATTCTTGGTATCTGGCCCCGCTCCAGAGCAGGCATACTGCTCTTGTCTCACCACCTATCGTCTCCTCTTTGCAACCTCTGAACTGTGACAGGAGGGTTTCCAGCAGCAGCTTTGATCAGTGTCTGCCTGTCATTTAGCATTAGTTACCCCAGGAGCGAAGCGTCCTCTCTGTGCCTGGAAGGACGGGATGCTGAATGGAAGACGCGACCGGCGCGGAACAATCGGCTCAGTGTGGCAGAGGAGACGTCTGGGTGTCAGCCGACATACTCCGGTGTGTGCCGCGTGTCTCCGCCCTGTCGTGACCTGAGGTGCGCTGCCCTTACAGCTCTATCTCACTCATGTGAGCCCACAACTCTATTAAGCACCACTGAGGTCAGAGTCACTGCTGTCTGACCCAAAACAATATCCAAATTCAGATTTTATTCTTGAACAACTTTAAATTTCGAAGGGTTTACACTGAAATGCTTTCACACAGGAACGTGCTGCAGAACTCGTATTTAATTATCTTTACAGTTATAGTATGAGAATTTATTCATTTCAGACACAGTGTGAACCCTTCTGGTCTATGTCTGTAGTCTTGGAAACATTCATGAATTCTGCAGACACAGAAATGTATGCACAAGCACACACACACACACACACACACACACACACAAGCACACACACATACACGGTGTAACATCTGACACCACTTCCCTGCTGCTCTCATCGTGTAAAGAGGGGAAGTCCATTCATTTCAGAAAAATGCCAGAACTGAGGTCTCAGTTTACACACAGGCCTAAAGTTAACGGCTTGAATCCCTGGTGTTCATAAATAATATTTATATTTGATACAAAGGCTGTGATAAGGTGGCCTGGGAACCATCAGTCATGCGGCAACGCGGGCGTGGAATATGACAGTGGTCGGATATCTGAAACTTTATCAGCTAACGTTCTGCAGCCTGCTGCATTTCATCTGCTGCCTCCCTAATCGCACAATTAGCAGATGTATCAGTTATCACAGCCCTTTTAGCCTTTCCTGTTTCTACACCGAGGGTCGCATTTCGTCCACAGGCTATTTATCACTGGCATTTATGTTCTTACACACACGTTTACACACACACAAGGAGGAGTAAAAGCAGGGACATGGTGCCTTTCTGGAAAGGACCCAGTTTTTACCTGTTAACGCTTCTATCAAACATCATCCACATGTTCCTGTGTTGGTTTCCTGTTCTAATTACCAAGCTCGCCTCAAACATGTTTATCGTCTTGCTGAAACCTGAACGTCGACTCTGTTTAAAATCAGGAAATTATCAATAAAGGCTTGTCACTGAGCTGCATTCCTGTGATATTGGCTGCTGCTGCCCCGGCTTTGACCCCACAGCAGGCGCAGAGCTGTCAATATACATAAATACAGGGCCCTCTCTCTACAATACTGTATATTTATTTTACAAATTGACCTCGAACTCCGTCACAGGCCGTAGATCCCATTAAACACAGAGGGTGAAGTGTCTGTTCTTGTGTCGCCTCCGAAGCCTCTGTGGTTTCAAACGCCGGGATAGACTAAAGAACTAAAGAACGTGAACAGTTTATTCTGTGTGTGGACGGATCTGATTAGCCTGTATATTCCCCGAAATCTTAGAAATAAAGTTAGGTTTCCAGAAAATAGCCATCAAGGGGAATTCACAAAAAGTAAGGTTGTAATCAGTTGCACAGCTAAAATATTCCGCCACATTCCCACCATATAAAAGCCCAAATTCCTTGCTAAATTTAAATTAAAAAAAAGAAACAGCCTGTTGTGTTGAGAGGACCCAGCATTCCCGTCTCTGTTTGACACAGTCGTCTACTAAAGGCATGGCCAGTCAGGCCCCGTTGTGAAATCCAAATAATTAAGGGATTTAGTCAATCAATCTCCCACTGCAATTTCCTCCATCCTGGCTCCAGCCCGATGGGGTTTAGGGCGGCCTGTGGAGGTGAAGGTCAGGAGCCTAGGAGACGTGTTCAGGAAGTGGCAGCACACAACGCAGCCCCTAATGAATATCACGGGCGTTAGAATAAACACAACACCAGCGCTCAGAGCTCCACTCACATGCTCTTTCTCAGATATCCACGGCTAACACTGCACAGTTGCACAAGTGTGTGAGCACAGAGCACAAATAGCTGTGAAATAACTCACCGGAGTGTGCATTGTGAAAAGGAAATAGGCAATAACAAACATCAGCCAGGCGAAGAGACTTTGCCGAGGTGGTCAAAGGCCCAACAAAGACAGGACGGTATGGATGTGAACATAATAAATGATGACAGCGGCTGAGAAACATAGGACGATGTTGATTCTGCTGTGAATAATGTGGTCTTTCACATATGAGGAGGACTAAAGAAAGGATGGATGTCAGACTTGGCAAACGACGTCCACCCTGCAAGGGCTTGGAACGCTCGCCTACATCTTTCATTTATTTTCCTTAATCACAGATCGATCCTGCTGTCAAGCGGTTAGCGCCTCAGAAAATACTCTCAACGCTTCGTCAACTAAAATGAATCTGAACCAGTCACATGTCGGTTAGGTGCGAAATGAAACTCCCGTTGTACCGTGAGCCGTTGAGGTCAGGCTCCGTCCTCCGGAGTTGAACCCTAATTTAACACGGCCTTCTGAGATTACATGGCCACCGGCGTGTTCAAGGGTCTTCTATCAAAGGCAACAAGCCGGAGGAGAAAGAAAACCCTAAAACACAAAACTATTTATTGAGACAAATTCAGAGCAGGAAGGGAAATATTTTGTTAGCTCGGCAGCGAACGGTCGGCGGTGTTGGAGCAGTCCACGGCTGGAGGGGGGGGGAACAGCGGGCCCTTTGTTAACAGACAGAATGGTGCACTCCCTGGGGTCACTGCAGGAGGTCCCACATCAGGCACACACACACACACACACACACACACGCCTCCTTTCACTCACACACACACATGTTTGTTCGCACATGCATGGACACTCACACAAAAACCATAACATTCCTGTGCTACTATGAATGTTTTATTAACCATGTGAATGGGTCAGAGGTACACCCCCCAGCATTACCGGAGTCGCCACAGTCACACACTAAAACACACCCGTGCACATTGTCACACTCACACACCCACCTACCAGATGACATTCACATAGCGGGATTCCTGGCCTTTTACAACCCTCCAACCTGTCTGCGTTAGGTCATGATGGCCCCTTTCTAAGCAGAGAATCTTCGTTTTCAATAAGCATCAATTAGTCCTTGTGTGCGTGTGTGTGTGTGTGCGTGTGTGTGTATATATATATATATATATATATATATATATATATATATTCAATGGGAAGCTGAAGATTACTGTAATAACTGAATATTTAAAAACACATGTTGCACATGTTTCTTGGTCCTTGTGGCAACACCCGCCTGTTTCCACTGGTCTTTGACCCTCTCTTCCCCCCGTCTCAGTGACATTTTCCACTGACAGTCCCAAGTGACCTCTCCTGTGTTTAAGGGTGACCTGTTATTTTGTACACCCATAAAACATTCCAGTGGCACACAGGAAAGTCAATTATGTGTACTGTAAACATTCTGGAGGATGCTCAACAGGAAAACACTGGCCTCAGACTGCCTTTTTGTGTTAATGAGCACAACATTCTGCCTGGTATTGCATCCACTAGCCAAAAGATCTCATATCTAATCTGGTAGGAGAACAAGGACAGCCCAGGACAGCTCCTGTCCTGTTTGTTTTTTGTGTTGCAGACAGCCGTGCACCCATTTTTAATCCCTTCTAAGCTGTCACTAATAGCCTTAAACAAAAAGATTTAACCCTGTACTCCACTGAAATGTGTAACCGTAGCCTCAGATTATGTGCCCGGTTCCAGCGGTTCTTCTGTCCTGCTGTTTTTTTTCTTTTTATCTCAGTTGATCTGAGGTTGCTGTCCTGGCAGTCATTAGGGAGAGAAGCATTACTGTAGATAATGCGCAACATTAATCTCACACTGCCCCACATATCCTGGGCTACAGGTCAAAGCCGTCTCATGCTGTCATCCTCGTGTGTGTTGGGCTCCCGCTTCTCCAGGGGACTGTTTGTTATTAACCAAATGTCCAGGTTTCAGATGTCTTTTTAGCTTTTCCTGCTCCCCTGATGCTGCTGTGGTATTTTAATATAGACTTGCTCTTTCTATTGAAGAGGCAATGGCGAAAGCAGCTCTGTCTGAGTTAAATACAGACCGCTCCTTGTGTGTTTTTATGTGGTACTTCACAAAACAGCAACAAGATACACCCATGTCCTGGTAGCAGCGGGGACGGGCACCATAGCTTTTAATAACAGAGAGCACAGCCTCCACTGGACAACAGCCGTTATCTGTGCATCTCACGGTCTTTCTCCAGGGTTGCGCAGACACTGGTGTTAAAAATGTGCTGTGACAGACTGGAAAACATGTTTGATATTTAGTTTTTAAATGATTTTTTTCAGAATGAAGGGAACACTTGGAAAAACGAGTTGCTTTGGTGTCACAACAAAAATGTAATGAGAGACATCTTATAATGGGACCATGGCTCACATACAAACACACACGCACACACAGATAAACAAACACACACACACACGCACGCACGCACACACACACACACACACACACACACACACACACACACACAGAGTACATGCTGATTTAAGACCTGTTGCTTCTGTCGAACTGTGGAAAAGGAGTATCCTGTGGGGTCCGTGGAGGCCAGGAAAGTGTAAGTGTGTGTGTGTGTGTGTGTGTAAGAGAGAGAGATGGAAAAGAGAGAGAGAGAGAGAGAGAGAGAATATTGTCAGAGAGTGACCTGAGAGGCCCAGCTAGTTACCAGCCTCTCTGCTGGAGACCACCACTTTCACAAAACAAGCATTGTTGGTACAGAGCTCCAGACACCAGAGACCCACACTGGAAACAACTCCTGTGAACACACACACACACACACAGAATATATAAATGGTAGGGACAGAGCTGCACCGCATCTGTACCTGTTGAGCTAAGATTGGTTTTTGGTTGCCAAGAACAAAATTATAAAACCTCTCACACTCATGAAACTCTCTCTCTCTCTCTCTCTCTCTCTCTCTCTCTCTCTCTCTCTCTCTCTCTCTCTCTCTCTTCCTTTCTTTTCCTCCCTCTCTCACATGTATACACACACAGACACACTATACATGCAGTAATGAGGATCACTGTTACTAACAATAGCCCTTGGGTGGTTGGTCAGGCTGGTATTGTAGGTGCTTCTATGCTAATTATGTGTGACTGAGAAATGTCAGAAGCAGTTACTGGAAATAATGTGGTGAGCTGGAAATTGTGAGGTGGAATAACTTTGCGAAAGGTGTCTTTGTCTCAGCAGTGTTCAACAAATGAGGGCTGCTTGGAACTAGACAAGTGTTATGAGACATGCAAAATAACATAAAGAAATCACCATCATGGGTGGGTGGAGAGCATCATGCCCTCCGCTCCTGACTGCGCTCTGTGCGTGAGCAGGGATCTCGTTGGCTGACAGGAGAAGACGTCAGCACCTCTCACCGCTCCACTATAACCCCCTCAAGCCTCTGGTGGTCCCTTTAGACGCGAGGTGTAAAAGTAGCAGCTCCAACTGTTGCATGGACCAGCCCCTACAGCATCCACAGTCTGACAGAGGAGCCACAGCGGGACGAGTGTGAGCGCAGAACTTTTACGCGCAGCCGTTTCAGTCCGGCGCTTTTTCCCCCTTTGGATATATTGTTTACTGCGCTCCTTTCTTTTTTTTTTAACCCTTTGCCATATACAGTGACAACTGTAATTATGAATTTGTCGCACCTGTTTTTGCTAATAAGCTGTTTCCTTGGCGCTGCATCACTTGGAACCTCAAGAGGAGATGCTTTACGCGCATCGGACAATGGCTACGAGTGGGCGCCGGACCTCCACTCAGATGGCCGAGAAGAGGACATGGTGTCACAGCACATGCTCAAACTGTACGAGCGATACAACAGGGAGCACCGACTTAAAGAGGGGAACACCGTCAGGAGTTTTAGGGCAAATCAAGGTATGATTACGGTCCATTTCACAGACGTAAAAAAGTTTGCGCGCGATTAGTTCGCCTGTATTCCGACACAAAGAATCTAACAAAGTCATGCAGGAGTCAGAAGGCTGAATGTAACGGATAGTGGCTCGCCCAGACACTCTTGGTAGTGTTGTTTTGGAGCAGTCTAGGAATGCGCGTTAAATGGCCTCTGTGACGCTGCGTTTGCGCCAGCTGTGTCACTTCTGATCAATTACAACAGGCAGGACAACGCTCAGGATTCGGTGTGAGAGATGCGCCGTCAAACCTCAGTGAGTGCTTTCTGCGTTTCTGTTGTGGCTACAGGACGTGTGTGACTCCAGGTTCTGGAGTCCTGGCGGATTAAAGCGCAGTCGCTGCCCTCTATCTGATGCTGTTTTTATAAACACAACTCACAGACACAAATATCCCCCATAGTTCTCAGATGTCGTGTCATAACACGGGTGTATTTTTACTGCAGTGGCTGAATGTAATCCAAGTCGAGATGTAAGAGAGTTTGAACAACAATACAAGATCTGTTAAAACAGTTGATTATGTCTGGGTGTCTGGGCAGACACTGTAGTCGCTATTAGGCTCAAGGGGAAACTTTTAAAGCAACTGAGGTAAGCATTTCCATATGGAGGCTGAATCCAAGGTATTGTACATCTCTTGAGTCAGTTCCGCTGAGGTCTTATACAATGAACAATAACTCTGCTGTTGAAGTTAATGTTCATCCTGAATATGTAGCCTGCTGCCCTCCCCTACCCACCTCAACCGCAGCACTACTGGACTGGAAACTGCTTTAGTGGCGTAACAAACAAATGGGAGGCATTAAATAATCCCAGATCTCCATATGGCAATCTGTGTGGTCATTTTTTTACCCAATTTTCCAAATATTTTTATCAGATTTGCTCTTTTATTTGATGTACGGGTGAAAATCATTTCAGATGATAATGTTTGGTTCGAACGCTGACGGTTGGTCAACTGTCCTGTTGTTCACCTGACACTGACGGATTGGTTGTCTTTGCAGAGCCGTCCAGCCACGGGACGGTGTACCGATTAAACCTGACGTCCCTGCAGGACACAGAGGTCATCCTCTCTGCAACATTCCACTTCCCGCTCGAGCGGCGGCCTCACCACAAATCCTGGTCCTGTAAACGCTTCAAAAGCCCGTCCTGTCGCTCCTTAAGCGTGCACCCTTCTCCGTCCATCAGTCTGATCCTCCGCTCTGTCTCCTTTGGGTCAGAGGTCAGCCCTGGGCCGATGGGGTTGCTTCTCGGCAATATGACCTTCCACCCCCAAAGGAGAGGGGTGTGGCAGATGAAAGACGTGACCCAGGTCATAAAGGAGGCACGGAACAAGGGTCATCTCTTGATGTGGGTGGAACTGGACATAGGACAGAGGAAACCCGAGGAGGTGCAGCCCGCAAACAGTCTGCCCTACCTCTTACTGTATGCTGAAGACCGAGCTCTGGCAGAGCCCAACAGCGTGGCGGCCAGTCTACAGAGGTATGACCCACTCGGCGAGGGAGGAGAACCTGAGCTCCTGCACCACGCCGGCTCCTCGCCCGACGCTAAAGGTCGGATGAGAAGGGAAGTTAGTCTGCTCTCAGACCGCATTGAAAACAATGAGCTGCCTGAGGTTGACTACAGGCCAGAGGGACACAGGAAGGACGACCTCTGGGATAGCACTTGGCACCTGGCTCTCAAACCCAAACACAAGGCTGAAAAAAAAGACCCCAAGAGAAAGAAGCAAGAAGAAGTGACCAAGCTAAGCAAGGCAACGCATGATGAAGAGCAAGTGATGGTCAAAGGCGTTGGGACTCTGACCACTGATGGACTAAAGCACGAGCGGAGGAGCGATGGAAAAGATGGTAAAAAGCACAAGGGGAGCACAACCTTTCAGTCCCCGGTTCTGAGCTTTGATGAGCAGACCATGCGTAGAGCCCGGAGGAAGCAGTGGGGAGACGGCCAGCAGAGAGGCTGCTCCAGGAGGAACCTCAGGGTGGATTTTGCAGACATTGGCTGGAGTGAGTGGGTCATGGCGCCCAAGGCCTTTGATGCCTACTACTGCGCTGGCACGTGCGGGTTCCCCATACCCAAGGTAGGAGCAGAACCCCCACCCCGGCCCAACTCTGCAACCCCTCGTCTCTTTAAAAGTCGCTTATCTGTTTTTACCTCTGTGCTTTTCAGGTGGTGAGGCCTTCCAACCACGCCACCATCCAGAGCATAGTCCGAGCGGTCGGGATCGTCTCCGGCATTCCTGAACCCTGCTGTGTCCCGGAAAAAATGAATCCCCTGGCTGTGCTTTTCCAGGACGACTCCAAGAACCCAGTGCTCAAGATTTACCCCAATATGTCCATCCAGTCGTGCTCCTGTCGGTAGGGAGGGGAAAGCAATGGGAATGGGAGACAAAACAGATGGAAAAAAAAGAAAACAAACGGGAAACGGGACTAAAGGAGACGGAACTATACCTCGAAGTGGTTTGTGAAGTGGTTTCTTGATATCCAGAATCAAAGTCACCTTGGCTGTTGTTTTTCCTGGAGGAACTAAGGCGGCGGAGGAATCTCTTCCATCTCTCAGGTCTGAAGAGACACGCTGTCTGCGTCTGCGTTAGCAAGAGGAACAGTCACCCATGTAGGAGTCAGGGCTCCACACATCCCAGAAGCCCAGCTGTTTTGATTCTGCGTTTGAGATAACATTGTGGGTTCCACATGCAGGGGAATGTGAAGGATGTTTTTCCTCTATCTGGTATTGTTTCATAACCAGATCACACTGAGCATGCGGTGTTTTATTTGGACTAAAGGCCATAAATCAAAGACTTGACCAGTGTGATATCAGGCAGCTCACTTACGGAGATCGTTGACATCTGTGTACACTTTTTCATGCTGTTTACTACTACTACTTTTATGATGTGCCACATTATACCTACATGGTTAATATGTTTGCGAGACAAGATGGCTGTTCTTGCTCTTTCCATTTATATGTATCCTAAAAAAATATCCAATGGATTTTAGAGGGCACCTGGAACTTATTTGCAACCAACCCCCACATAACACTACAAACATTATATTAAGACCAGAAATAATTTTCTATCTTGAATGAATGTGAAACTTGGATAAAATTGTCGTGGATACTCAGTTATATATTACAGTATTTTAGATGGTGTTTTTGTACATGTGCATTGGTAAATTATGAAAGCAGCCTTCTATATGTTCAAATAAAAATGTAATTTAATTCAAAGTTGTTGCTGGAATGTTATTGTTTTGGAGAATGGTTGATCCTCTGGGAGAGCAGTCCTGGAGCCCGCTGGTCTAAACGAACGTCGCACAAACGCAGGAAGTCTCCACTCAGAGATTCCCCTGAAGCCACTTGAGCAGCTGAAGGTTCAAAGTCTGTTGTCCAACAAATGAGGGGGCTGATACAATTGCCATTGCCCATTAGCTGGTGCACACCTATTATGACGTCAGCCACTTGAACTTCAAAACACGGCCCGCTTCCCCTTTTCGTTCCCCCGCGCTGCTACCGCCGGAACGGCAGGATGTTCTCCTCTATAGCTTTTTTTGGTCCCAAATGGACGGTTACGGAGCAATTTCAACCACCTCAGAAGAAGGTGACCCTTGTGGCGCCTAAATGTGTGTCAAACTGACAGTGAAATGACAGAGAGGACTCTTTGATTATGCTCCCATTAGTCTGTGGTCCTTTTTGCCTTCAGCCTGTAAAAGTTGGCAGAGAGCAGCACATCTGTTTGCAACCACAGAACGCTCTGAAGTTTACCAGGACCGGACAGCAATTTTGTCTCAAAGACAGAAGTCCCCACAGGGAAAATGATCAAAAGATCGAATCTTTTTGGGAGGGTGTTTGTTTTGTTTTGCTAGATCTCTATACAGTTAAAAATCAGCCCAGCTGTCCGATCTGATGAAGCAGAATTTTCTTTTATTTACTCCATCACAGATAAAACGAAAATCTTGTTTTTGGCCAAGATTTGTGACTAATCATTCTGGAAGTACATTACTTCAGACTATGAGTTAAAATCACTGAGAAAGAATGTTCAGTTATTAATATTTGTATTCTGTGTAAAGATATATATATATACATGTATGTATAAAGTTATTATTTTTTAATTTCCTGGACGACAGGCTGATATTACACAGTGATTCCCAGATCAGGAGTGACGGGAATCACTGGAAAGTACTTCCAGTGGTCAGTGGAAGCGGAGTAAACCGCAGCAGAGCCCAGGCCTGAGTTCACTGGCAACAAGGCCAACATGCAATTGGCCAAGTAGAAAACCAAGAACAATATTTGATTTTCCACATAATGACGGTTCAATTAAAGGAGAGCAATACAGCCTTTATTAGGCAACAGTGATTTTTTTGTGTCTGGGCAAAGTGTCTTTTCCCTCACTTGGTTCTTAGAAGCAGAGAACCAATAGCCTCGTTCATTAGGACAAGACTTTAAAGAGACTTTCTCTGTTTAATCATCTGGACCACTGGGTATTTTATATGAAAACATTGTCTTTTTTCCTTGAGAAAGTGGAAAAAAATCTACTTTCCCATTAATAACATAACTTTTATTTGACCCAAGAAATAAAAAGACAAACGTCTGAAACCAGTTATGAATACTTGACAGCGTTATTTGCTCTCGTTGCCGGGAATTTTGCATCAAACTTTAAAACATTATCTAATTGTCTGGGATTCATTTGAGTCTGCCCCTAAAGTCCTCTCCTGTTCTAATTGGTTTGTAGCGATGGAGACTGGGAATAACCTCCCTTGTTCCTCATATGCCAGCAGAAATCAGCCACCTGGATTTGAGCATCTCTGCTGACATTATGGAGCGAGGGAACCGTCCTGACTTTCCCGTGAACTCCTGCTTCTTCCCGCCTCATTTACCTGCAACAGAGACGACTATTTATGTCCATGTGTTGGCGTCCTGACCTGAATGGGATGTAGAAGATGGTATCACATGAAATAACAACAGCAGCTGGGTTAAGTCCACTCTTTCTAAATCCTGATGGACGATATCATAAAACATATTATTTCTGAGAAAGAGGGTGAGCGAAAAAAAAATGCATTTTTGGTTTTTAACTGGTTTGTAATTAAGCAGAAAGGAAACAAAATCTGTTCAGTTGTTTAATCCCGGCTTTACTCCGATCATCTTTAACAGAAAGGAGGCATTTTGACAGTAAGTAATAGTAATAAAAATTAAAATGTCTGATCTCAGCCTTGTTGGAAAACATTAAAAATCAATCCGTATCCATTAAATTGGTGGAAAAAAGAAAAACCGTGGAAAAAAACAGACAAAGGACACAAAAACACCTGATCATTAAAGAGGGGGGAAAGTAAAGGTATGTGAAGGACAATCGTAAACAGATGGTCGGGTTTTTTTTTCCAATTCGCTCCTGACTCCCATAAGGCACAAAATCACGGTCACACACGCCACAGGACTGAAGGACACGACTGCAACACGTATCTCCGTCGCCATCAAGTGGACAAGATGTGAAGGTCATTTGCGTTTCATTCGCCATTTCTGACAGCTGCCTACATTCACTATTGTCCGTGGATCTGGGGCTCTAAACCTGGCAAATAGACCCCTCGCTTAGCGAATAAATAGATGTTCTTCCCTCATCTTTTCAGTTGTGAGAAGTCATGTGTCGTGACAAGTGGTGTCGCTCTCGGAAGTATTCGTGACAAATCGGGCAGGTGAGTTTCTCCTCTCGCCGCTTCCTCACCTGAGACTCCGCCGCGAATTCTTTCTTGTGATGGGAGCGCATGTGGAACACGAGGTCAGAGGTCATGCGGAAGGACAGGTTGCATTTGGCGCACCAGTTCTGCACCGACACGCCGAAAGAGGTGAAGGTGGGTGGGAGAATGGTGAGAGAGGCCGTGGGCTGCAGCCGGGGTGCCGGGGGTCCTGTGCCAGGGCTCCGGCGCGTAATGGAAAGCGTTGCTGAGCACAGCCGGCGCTGGCACATCCCCGCTGGCTACGGCGGACGCCATCAGACCGTTATATCCCAGAAGGGTCCTGGAGCTGAACGCGTCCGGCAGATCCTCTGGGCGGCTAGAGGGGGCTGTTGGGCCGCCGAGCTGAGCCTGGGGGTTACCGGGACACGTTCTTTTGCTCGGTTTGCAGAACGCGCTTTTCTGTTCGCTGGAGAGAACCAGGGAGAAGGCACTGCTGCTGCCCGAGGGCACGCCGGAGCTCTCGCCCCTCTCCGCCCGTACATCCGCACACCTGGCCTCCTTCCTGTCTCCAACAACATCGTTCCTACATCCCAAATGATCCACTTTCGTCTTGTCAGCCTTGAGTTTCTCGGAGGGGAGAGGTGGATCTCCCGCCCCCTGCGAGCAGCCTCTGCTCAGCTGGGTGATGTTGTCGTCGTTTGAAATGTTGGTTTTTTCCAGCAGGACAGTTTTGCGGCCTCTGCAGCTCGGGCTTTCTTCGTATCTTCTTCTCTTAGGGGAAAGCTCGGCGGCGTCCTCGCTGCTGCCGGACATTTTGTGTTCCAAATCTCTGGCGAGGTTGTGGAAATCCGTCACCCGGTGCTGCCTCTTGCTCTCCGCATGCTTGTGCTCGCTGACCTGGCGGCTGCAGGGGTCGGCTTTCCCCTGAACACACAGGAACCTGCAGTGAGCCACGAAGGGGTATTCGTTGTTGAAAACCTGGTTGCACTTTCCACAGTTCAAATCTGAAAGATTGAAAAGGAAAAGATATCACTCGCGCATGTGTCGTTGTGCGCAATGCGCTTCGTGCTGCCGCTTGGGCAGGAGGGTTAGGGAGAGCAGAGCTCCAGTACGCCAAAATAAATAAATAAACCGTAATAATGATAATAATAGTCTGGGTTGTTGCACATGCATCACATCTCTGCCTCACCTTCACGCGGTCCTCTGGTTACGTCCCTGAAGCCCAGCAGGTTGGAAAGTTCCTGGTCGTACCACACCAGCAGCTCCTCGTCCTGTCGGATGTCTCGGGTGGTTCGCACGTACAGCTGCCCCGCTTTCAGGAAAGCCTCCATGTTCTGCTCCTCTCTGCTGCGCGCAGCCTGAACCAGCCGCAACCAGGACAGAACCAGCGCGGAATTACGCATGGCCTCTGGGTCCACCTGCGGGCGCAAACCAGCGATGCTCAGGCGATAGATACCCCCCACCGCCACTATTTCCATCATCAGATGTTTATCATATTAGTTTCAAATGCTTCCAAAAGTTTATTTCACCTTCTTTTACTCAACTAAATTTCATTCGATTTGACGCGAATGTCAACAAACACAACCACGTGAAATGTACGCATTTGGTACATCCCAGAATAGTCAGACTCACCCTGAACACGTAACATTTTGTTCTCCTGTCGCAGGATTTTTGGGCAATGAAGGCGATGGTGTCGTAGAAGGTGTTCTGGAGCGCACACGGACCGAAGCAAGCGCCCGCGGGGACGCTGCGCGTAACCACGACAGCGGTGCACAGATCGGCTGGATGCTGCAGGAATTTGCTGTCACCTGCCCAGAAGGAGCGAGGCAGGAACGTAGGATCCATCGCCATGCTGTGAAATGTGAGATTGGTGGTTAGTTGGGTAGAATGGTGATCGAATGATCTCGTCATTATTCCGAAGAAAAACGTTAAATCACAAGTCCTCCGATGTCAGCAAATTTCAATCATTCGTGTTCTGCCTTAGTTTTATCGTGGCGCGTTCCATCCTTCTACATTCAGCTCCTCTAAATCTTCTTTTCAGCAATTAAAATATATTTTACACTGTTTTTCTGATAAATCTCGCCGTCCCAGCTGTGACGGAGGCGCAGCGCTTTATCCCGGAGGCAAAACCTTTGTCTGTTTAACAGTCGGGTTCTCCTTTTGTCTTCCCATCTGCCACCGAACAAACCAGCACGCTCCGCACGCGTGATAAGTTGGGTAAAAACACTATTTTCTGAAATACGAGGTGGCAAAGCTTTATTCTTGTTTCCGTGGGAACGAACGTGGATCTGATCTGACGCTTTGGCGTTGCTGACATCTCCACGTGCATTCAGAAAAAGCCAGTGTGCAAAAAAAACCCACCATACTGGGAAAATAAAAACCAGCCGGGCAGCCGTGGGCTGTGGGCCCAGCGCCGTGTGCCGACTCACCTGGCGGACGCAGAGGCTGCTGTGGCCGCGCTGCTCGCGGTTTTCCGGTGACAGGCTTCCTTCCCCGCCTGGTTCCTGCCTGGTTCCTGCCTGGTATCCGCCTGGTTCCTGACTGCTCTGGCGTCTCTGGCCTCTCTCGCTGCCGTTTATCCTCGGAAAGCGCACTGAAGCGTGGCGCGTCGTGGTAAACACGCGCGCGCTCACACGACACCCCCGCGTGCGCCTTTCATTTGGTCCCCTGGCCAATTAGCTCCCGTCTGATTGGGAGTCGAGGAGGGTGAGAGAGGGATAATAGCGGTCTGCAGGAGCGTTTGGGCCAGAGGGATAGTCTGGAAAACCGACATTATTTCCAACTTAGATGTTGTTAACCTGGATGAAGTGACTGATTCAGGGGGAAGGTGGGAAAATGGGCTGAGTGGGCGAAGGCGAACGTGCTTTGGCGTGATGTGATGCGGGAGCGCGGCTTCGCCACCAGGCAAATGCATAATTCATCCACTAAATGTTTCTGTCTAATGAGCATTTAATGGATTATTCTGCATCGAAAGCTTCGGCTTGGGCAGATGTGTGTGTGGAGATCGAGAGGACTCTTAAGTCATGAGGGAGGAGACACAAACGGGGACTCTATCTGGACTGTTCAGTGCTGCCTGAACTGTTCTCAACAGTATAAAAGTGCTGGGATTTCTGTGTTTTTACAAACGTTTGACGCGCACCGGGAACTCTTTCCGGGTCTTTTCCTTCCATCAGCCTATTTGGATGCAGGCCTGAGCGTTGGGAGGGTTTTCTTTTTCTTTTTCTTTCCTTGTTTAAATGTCCCATAAGCAGTCGAGGAACATTTCTCACTTTTTAGACCCACAGTTTTCCCCAGAAACCAGTCTGCACATTCACCCGTTCATAAAACCAGTCGAGGAACGTTGCGCATGTCTTCAGAGGCAGGCTGGTGTTTGGAGTCCCTCCTCGGGTGTCGCTCCTCTCCTCTCCTCTCCCCTTTCCTGCCCTGATTCAATTCTTTTTTTTCCTCTTCCCTCAGCTGAAGGGGAAGACTTTGCGAGACCGGCTTTGACAAAACAACGCGCCCTCGGACTGAATGCCTCCAAATTAAAGACCGCATCGGACAGAAAAGGCGTGAATAAACCATTTGGAAACAGGCAGTAGAGAAAAAATGTGAGCAATGTATTCATATTTATAAGTTGTCGTTGTGCTGGAGTAGTTCAGAGTCTCCAGGAAAGATGGCGAGGACACACACTCGCATGTTCTTCGCTCTGGTTTTGCTGGGAATTTTCCTCCTCGATGTCTCCGTCGAAGGAGAGCTGCAGGGCGAGCAACAGGAGGAGGAGGAGAAGGAGAGGTCCTGTCACGGCGCTTTCGACCTTTATTTCGTCCTGGACAAGTGAGTGCCTCGTATTATTTACGGCTTTGTTACTTTCTCCTCGATGCGCATTGCCCTGCAACCCCCCCGTTGTTTGGAAACGCGGAGCGCATCGGTGCGACTCCAGCTTCACATTTTTTGTTCCGAGAGTGGCAAAATGTAATGGTTTTAGCTTGTTTATGTGCATTTTAACTATCAATCTAATAAACATTGAATAAAGGTTAACTGTTCAGTGGTTTCTGACTAATCCGGCCAAATAACAAAGAAGTCCACCAAACGCGTCCCCCCCCCCCAAACGCGTCTTGTCCACGTTATTAAGAGGATTATATTCAAAGCAGATTTTGGTACTTTTAGAGACCCAGGAGTCTCGCTTCTTTTCGGTCGACTTGCAATGGAGAGGCAAACCGACGGGATGTGGGCAGGACGAGCAGAGCCTGGATAGAGTTTCAGGCTGATGACGCCTGCAGACGCAGACGCAGCTGCAGCCCCACAACCTCTGCCTGCCTCCAAGAAACCAGCCGCGGAGCTCCATTGTTTTCCCGCACTCAGCTGCACACTGCTTAAAGTTTTTTAAATTAACCCCCCTTAAAAATGACAAACGTGGTTTATAATTTGAAACAAATGACGCGTTTGAGGTACATTTCTAACCAGTCCGTAAGCGGTATTAAACGCCCCTTTTTTATGTGATGATTGGACCGAGGTGGCAGGGGACAGTGCTGATACTTCTACATTTTTAAATGTACCCCAAACCTTTAGACATCTTTACCTGAGTGCTGTCACATGACCAATGACTGAGCTTTTTGGAGCTGGAAGGTGAAACATGAGCTCTGAACTGGCAGATGTGTTCAAACATGTAAGAGAAAAGGAGAGCTGGTCTTCCTAAAAGTGCACGGTGCAGTGTTCAGTGTAATAACTGTGTCCAATTCTAAATTCCAAAAGTGCACCCCTGCCCTTGTGCATGGCCGCAGAGCTGTGACATTCCCCTCCGGAGCAGACATGACCGTTTGGGTGGCAGCATCTGTCACCCGCTCTCCGGTCTTTACCCTTTGCTTCAGAAAGTTTAGTCGGGGCCTGGGGAGCGTGACGCGTCACACATGGCCTAACCCCTGGAACGCTTCTGTGCGTTTCGCTCCCCAGACCTGCGTGTGTGTTCCAACAACCCTCCAGGAAGCTGCTGCTCTTTTTTTCCCCCTTTTTTGCCCCTCTCAGATGGCACGGACTTGTTGGCGGGTTTTAAATGCCACCCAGTGACCTAATCTGATGTGTTGATGATGGTGGCGATGGCTAAAACCCAGTTCGGGACATCATTTTGTGTTTGAGCAGCTCACATCGGCCTCAGATCCCACTCCTGAAGCCTCGCGCTTATGATCTGCAGGAAGACTAAATCAGCCCCCCACATTCCTCCACTCATGTCTGACCCAACCAAATACCAGGCTCCATATTCCTCCCTTCTAGTTGGTTGCCCACAAAAATAATAATACAATGTTGGAGTTTTTTTCTTTTTTTTTTTTTGTGGTTCTGGGTCAAAGCTAGTACTTGTAGACAAAAGAAGATCCTTTTCTAATGCAGAAAAGAAAGGAAAGATAAGTTGTGGGTTGTTTGCTTGTTGTGGGTTCTTTTTTTTTTTATTTCTTGTTTTTGTATGAAGTAAACCCTCCGAACAAAACTATTATTATCATTGTGATTGTTGTTTCATCAAAGCATTCCTTAGAGGAGACTCTTCCTGGATCGGTTTTTCCGAGGATGTTGATGAGCCAAGATAGAAGCAGAAGTGACTGATAAGCTGACCAGCAGTGTGGCGCCGCTGTGTTTCAGACCAGCTCAGGATCTGGCTCTGTTTACAGCCCTGTTACACACACACACTTGCTGAGTCAGCTCTCCTACTTCATCTTCCAGCAGACAAGCACGCCATCACCCCCCCACTGAGTGTTACTTCCGCATTCTGCTGTTGTTCCCGTCTCAGACTTTTCCCCGTGCAGCTCCCCGACCTGTTGTTATCCTTGCTTGGCTCACAGAGACCATCTGTTCCCCCTCAAACACACACACACACACACACACACTCGCGAGCACGCGCTCATATAAACAGTGATTACACAAACCCAGACACACAGGCCAGCTGCCTGCTCCATGGTCCGTGCTGGAGGCAGACTGTTACATCTGTCCCTGTCTAACCTCCACCCCCTGGCCCAGCAGCAATTAGCCCACATTAGCAGCCCCTCTGGGACTGGTCTTCATTAAAGAGACCATCATGTGCATCCCATAGTGTGCAGCACGCTCACCAGCAGCTGTAATCGCACACTCGTTTTGGATTTTGGATTCAACTAAAATTATATTCCAGCAATGGGAAAAAGGGTTAGGTTTAGGATTACGGTTAGTTAGGGTAGAAGTGCCCGCTTCTGTCTGCTCCCTAAAATCAGATGTCCAGTTGAAGAATATACATGTGTAATTTAAATGCTCATTAGTTTAATAAATCCGCTTTTACAGGCTCAGTTTAGATTTGGAAAAGAAAAAGAATTCTTAGTAATTTCTCATTTCCCTGACTAAGATTACCAGAAACTTATAACTGTGACTGATTTTTTTGTCATCTGTTGCAAATCCCTTTTCTTTGTAAAGCACCTGTTTTTTGGGGTT
Organism: Tetraodon nigroviridis; assembly: GCA_000180735.1. Taxonomy (NCBI): domain Eukaryota; kingdom Metazoa; phylum Chordata; class Actinopteri; order Tetraodontiformes; family Tetraodontidae; genus Tetraodon; species Tetraodon nigroviridis. Next base: position 246,029 of record CAAE01015006.1, on the reverse strand, counting down.
TTTTTTACAGATCAGGAAGTGTGAAGCATCACTGGACGGAGATTTACTCCTTTGTGAAGCAGCTGGCAGAGAAATTCATCAGGTGACTGGCGGAGTGATCACGGAGGAATGTTTCTTTCTTCTTGTCCTGACTAATTTAAAACTCACGGTATGTTTTGCAGCCCTATGCTGCGAATGTCCTTCATCGTCTTCTCCACACGCGGGAACATCATCATGAAACTGACCGAGGACAGGTGCGACACCCTCTTTCTCATGCGTTCCTGGCAGAAACACAGCACCGTTTACATGGTGACTTTGCTTACGTGTGCACCAAAAGGGTGTGTGTTGTTCTTATCAGGATTGTCTGTTTGCCCTGCAGGGAGGCCATCAAAGGAGGCCTAATGGCTCTGAAAAATGTCATCCCCGGAGGAGACACATTAATGAACTTGGGCCTGGAAATGGTGAGGGAATAGTTGGACTTGTGCTCTTATAATAAACATCTACTGATCGTGACCAGATCATGATTTACTTCCTGGGCCATCAAAGATCCTCTGCTGAAATGTCAATGCTTTGGTTTCTAATTGCAGGCTAATATGCAGATATATCAGGAGAGATACGGTAAGGGCCCCCACGCGTCCCTCACGTAAGTCTGCTCGAAGAGAACTTGAAGCGTCTGTGTTCCGCAGGCACAGCCAGCGTCATCATCGCGCTCACTGACGGAGAACTCAACGAGTGGCAGTTCGACTTGGCCCAGCAGGAGGTGAGACCGGCTCGGCGTGACCGGACTGGTTCCAGTCTGCTCCTTGTCATCACGTCCGGGCGGTGAAAGGATTTCCATCGTGTTTTAGACGGGTTTACCATTTCTACTCCCCCGCAGGCGCAGAGGGCCAGGTCTATGGGGGCCATCGTTTACTGTGTCGGGGTCAAAGATTTCAACCAGACCCAGGTCAGAGGTCAAAGGTTAAGAAATACAAATACAACGGCACATTTTGCTCATTGGATGTGTGTGTTACTCCAGCTTGCAACTATTGCCGACACCGTTGAGCACGTGTTTCCCGTGTGGGGCGGCTTCCAGGCCCTCAGAGGAATCATCGACTCGGTAGGACGTATACGCATGTATAGGACCCCTGGGGTCACGTGTCAGTAATATGTCCTAAAGTAATCTGGCGACTGTGTTGTTTGTGTTTTTTCTCAAAGATCATCAAGAAGTCGTGCATCGAGATCCTCGCAGCCGAGCCGTCCAGCGTGTGCGCGGGAGGTAAGAGGCGTGAAGGGCGAGGGCTTGGCCCTCCTTGCTACGAGAGCGCACGGTGGCAGTGTGCGATTGTGTCACATGACAGTCACTGAAAGCCTCTGGTGGTGAACACAGGCTTAAGTAATCACACGGACGCTTATGAGCGTGGAGTGACGCAGAGCGTATTGTCATTCACGGCCTGGGGAAATTAGCATAGCTGCTGCGGCACAGCGTGTGTGCGGCAGAAAGGGGGGGCGGGAGGGGTGTTTGGTCAGAGGAATTAGCCATTAATTTTCAAGCATGGCTGCTTTTACTGGCCTGGCTTGCCACAACATATATGTTGACACGAATGCTCACCTCCGTGCACGTCCAGCCTCTCTGCTTGTGCACGGTCTCACAGTGTGGCAAACAGGGACCAGAAGATGGGAGAGTTTATGTGCAACCAGCAGGATGGATAAGCTCTGACATGACCTTATTAGGACTCACTTTAGAGAGTGCATTAGAGTTACCAGGACAACCAATGGAGACATCGAGAGAGAGAGAGAGAGAGAGAGAGAGAGAGGAGGAATGAAACTAGTCATTGGAAGGACGAAAACGAGAAAGATGTTGGAACAAATCAGACGAGTTCCCATCAGATAATTACAGTCTGGCCTGTGTGTCTGCTGACGTGCACCCAAACATCCTCCAACAGCCTCATTTAATATTCGATTGATGAGCATCCTAATGGTCAGTGAACTAAGAAATCAAAGGCTCCCTTTAACAAAGACGATTCTGGCATAATTAAGGAAGGAATCCAGCATCCAGAACACACGCACCTGCCATTTTATTGCTGTTTAATTAGAACATGTATGAATTTGCTTCCTAAGGATAGATTGGCATGTGAAGACATGACTGGCCTCTTCTAATGGTGATGTTGTCATCCAGGATGGATGGAAGACTGAAGGACTGTGGACACGTTGTGATCCTAACGTCTCATCCATCCTTCCCTGAGAGAACGCCGAGGTTCCAGCGTGACGCGCCACATAGGTGTTTTGACAGCGTCTCTGTCCACTCACAGACGCTGGCATGCTTTGTACAAGATGTTTTTGAAGCCAGTGCACCCACACACACTCACACACACACACACACACACACATACACACATTGTACAGGAGGTGTCCCTCACACTGATGCGAAGTGACCAGACCGAGCTGCCTGCAAACAGGCCATCAGACTGGACAGTGAACGTTAGACCGCACTATCTGACATGACAGCAGCGATCCCCATAATACAAATAAACACACACACACACACACACACGGAGCACAGTGAGACTTGGGCCTCAGATCTGACATGACAGCGGAGATTGCTGCTTTCATTAGCGCCTGACCCTTTCCTCCCCGATGTCCCGTCCTCCTCGGCCCCTCCCCGCCCTTCACTGTCCCGTCACACTAACTTGATTGAAGAGTCGCTGTTCGGACAAGCCGCATCCCGCTTTCCCCACGTACACACATGCACACACACACACATGCGTTCTAGATGCACACGGTCACACGTTGGTCTAATTCCTGTCAGGAGTTCAGGTGCAGATGTAAATGGACATGTGGCCGTAGAGGCAGGCTGCAAGGAGAGGACGGCGCTCTGTGTGTGTGTGTGTGTGTGTGTGTGTGTGTGTGTGTGTGTGCGCACACAGCGGGGGCAACACCAGTCTGCCGTGTGTGACAGCAGTGACCTTTTAGTCCAGCTAACCTCCCTGTGCTCGTGTGAGCTTAGATGTTCATACTGGTAAAAATCAGGAGTTAATAGCCACGTCCTTCCCTGACAGACACATTATTGTGATGCGTCATGGCACTTGAGTGCTACAGGCAGGAAAAAGTCAAACCAAAAGTGTGTTTCAGTGTTGCTTCTGACGGTTGTGTTAAGGGCAGGTGGAGGACAGAAGGTGTGTTTAATTGTAAACAATCAGTCTGGAACGAGGCGTGTGAATATGACAGGATGTCACTTTATTCTGATCATTCTGAATAGTTCTTTCTAAGAAAGAAACTTGAGGATAATGTGGAAGGTGTACAGATAAGGATTAGTATCGATTTCCATTTGACTGTATCATGACAACCGCAGCTGTCTGCGTGGAGACGTGAGGACAGCTCTAAGTGATGGTTTCCGCTTCTGATTATCTGTATTTATGGTTTTTCAGAGCAGCTTTGTCTGACCTTTAAAGGAAACACTGTCACATATATACCCTCAGCCTCTCCTGCTTGTATCCAGTGATCTTTACGCTGAAGCTTTAAATGTTAAAATGTTACAAGTGCGGCGAACGCTTGCTTCTACGCCTGAGGAAGGCCGAGGGAAGCCTTCAACAACCACTTCAGGACCTCATGCACATATCTTCACATGTGCAAAGGTACAGTCAGATGTGCTCCAACAGCGCCGCGCCATCCTGGGGCCCCGCAGGCCCTTAAGCCGCTGATGTTTTTTCTCCTCGCTCTCTAACATATGCTGGGTAGCAGCCACATAGACACTGCAGCATATGCTGGCAAGCTTCTGTCAGCACGCTTTAACGCTGCCCGAGGGAAGCTAAAGGTCAATCTCACACACACACACACACACACACACACAGTCATGCGTACACGCAGAGCATTTTCAGCGTCAGAACTATTAAAGTCCACTTTGGTCAGATAGAAGCAAATATTTCAGTTTATGTTTGGAGAGAGGATTTGAAAGGAAAAGATTTAGTGTTTTGTAATAGAAAAGGCAGATTTCCGCTGACACCTGCGCTCCTTCCATCTTGTCTTAGAGAGTTTCGAGGTGGTGGTGAAAGGTAACGGATTCCTCCATGCCAGAAACATTGACCAGGTTCTCTGCAGCTTCAAGCTAAATAACACACTTTCTGTGGGTAGGTGCACACATCGATAAAGCCACGTTTGGAAACATTCAGCTTTGAATAGTCAAGGAGAAACATGCTTGATTATCCCTGATTTCTGATTTCCCTGGACAGATGAGAGACCAGCTAGAATAGAAGATACCTTCCTGCTCTGTCCTGCTCCGGTTGTAGAGGAGCCCGGCAGGTAAACGCCACTTTTTATCTGTTTCTTCCTTCCCCTCCCTTTTTTTCAGTTTTTTCACACATAAAGACTTCTGTCCTTGAATAAATTAGGGCCAAAGTCATTGCCTGTCTGTGATCAATCAGCATTTGTCAGAGTTAACCAAGCCAGACACCAATCACACGGGGATAACAGGAGGGGAGCCCAGGAACACAACTTAATGAGAGCCTGCTGGAGAGAGCTGTCGCAAGCGCGCATCTGTGTGTTGGCGTACTTGGGCATGTGATGAATCAGTTGAACGGTTTTCCAGCACCTAGCGGGGTTGAACTCTGTAAAGTTTGCTCCGGGGGCTCCCGGCTCGGCTCCTGGTGATTCAGAGCAGAAGTTTCCTGGGTGGACAGAGCAGTACTGTAGGGTGGGCTCAGAGAGGACTGGTGAGCCACCAGCCTTCCCACTCACCCACGCCTGCAGTGCTCTGCATAATTATACACTCCAGCCAGCGGCCTCAGACACCTTCCAGTCACCATCTGTCTTGCTGCTGTCACTCAGATTTCAAAAGTGATTTGAGCTTTTCTTGTCCGCCAGTGAAAAGTACTGCTTTGATGAGGAAGAATTGCTCAGGGATCAGGAAAAAAAAGAAAAAAAAAAAACACATTTTGTTGTAACACAGAGGCAGCAGAGAGATTTAAAAGCATGGTTTGGACACTATAATTGACAAAACAACATCACGGCTTTCAATTAGGAATAAAAATCAGGGTTTGTCCAGAGAGGCCACGCTGCCCCAGTTCTTCCATGAAAGAGAAGCCCGTTAGAGTCCGTGTTGGCTAACACCCTGAGTGCTACCAAAGAGGAGCTCAGCCGTGAATGGCTACAGGGCCCAGAGCGAGGGACAGCAGCTGGCCAGGAGTTCTGGGATGTGGAGTGAAAACATGCAGACACCTGAAAAATAGTGATGGTAGGTTTTTCTTAAACAGAAAAATGGCCTCAGATGCATGTTAAAGGTCAACTGTTGCATGTGTCCCTCTCCTGCTATAACCAGTCCATTTAGCACGTCGCTGGTCATCGCTGCAGGGGATCGCTCATAAACAGATGCAATGCAATTTTTTAACCTTTTATTATATTTAGCGCATTGAATGATCTCGCAGATAGAACAAAAGCTGCATCTGTCAGTGAAACTTAGCTGGAGAGAACGAGATTCCCAGCTGCAACCCTAAAAGTCACCCTTGAATGTCAGGTTACATTACCAGTGGATCGGGTTTAATACTGGCGAGCTCGGCGGTCAGACCCTCGGTGTCACCGTCTCACCTTCTCCTCAGCCCAAGTCAAAATGTGATCATTGAAGGTTCCGTCACACAAATCTGAGCTGACTGGAAACCTTCCTTCCGGATGCTGAGAAACACCCCCCACCCCCACCCTCATGTCTCCAGTCTGCCTGAAAGAACTATTGACTGGATATAACAGCTGGTTGGGAAGGATGGGGGTTGGCGAAGGGGAGGGGCACCTGTGCTGCCCGTCTTGGAAGCAGTGATTGAGGAAGTGAAGAGGGGAGCTCCTAGAGGAGGGATAACGCTGTTATCTCGATAAGGGAAGGCCTTCCTCCCCACCCTCCCCCATTCTCTGGGCTTCCTCCCCTCCGCCCCACCCTGGAGTGACCAATACCACCCCACCCCCACCACAACTCAACGCCCCTCCTGTCTCTGACACCCTCAACCACGCAGGAACTTGTCCTCCACCAGGGCTGCCTCCAGTTTTCTGGAATTAGAACCAAAAGATGAACGTTTTCCACCATGGCTCCTTATGTGCCCAGTGTTCTAGATAGCAGGAACGAGTGCTGAAGAAAGAGAAGTCATTTGAGGTTTTCATATGAGAGGCCTGGCTCTGCTCCAGGCAGAGAGGATTCCTTTAGTGGGTGGAGGACTTTGGCGTTGTCTGTGTTAGCATGTTTATGCGCTCATAAAGCAAGAATGGCCCATGTGGATTGGAGAATGTGCAGCTCTGAGATCATGCGAGTGTGTGTGTGATGTTGGCTTGTTTCGCAGGGTGATCTACCTGCAAGTGAGCATGAACGAGGGCCTGTCCTACATCACCAGCTCGGTTCACATCACCACCACTGAATGCGTGAGTACGCGAGCTGCGGCCTGCTGTTCCCCGCCGCTGCTGCCAGATCTTTCACCCAGTCTCTTCAGTCTTCTCACCTCTCTCTGAGGTCTCCTCTGTTGTGTCTGTCCATCAGAGGAGGCTGTGAGTACACTGGCTTTTTCCTTTTCACCTTCTTTTTCCCTTTCCCCTCTCCTGGTTCCTGGGAGCCACCGTTTACTCCCGTCCCCACTGCTTGTCCCCAGTTTGACGGCACCATCGTGCTGATCTCCTTGCTGGTGGTCTTCCTGCTGCTGGCTCTGCTTCTGATGTGGTGGTTCTGGCCTCTCTGTTGCACTGTGGTAGGTCAACAATAAAACACACACACACACACACATACACACATCTCTATTTCAGCTGGCCGCCTTTGGTTGACGATGTCTTTATTTCCCGTCAGGTGATCAAAGAGCCTCCCCCACCTCCTCCCCCGGAACCGGTAAGGCTTCTTTTAATTGTTTAATTCATAATTCCACTATGAGTTGCCTCAGGTAACTGGGCCTCACTTTAAGGAGTCTGATGAAGATGATGGGATGCCCAAGAAGAAGTGGCCCACAGTGGATGCGTCCTACTATGGTGGTAGGGGAGTGGGGGGCATCAAACGCATGGAGGTATGCACACACACACACACATACACATTTGCATAAAGATTTTCTACTGCTCCTTTGGTCCCCTTACGGGTGCATGGCGGCTTCCCTAGGTGCGGTGGGGGGAGAAGGGCTCCACCGAGGAAGGTGCCAAGCTAGACAAACCCAAAAATGCCGTCGTTAAGATGCCGGATCAGGAGTTTGAACCCTACGAACCAAAGCCTCGAAAGCCGCCCCGCCACCGCCCCCAGCAGAGGAGGTGGTACACCCCCATTAAGGTGGGTCCGCGTCAAGGCGTCTTATGAAAGTTTAAAGTCACTGGTTCCTGACATGAGTGTGATTTTTGGGGTTCTGCAGGGAAAGCTGGACGCGATCTGGGCTCTGTTCAGGAGAGGTTATGACCAGGTGTCCCTGATGAGACCACATCCCGGAGATCAGGTGAGACTTTGCATCGACGCTTCCGAAGAGCACGGGCAGCGTTAGAGAGAGGGAGTGAGGAGCGACCTCTGCTATCTAACCTTGACCCTGTGTGACAGCCCACAGACATGTTTGCACCATCACACTGGTTTCCATGGCGAAACATCTGCTCCGTTGTGAATGGCGTCATTGTTGGCCCTCATAGCGGAGCCCTTATCACCCAGATATGTATTGATCGGCTCCATGAAAGGCACGATTCAACTGGCCTCGATTTATGCGTAGAGCACAAGACAAAAGTAGACTTCGCTAATGGTTTCCTTTGGTCTATCCATCTCGGCCGGAACGATTCATCTTTGTCATCAGGACAGAAGTTTTCGGCAGCCGCCCCACAACGACCCCCAACGAATCCCTTCACGAGTCATTAACTGCGGAATGGAAAACCAGGGCAAAGAAATCTACTTTTGTTGCCAAGAGAAGCTTCCACATGACGGAGACAATGACCTGTCGTGTTGGGGAGGAAAAAAAGTGCAGGGATATAAATTCTGGGTGTGAAAGCCTGAAAGCCGTGTCAGTCATCAGCAGCAGACGGAAGAAAAGCGCAGCGTTAACTAGCACGGATCAGTGTTAACCAGCAGCTCAGGACGCGGCTCGTCCTGCTTTCTCTCCGCATTACTTCTACTTGACTGCCTCTGCAAACGGCCATCAGTGGGCTGCCAGTTCCTGCCACGCTTCCTAATCTCTGCCTGGTGTGTGCGCGTGTGTGTGTGCGCACACGTCTGAATCAGCATACTGGGCCCTGCAGAGCTGGCGTCGCATTAAACAGACGCAGCGCTGAAAGGCCACGAGCCATATTGTGACAGAAGAGATTCTGTTCGTTTGTCCCCCGAGCTGATGGCACCGATGACCTCAGTCCAGAAACGCAGAGCCGCCCGGCCGCTGTTGCTCAGACCTCAGCACAAACAAAGCAAACCCAGAAGATTTTGGTCTCCACCGTGTGTGTTCAGGGGATCTCTGGTTCTTGAAAGCTTAAAACTCCTTAGCGGGGTTAGCCTCTCCCTGCTCTCCCGCAGCCACAGCCCTAAACCTTCCCTCGTTGGGGTGTGTTATTCATGAAGCCGAGGTTTCATTCAGGCCATATGTTCAGGCCGAGGCATTCTTAGAGTCTCACACACGCCCTCGTATTCATGAGCTTGTGTTCTCATTGTGTCCATATGCTGTGTCTGGTTTTGTGCTGCCCACAAACTGGCCCTTTCACAGCAGCCCCAACAACAAGACCGGAGCCGTCATCTGCCCCCCGCCCCTCCCTTACCCCCCACCCTCCACCCAACAGAGCTTCCCCTCTAATCAATTACACACACACCCCTCACACACACATTAGCACAATAACCTCTTCAGTCAGAAGGCTACAGGCACTGGGGTCCTCTTACGGCCTCTGTGTGACTTTAGGGCCTCTCGGTTTAATAAGGTGTTATAATTAGACCACCAAGGCTCTGACCTGCTCTCCATTCTTCACAGACTGGCCGAGCAAGAGAGCAGCTCCTCTAATGTGTCTGCAGGAGAATGCAGAACACATCAGGGGGAACAATACCTGAAGTGTTCCTTTCTCCTACAATTGTAAATCATGTTAAACGCTCACGGGGCCTCAGTTAACTCTTGTCTTTGCATTAAAATCCCTCCTTTACATCCCGACAAGTCAGCCACAAAGGAGGCATGAACCACTTTCTTGCTGGCTGATCTGCAGCAGAGGAGGAGACACAGGAGGAGTGTGTCAGGATGTGTGAGTGTGTGTCAGGATGTGTGCCATCGTTGGTCAGTGCCTGTTTTAGCTGAGATCACAGCTATTGTTACGCAGGTGTGGACAGAAGACAGAAGCTGCTCTGTGCACCCTTCCCTTCAAACGCACACACACACACACACACACACCTCTGTCAGCACAGCTCAGTCCAGAGTTTGGCCCATGAATCCTGAAGGCTCTCTGGCGTTCCAACCACGATGTGCTCGTCTTGTGTCTCAGGGCCGCTGCATCAACTTCCAGCGGGTCAAGGACGGGGAGCCAACCAGGACCAACCAGGCGCCTCCTCGCACGAGTCACTCCAGCTCTCTGCCCCCTCCGCCCCCGGCCGCTGTGGAGAGACCCCTGATCTCCAACTCCGTCCCCCGGACGAAGCCTCCGTCCAGAGGTCCGCGCACCGAGCCGCCCGCTCGGGCCCCACCTTCTGTCGCCACGCCCGCTCCGGGCCCTCCCCCGGCCCGCGCACCACCCGGCCCTCGCGCACCCCCGCCATCTCGACCCCCGCCCAAGCTTTGATGACAAAGAAAACGGCGTTTTGGATGGATCCCTCGGAAGGACAGCTCCATGTCCTCTTCCCACGGCGGTGACTGAGGCGGCACAGAGACGCTTGGGTCCGGATCTCTGTGCTTTGTTGCTGGACAGCAAAACGTATTTATCAGATATCTGAGTCTGCTGAGAGCCATCAGACGTGACAGCAGGAGAGACGAGCACCTACTTCAGATGGTCCAGCCCGGGTGCTCAGTTTATTGACTGTAGCTTTGTTGCGAGGTGAGAGTAAGTGCAATGTTTTCAGGATTCATGCAAATGTTTGCAGCAGATTGTGGACGAGGGGGGGACAGACTGGCGTGTTTGAGGGCGTGCTGGTGTAAGCGTGACGGAAAACGGTGGTCCTTGCGTTTAAGGCAAAGATAGGGTGCTACAAAGCAGACTCATCATTTAATCTCTTCAACTAAAGAAACTTTTATATAGCCTAGCTAACATTTTGTGAAATACGATGATCCTTCTGCAACTGCAGGGCAGTTTCTCCTCTTATTTATTGTCACAAGCCCTGTCTGATCCGTTTTCCCTTTGGCGATCTGCGGGTTCGGTGGGTTTTCATCAGGAGGTGGACAGAAAGAAGCACGACGCTGCCGCATCAACATCTCACATCATCGGGGTTCTCTTTTCACCGACTGAAATGATCGTTTGCATTATTTCTTTATTAACGACTTTTAATACCCGTCTTCATTAAACAAGAATGTTTTTTTTTATGGCCTGCCTGGTAGCAACTTCTTTTGTGTTTATTAACAATGCTTACATTTTATTTCAGATGGGCCTTTTTTCTGCAGTCTTATTGTGAGTCAGCTAACAAACTGACGAGACATATTTACGACTTAATTGGCTAATGCAGGGTGTAACGGTGATGTGCTGTCATTAGGATTTGTTCTTTGATTAAACTAACTACACATGGACTTCTACCAAGATATAAATCTGTACTCTTTATTGCAGGGGTAGCTTTAAAAAAATCATACTATAAAGCAAATTTACCTTTAAACTTCTAAAACTAATCACTGCACTGTGTTCTTATGCCAGAAAAAGTATCCTAGGAGCAGACATTTTTAGTGGCTCCACAATTCTGTGATTTAACTGTACTGTGTTTTTCAATAAAATTTGATACCCGAAGCCGTGTTGCATTCAAATGTCGCTGACGAGAGCAGCTCCCCCTTCTCAGCAACTGAGTGACAGCTGAGCTCAGGCACAAAAGAGCACAATTAGGAGGTCAGCGTGTCAGTCGTGACTCATTCTGCTGCAATGTGCTGCAACACATGAATCATATGAACCTAATGGTATGTTGACTCCACCTCTACAAGGACTTACAGCTTCTCTCCAAAAAAACCCACAAGAAAAAACCAAGGTGGTGATGAAAACAGAGAGCCTTGGGGGGGGGGGGAGAGAGAAAAAACCCTGCAAAATATTAAATCCATGGTGTACACATAAATACCTTTTATGTTTATGGAGACTTATAGATGCAAACAAATTACAGTTGAGTAAGTCCTATTTAAATGGCAGCCAGAGGCGTTTCCTTTTGTTCCGTCAATGTCCATGAAGGCAGAACCGGCTTTGCTGCTACGTAAAACACACACGAATGCCAAAATCTGCACACTTGTGTACAATGCGTGTAAATGCACCAACACACATGCATTTTCAGTCCAGACTGTGACGTAATGGTCTTTTTCAGGCCTTCCTTTTCCTCTTTTGCATTTTCTTTCCGGACAGCGCCCCCTTCTGTGCTCCTTTCACCATGCCCTTAAAGTGGCCCTGCAGCTTGGCTCGTTTCCTTGACAACCAAAGTAAACATGTCTGAGTGCCACATTCCTGCGTGAATCGTTCCTGATCAGACAGGAAGTGCTGGTGGTACCTGCGGTTGAGCTGGGACTTCTTCAGCGGGATGTACGCATACGGGTCCAGCTTTCCTTTTTTCTTCACGTCTCCTTTTCCTTTCTGCGTGTCACATTGGCAGACATTCGGATCTCTAGTTTTCCGCTCTCAGCCTGTTCGGGGTGTGAATGTCTCACCTTAGACTTGTATTCGGAGCCGATTTCATCCCTTCCCCTGAGGGGTCTGTGAATTCCAGCACCTCCAGCTGTGAGGGAACAACATTTAGCCCAGAAGAATCACCATAGCGACCTCTGCGTCTTCGAACGTACCTTTATATTTAAGTTGAGGTTCAGTCTCCATGTCCTCATCAAAGTTTCCATCTTGGAACTTTCTTTTCTGTGTCTTTTTCTGAGGGTCATAGAAATGTCAACGCAAGCGGACAAATATCAACAGCACTGAAGCTGCAAAGCTGCAGCGATGAACTCACACTCTTGACTCCAGCTTCTTCTAGGATATCCTTCATCTCTCCATTATCTGTGCAAAGAAACAAGATTGTGACCAAAAATGTCATTTCGTGCCACCACATGCTCAGAGAGCGACGACAAAAGCAGCCAGCCAAAGTCCTACCTTCGTCTCTGCCCTCCTCGTCCTCGTCCCTGATGATCAGCCGCCCGTCCGACGTCACCTTGAAGCCGTGCTCAACCTTGCTGCTCTTTTTCTTAGCCGGATTGGTGGCTAAGACAGACCATAAATTATAGCCTGGAATGTCCAAATGTTTCATTTGCAATTGAAAATCCTCTCACCTAGGACCCTCTGGGAGACTTTGGGATCCAGGAAGTTAAGGGGATCGTCCTCCTCCCCTTCCTTGAGCCAGGCTCTTCCTTTCTGCGCCTTGCCCGTCTTCTTTTGAACCTTCCCTTCATCCTCTGATAAACCACTGTCTGACTCAGCGAGGATGTCCTCAATACTGGAGCAGCATTCAGAAGAAAAGGAAAACGTCATAAAAGTTGCAGAGAAGAGCGGTCTGCACACCCGAGGCGGTGCTCCACCTTTGGCTCTTTGCTTTGGGCACCTCGGCCTCACTCTCCGACTCGTCCTGCTCCTCTGAAACCAGTTTCCTCCTCTTGCTGCGCGCCTCGGCCTTGCGGATGTTGGCGAGGACCTTGTGGTGCTCCGGAGGCAGCATGCTCTTCACCAGCTCGAACCTGGGCGGGCGGCAGACGGGGCGTTATCTCCCTGGGCCGCGTCGCTCTGACCGCTGCTGGCCGACGCCGAAAACGCGCCTCACCCAAACTTTCTGATGAACTTTGTGAAGACATTTTTCAGTTTGGTCCTGAAGTGTCTCCTCACATCGTCTTGAATGTTTCCGATGCCCTCCATCTGAGCACGGAGTCGAGCTGGCGTCAAACTGACCGCACATGTCCCGGATCTCCTCACACCGGAATTCTTAAATAAAACCGGTTCCTACCATGACAGTGACGTGAGACGCTAGTCTTTTGGGGTCCATGATGAAGAGGATGACCTTGACGAAGCCCAGGGCAGCTTTGACTATCTCCCTGGTGCGAGAGGACAGCAGCAGACAGATGTTGTGCAGCAGCTGTTCCAGGGTGGTCACATCAATGGCATCTGGAAGAGCGGAGACATCCCCCCCCCACTGAGCTGCAGCTGCTGGGCTGAGAGTTCGGAGAACGCGCAGACTTCAGGTGACCCACCTTTGTATTCAAACACCAGCCGGGTCAGGGCCAGCACCGTGCACGTGATCATGGTGACGGAGCCCGTAAATCCCGCATAGACCAAGGCTAAATACTGCTCCACGGCGTCTGCGTCCCAAACACAGCCAGTTATTCCCGAGCCACTTTACACACCTGATGAACGGATTCCTCTCACAGCAGAAAGGCTGCCGTTACCTTTGGTGTTCCCACAGAAACGCACAAATGCGTTTCCTATTTCCACCAGCAGATTATAGGCATTTTTGCGGGCTCCGACCGACACCTCCTTGGTACATATTATCACCTGAAAATGGCACAGGCCTCATGAAGATGATAAAAAGGTACCTTTTTGGATTTATCTGCTCGATTTGTGTCGGTACCTCTGGCAGGAGAGCAGTGATAAAGGTCCTGTGTTCTTCGTCGAGTCTCTTCACAATGTGGGTCAGACACTTCAGTCTGGGCTGCGAGGAGCCGAGTCGGAGACAGAGATGCCATCAGACAGCGCAGCCAATCAGAGTCCTTCATCACCACGCGGCATTCTCACCCTCTTGGCTGGCGAGGAGGCGTTTTTCAGCGTTTCCAGCAGGACCACCTTCAGCGTCTCCAGATTTGAAAGGACAAAGGACCTGCACTCCTCTCGCTCCCCACCGCACATCTCCTCCAGCACGCGGTACGCCTTCTTCTGCATGCCCGGCTCCTTGGTCTAGAAACAGACACCGGGTCACCGAAAAATATCTGAAATCAATTCCCAATGCTCTGTTTTTTTCTTACCTCCAAATATGGCCTGATCAGCTCAAAGGCTTTAGTCAGGGAGGCCTCGTCTACGAAGGGCGTCATGGCGATCACCAGGTCCATCATGGCGAGCCTGAGAGGAAACGTGTCAACACCCGCAGCAGGAAAAACTAAAAGAGCTAGGGTCAGCGTGTTTTACCGCGTGAACTCGGTGGTCTCCGCGCTGCTGAGTCTTTCTATGGCTTTCTGCAGGAAGGTGCACACCATCTGAGGAAAGGCACCATTTAGGTTAGAGAGGAACCGGGACGAAGAGCTTTCCCAACCGGACCAGCTCTCGCTGAACAAACACACCTGGGTTTGAGTGACACTCAGGTAGACCTTGACGGTGTCTAGTATCGCCATCCTGTAGGTGCCCGACTCTCCCGCTGGAGGCTGCTGCCCGTAGATGTTAAAGAAGATGGGCAGAAAGTTCTTGGAGAAGCGGCCCAACTCAGCCTTTTCCTCTTCTAAAGACAAGAAGGTGGATGCAGAAGGACGTTGGAATGGAAGATTCCAAAGAACAGATGAAGTTTTGTGTAAAGATCCCGTGTGTGTGTGGGTGTGTGTGTGTGTGTGTGTGTGTGTGTGGTACCTGTGCTGCAGCCCTTGTTGATGAGGGTGCGCAGAGCCTGGCACACCGTCAGTCTCAGATCTGGACGTTCGTTGATGGCCATCCCGAGGGTACGAGCAATCCCTTTGAAGGACGACAGGAGGTCCACAGGACAGGTGCAGAAGCCGGGCAGCATGGTCCAGATCTGAGGAACGTTGAGATCAATTATTCCGTGGCCCATCCAGCAGGTGCGGAAACCAAACAGAACCGAGCAGAACGGGCAGCAAGCTACCTGTAGCTGCAGCGTCTGGTAGACTCTGGCCTCCAGCTTCTGCTCAGTCTGTTCATATTCCTCAGCTAAAAACAGCATCACAGAGTTTTTAGAAACCATCCGTCTGGGGAACCGGACAACCGTCAAACTACTTCAAAGAACAATTATACCAGCGTTTTATTTATTTATTCGTTTGGCTACTTTTAAATGGAGCTTTGCACTTTACCTTTGTGTTTGAGTGTGGACGCCAAAGGCAGGAAAAAAGAGGTGAAGAAAGCGAGCCGAGTGTTCCTCACGTGATCCCTAATGACTGGGATTAGCCAACTGCGAGGGAACTCCAAGTCATCACTTAAAAATATAAAAAAGGGTGGTCAGTCAGACCACTGCGGCAGCAGGGTTTCTACCGTCCGCGCCGAAGCTGTGGGAACTGACTCAACGCCGGTGATGTTGAGCGGCACGGCACCCAGCACCACCTCGGGTCCCATGCTTTCCACGGCGGCTCCCACGGCCAAGTCGACCTCGCCGCTGAAGGGGAAATGCGGGGTTGAGCGCAGGTCTGCCAGAGACTGCAGGGACTGTGCCAGACACAACAGATTGGTGAGAAAGGTCCAGCTAATACAAACAGATCCCATATCGGAAAGACAACCCTGCCGACGTTACCTTAACCATGATGGGATGAGCTTGTTTGCCTGCAACTCGATAGAAACAACCTAGGATCTGCAGCACAAAGGGCCAGGAGGCATGGAAGCGGTAGGACAGTCCTTCTTCCACGATGCTGGAACACACCCAAAATAATCCCACATCCTTGAAACGGACACAAGCAAGAATAGATGCGAGCGGAGTAACTAGAGGATGAAACCTACCGAAATATTTTACAGACATAGGAGGGGTTTCCTGCAGAGGCTGTGGCAGGAATCGTGCCCATTTCCTCCATGTGAGGGGCAACACATTCAGTCAACATGGCCTTCAACGTAGTGGCGGCCGCAGTAACGACCTGCGTGTGAGTCGACAGCAGGCAGGACATGGTGGCGGAGAAAAAGCGAGGGAGGTGCCCCAACCCCAGAGAGCTCTGCAAACTAGACAGGAACGCAGACTCCTGAGGCATCTGTCACACAGACGTGGAGCGCAGGCGACAGATGGCCGCGCCGTTACCTGGCCAGGTGAATGTGCGCTTTCTCCATGACCGCCAGCCAGGCCAGCAGCGGCTGCAGGTCATTCTCACTGGGCAGGTAGTCGTAAAGTGCCTAAACGACAGTCAGTCGGTCCGTTAGTTCCCCAACTGCTCTTTCTGCGTGAGGAGCGTGTCTCGCTGTCCCGTCTCACCGTGATGATCTGCGCGTTGAGTTCGGCCGAGAGGGTCAACGAGCCGGGCTTCGCGCTGAACAGCCTGTGAAAGGCCTGCATGGCGCTGGCTGTCACCAGCTAGGCAAAACAAGCGGAGCAGCCAGACTGATAAACAAACCGGGGAGGACCTGGCTGCATTTGGGAATGTTGAGGTTCTCACCACGTGGCTGAGTGTCATCACTCGCAGCAGAGTCTCGCAACAGGATTTGACGACCCCCAGAGGAAATGTCGCCATCAGCTCCTTCAGGAGGCCCAGCACGTGAAGAGTGGTAGTGTCCTCTTTGCTGCCTGAGGGAGGCAGATGGACACAGGCTTGGGTTTGCTGTCCGGCCAAAAAAGCGGGAGATGCAAGCGGGCACAGGCGTCAGCCTCCCGACTCACCTCCTGCACGCTCCATCTCTTTGATGCAGAATTTAGCTGTGGACACGGCGGCAGGGTGATGAGCTGGGGCATTATCTGTGAACAGGAAGTCACTCCCCCTGAGAACGGCACAAACGCCCTGCTGCGCTGCTTTTCGGACCTGAAAAAGATGGAAATTCAAAGACTTGTTTTTGTTCGGTGGTGAACTGAGCCGGTAATGGTAGCCTGAGCCAGGTAGGCAAAGCAGACGGACCTTTGGCTTGCTGTGCACGGTGAAGCTGAGAAGGCCGTGGTAGGCCTGCAGGGTGGACGGATACGTCCACACAGACGCATCCTGCTTCCTCAGTAAAGTGGCAAAAGATGAGAGGATCTGTAGCAGCAGAAACGAATGAACCTTTATTCTGTACATTTCACCAAACACAGGCGATTACCTGCCTAACAACCGTCCAAGTACCCACCCAACGGAGAGCAGAGGCGGTCTCGGATGCGGCCTCTTTAGACATGATATCCAGCAGCGCCTTGGAGGTGTCTGAGAACTTAGACCTGAGCACTGGAGCAGGAACCCTAAAGACCAGCAAGACACAGAGCAGATGAGAGCAGCGCTGCTAGTGGATTTATTCTGGTGGAAGCACAGCTGCCAGCAGTCCAACCTTTTCATCACCAGGTTAAGGAGGTACGCCACGGCAGCCTGGGACTCTGCTGATTCAACGACCTCCAGTGTGGTCATCTAGAAACCAAAAAAGTGACCGACGGGTGTTTGACTGAAGCACATCGGCTCAAATGGCAAAAAGAACACGATCTGACGCAAGATCTGAAAACCTGATTACAGGTAATAATCAGAGAAGTGTCTTACCAAAGCAGCAAAGTATTCCGTTTCAGTCTCCTTCCCTCCCTGAGCACGGATCACCTCGGTGACAGCTGCCAACACCGCACAGATCTGCCAAACACATTAGGACCTTCAGCAGGTATACGTGAAAAACTACAATTCCAGAAAAGAAAATCATTGCTACCTCTTTGTGAGCGGCTGAGTTGGACTCCCAGTAGCGCTGCACCTTTCTGAAGGTCAGGTTGGAGCAGTCGGACAAGCCGCTGAGAAAAGTGCCTGCGGTTCTCTCTGAGACGGCCTCGTCTGGCTCCTCTTCCATGGCAGCATCTTTGCGCCCCAGCTCCAGTGACCCTGACTGCAACTCATTGTGCAGCTTAAGAGCGTCAACCGTCAGATCGCTCTTTCCTGCAGGAATAAAAGCACATCTGCATTAACAGGACCGCTCACCCGAACCTGGCACCAGTCCTGCTGAATGTGGGCATAATTATTGCACAATGAGACTATGTGGACTAAAAACTCTAATACTGACTCTGACATTACCTGTTTCTCAATTTTATGTAGCTCTGCATTGTAGCAAACCTGAGCTAACTTGGGTACTAAAGTGTTATATTAAACCTCTGTATTAACACGTAATCGCTGATTATGAGACTACAAGAATGAAACTAGAAGGCCAGAACATACATTTGTCATTAAAACGTATCTATTATATAATCACAACAGGGGTAAAAAGAATCTAGATATTTCGTGTGTGATGCAAAATATGTCCAGGACGAATACATGTATAAACCACTGCTCTAAGAGTACCAGAACTGATCACATTAGTGACACTTACATCTATATCTATAGATACAGTTAAAATGACCCGAGAACTATGTAAGTACCGGGACGCCATAGGTAAACCGCATGTTTTAGACTTCTAAGTTAAATGGCTGATGCTAGTTTCACGTTAGCATTAGCTCCACGTGTGATGCAGAACTCACCAGAGGGTCGGCTGAAGAAGCGGCTTTTAGCAGCCTGTCGAAAACGATCTGACTCGGGGTTTGAGTCGCTACTGTGCCCTTTCTTCCACCGTTTAAGCTTCGACCCTGTCCCGGACCGAAGTTTCCCCGATTTGACCATTTCTGGGGTTATAAAAATAATCACGTTAACCCAACCACTTGCGATCCAACTCCAGGTGACGCCGTCGCTTGCTGATGACGTCACGGGCGTATTTATGTGTGCGCGCTATACTTTTTGACAGAAGGCGGCGCTGTTTCACCTTAAATACAACACGGGAACGCAAACGGAAGCGATGTACATTTGTTTAGACGCGTTTTATCCGATTTAAATTACTATTTGTCATTATCATTTTACAAGAGATTCTCCCAGTTACACATATCACCCTATATAATTAACTGTAAGTTGACCCATTTATTACTATTTTATTTAAAATTTCTAGGAATCAAGAATAGAAATGAGTTGAAATTGTACATGTTTATTGGTTATTATTGAGGTGCAGGAGATGTAATAAAGTCAGGAACAAAAATCTGAATGTTTTACTGTTTTTAGGATGTATTTCTTATATTCGATGTAATGTTTTTTTTCATGATTTGTGAGTTAAATAAAATATAGTGAGCACATATACATGAGTAAACACACATCAGAACTCTTTTTTTCCCACCTCCATCACTTTTCTGCATCCACACATTGCTTTTCAAAATTGCACAAAGAAATATTTAAAAAAAGGAAAGACAGAAAGTTTATTCTTTACCTGATGCCCTGGTACACCTTCATTCAAAAAAAGAAACCAAAGGAAATAAACGCAGGTAACAGCTGGACAACAAGGGCAGATCTGCGTAAACATTAGAACTGTGATGTCCACACACACAAACACTAAAATGTGCCTCTCCAGGGTATTTTTAATCTAAAATGTTTCAGTGCTTTTAAACATTTCTTAGGGAAAAAAAGGAAAAAAAAAAATACAAAAAGGAGCCATACAAAAGCAACAATATCGTATATAAAAAATTACACAAATTCCACCCTTCAGTAATACCAGCTGGAAAAGATCTTTAAGCCCTACTCCTAAACCTGCACCGGTCGCCAATTGGTCTGTGAAGCATTCACTTAGTTATAGTTTCTGCATTTATATTCACAATTACTTGGACCACAAAGTCCTTCTGGATCTTGGTGTCCTGCAGGCGAGTCTGGTCAGTCAGGAGCTTCCCAAAGAAGAACCACCTCTGGCAGGACACATCAATGTCCTCCTGTTCCTTCAGCTGTTTCTTCAGCTGGCCGATGGAGTCTGCCATGCTGGCGGACAGACGCACGTCTTTTCCTGAGAAGCAGTTATAAATGAAGGCAATTAAAGCAATAAAGTAATCATCAACTACAAAGTCCTCATTTTTACGCACGGCCCTCTCACCTGTGGACAGTCGCACACGCAGCTGGAACTCTGCCCTGCACACGGGAGACTGACACGCTTTTTGTGCTGATTCGGAACCTTTGGACTGGCTGGAGGATTCGGTGATGAGATTGACAGGTGGGGACAGAGTGTACTTGGGGAGCTGGTAACGGTTCCCCAGTTCGTCATAACTCTCTGTGAGAGAACCTGCAGACGGGCACAGGGCCCACAGGGAAAACCCCTTAGTGGTGCCAACATCCAGCCACAACATTTACTTCAACTCCGGTAACAAGTTCTCCTGACACCTCATCATGGGGCCAAACAATCTCCAGACAGGAACTTGGGCCAGTAAAAACAGCACTTTTCCAACCGGTTAAACTTTTTAATCGAAAAAAAAACAAAAACCAACTGAGTAAAGCCTTTTTTTCCCCCCTGACATCTGCTTGTCTACACACCACCGTGACAATTATGTAACTATTCCAGCAGTAATCTCTGAACGACCAGAGCACCCTCCTCAGAATGATTAAAGAGGATGGGTATTTGCGCTGGGAGATCCACCACGCTGACAGCGTAGAGGTTCTACCCAGAGGAAGCGCATCCCCGCGCGTGTGTGTGTGTGTGTGTGTGTGTGTGGGGGGGGGTGTTTTGGTGGCTTCATACCGTGCGGCAGAGTGATACAGGCTCCATCCACGATAGCCTGGGCCAGCTCCAGATCGTTGCACTCTGCAGCCAGGGCTGCTGCCCTGAGCGCGTCCCAGATCTCCTTCCGTCCATCGAAAGCCGGAGCCGTATCCCAGAACTCGTCCCTCTTACTCCTCAGCTGGCCCTCCGTCATCGGGTACTCGCTCTTCCACTTTGGACGCTCCTTCTTGAGGGGCTCATTTCGTCCTGAATGAATGAATATTTTAAAAACTGTTTAACATCATCAGGGTTGCTTTCACCCCTGAACGTCACACGTGTAGGCGATGTGAAAGAAAAGGGACTATTTGATGGGTTGTTGCAGTGCTTAGTCTACATGTGCAGCGATAAACACATGCACATGCGGGTGCGTGCACAAACACACACACAGGGTAGTAGATTATGGGCTGTAATCAGGCTCCACATAACAGGATTTATCTCCTCCAATCCTATAAGGTTTTAGTCGGACAGATGAGCAGTTTTTGGCCAATGAAAGTTAGTAAAATACGCTGGAACACACAGACGGGTGGACGGGACACACACAGAGACACACACACACATTCCAGGTTGATTATAAAAAGATTGTAGAGAAGTCTAATTTTAGGCCTCATATCTGATCACAAAGTGAAATGTGGTCTTTCTACAGATGGAAATCATTAACCCGCCTGATCTTTCGTTTATGCTGAACTAAAACCTCAAGAAAGACACTTGATTTACAAAAAAAAAAAGCTCAGCTTAAATTAATGGACCTATTTAAAACTCAAACACTCCAACACAACGGTGGTTAGTGGAGCCAATGAGGAGACATTAACCAAAGCAGTTCCTGTCAGACCACACAAAGGGCCGCACTTACTCTTAACTAAAATCCTCAAAGGTGAGTTTGGAGCATGATAGTAGTTGTATTCCCTGGAATTTGGCACTCCCATAGCTGCTTGTTCCTTAGGATCGGGTGTAAGCCGAGTCTGCAGTCATGAGCAGACGGAGGTTTTTCCCAGGAGGACGGTCCAACGCCTTCACCCGCGCGCTGACATGACACACAAGCGGCCTCCTTCCCCTCAGCACAACGCAGGACCAATGAGGGACACACAACTGCCCCTCTGATAGTTGCCCCAACAAGAACAACCTCCAAATATTACAGGCAGAGTTCCTGGAACTAGATTCCGCTTGCGGGCGATAGAGGCGGCTGAGCTGCACAACAGCTCTAATCCGATCAGCTATTTGGAGCCAGGACAGAGAAACCTAACCTGCTAAACCTATTACCTGGACAGAAAGTCTGGCTATCTACTATTACGGGCTATTTATAGCAGAATGGAGTGACCTTCTATCTCCAGAGGTAAAGATTCCAGAAAAAAATTAAAATCAAATGATTCTTAATCTTTTTGCTGGTGCATTTCCAAAATAAAATCTATGAAATGATGCACAGATTTCTTTGTGCAGGTCCCCATAAGGGAAACAAGCACCGAAAGGTCAAACTTTAAAGTAAACTAACAAAGGCCCTGGCTGCTTCTGCGTCTTGAATACACCGCGCATGGTGGCTGGGGTGCAGGGAACAGATTGACCGGTGTTTATATAAACCTCTGTCCGGTCAGAGCAGGGCATCAGCGCAGATTAGACCCGGCTCAGCCTGGGCCGGTGCAGAGCTGTCAGACGGGGAAGATGTCGGTGCAGCCGCACACATCAACCCGCGTCGCCATCAATGAGTGATCCCGCTACATCCACGCATACCTGTCCGCGCACATTAAACGTGCACATCCAAAGTAAAAACACCGAACTGCGCTGCAGCTGCTGCGTCTGAAACAGACCCTGGGTGAGTCGCAGCCACTTACCTCCACATTTTTTGCTCCGAGTCACGCTTCGGTCACTCTCTTGCGCGTCCATCCTACTTCGTCCCACACAGCCCCCCATCACTGTCCCTACGTCACATACGAGGAGGAGAAGAGGGTCGCTAACGTTACGCAGGAAATGTTAGAATAAACAGTCGTTATTTCGGATCCTTGATATGAAAAGCATCATTAGATGATAGTGACAACTCAGCACTTCTCGGTCCTGTGAGGTCACACGAGCTGGCATGTTTACGTCACGTGTACTGCCAGCTGACCGGGACACGCGCCCCCTCGTGCTGTTCCGGGTTTGACCTTATAAATAAAGTTTTTACTCGCGTTCGCTGGTTCGTGTCATGTGTTTTTAATGCAGAACAGAGTCGCCCTGTTCTCTGATTCATTTGTACTGGCGCTTGAAAATTGCATGCTTCTATTTTAAGAGAGAAAATCTAAAAAAAAGGGGAAAAAAACAGCTGGCATTAATTTAACCTACCGGAGATCCAGTCTGCTAAATTATGCATTCGTCTGCAGTTTGATCGCCACATCCGAAACTTCCAGGGCTGCAGGAGCTTTTAGCCGGAGCGCGATGCGACGGTCAGCAGAAGATGCGACTGGCTATGACGAGCCTGCGCACACTCGTCACCGACGACCGCGCAATGCATGCCGGTCAGATTAGGGCCCTAATCGGTATTTATTGTTTTCACTTTGAATGGAGAAAGTGATTTTTTCATCTCTTCTTTTGCTACAGATTCACATGTAGATTAAAAAGAAAAACAAAAAGAACTAAAAACGCACTGTGCCAGGGTTTTGGATTATGCCAGTACTAATATTAATTGGATTATACTGTTCTGATTAATTTTGATGTAGGCCTACCTACATGTTTTACCTACAGATTTTTTGCTACATATTCACATTTAGATTAAAAAGAAAAAAAAAAACTAAATTCGCACTGTGGCAGGGTTTTGGATTTTGCCTTGACTATTATTATTATTATTATTATTATTATTATACTGTTATAATTTTGATGGCCTACCTCTAAATTTACTATAGTTAACTTTTGAGATGGGGTAGAGATTTTGTAGCCATTGTTTAAAAAAATCATAGAAAAGCACTAGGAAATTTCTGACAGAATAATTAAAAAACGAGACAGCTCAGGCGTGACAGGTTTTGGTCTTTTCAGTGCCCATTAAAGCCTAACAGCAGCACCCATCACCTCTGCTGGTTAAACACTCTGGAAAAGAGGTACACGGACTCAAGTGTCCCATGTCTTCTGTCTCTTACCTTATATTTTGTGGTTCTGTTGATGACAAATGCAGCTGAATTAACCAATGCCAATGACTAAGAATATGTAACACCAGGATGCTTTGATTCAAAGCACTTTTGGCCTTTTATGACTGAAAAATAAAACATCAAAGCTTGTTTAAACTCGCACTTACCTTTCGTAAAGCAGTTTGTCCATGATGACTGAACAGATAGCAACAAAAGTGGCTGGGAAATAGCAAAAAAAAATCAGATTCTTCAAAAGACCGAATTTTTTTTGGACCTGACACAGGAGGTAACCTGATGGATTACTTAAATAAAGAAATTCATAGATTTATTAATTTTGCAGATACAAAATACAGATAAATAACATGGTAGATTAAAACATACTTAAAAACAATGCTTAGTCAAATACTGTCAGAGCATGTGGCATATAAAAATACTAGGCCCATTGTTTGACTCTGGAGCCATTTGAGAATTTAGGTAAAATCCATAAAAAGAACATTTGAAGTGTCCTGCTGAGCTACCAGCAAGCGCTACAGTTCTGAGGTATTGAAGGTTAGGACGAGCCTGTTTGGCAGCCTAACGGAGCTGAGCCTGGCTCCTCAAAGCCAACCAGAATAAATGACCAGAGTGGTTGCAAAACAGCAAGGGTTGTACGTTTGCCTGAGCGGGGTGTGTCATACAGAGATTAAGTCCTTTTTAGCAGACAAAACATCCCATGTTCTACCATCACCGTGCGGGGTGTGTCCAGAGGGAAGGAGAACGCGAGTCACCCAGTGGCTGAAGACAAAAGACGAGCCAAATTAGTGAAGCATCCACAGGCACAGAGCGAAATGAATATTTCAAATACCACAGAGGCAAACCTTCTCTTTTCTACACCCAGAAAGACTTTCCAGTTATTCAGCCTGCCGTAGTTATAAGGGTTTCTGTAGACCTGGCAGAGCAAGAAAACAGTCACCAGGATGATCAGGTCAACCCTCCAGTTACTGCAACATTTTAACTACTTTAAAAATGCCCACCTTTCCTCGATTTGCCATTCTCTTCGTTTCTTTCTTGTTAATGTGTCTTTCTATGCTCGTTTCTCCTCGGGATATTAGAACTGCATGCCAGAAAGTCAGTGCTCCCAGAGCCACTCCCACTGTGCTGCAAATTATGAGTTAAATCCACAATGAACATAACTTTTGCTATCACTATTACTATTTATTAATATATTGGTACAGTAATTTTACATCTCAGAAGGTCATATATACACAGAAAAAAACAGTTCTTTAATTGCAGTCAATGCTGGTACCCCATCAGGCAGTAGGAGCAGCCCGTTGGTAGTAAAATAAAATAATGTTGTCCACAGCAGTGTCGGGGTTATTGTTAACTTAGTTTTTTTTTCCCTGTGTGACCCTGCTACGTGCAAATACTGCATCGTCTCTGAATCACAGCCCGAGTCCTACGTAAGACAGGTTCCAGCCTGTCAAGCATTCATTTCTTACCTGGTTAGCACCCACATGTAGATGATGCTCTTGTGAATCATTCTATCCCTAAACGTGTACGGAGGCACTGGTGTTTCATCGCTTGTCTAAAAGAAAGGTTAGCATATGACTACATGATGATACAATCTCAAAAATAGAAAGATAAAGGTGCTTTTGTGTTATGCTGAAAGAGTACCTGGCCAGTGGGAACAAGGCCTATGAGAACTCCCATCCCCTTTACTGGAACCCCTGGCTTTTCCACGTCCAGGTGTTTAAAGCGCTAACGGACAGCCCCCAGAAACGGCCCAGTCAAAGACGAGGAAACCGCCACAGTCAGGACCAGTCGGAGATGGAACCAGAGAAACAAAGCACCCAAGCAGCCAAACACCCCAGCAGACTGAGGAACTCACCTCCAGAGCGTTGTATGCATCCAAGAACAGGTTCCTGCCGCTGATGCTGCAGTAGACACAGCCCAAGGTCATGAAGAGGCAGAAGGAGAAGAAGTACCGGTGGTTAAAGTGACCGACACAATTATTCAACCAGGCTGAGGGGCTTGCGTTGAGGATAAACAAAAACAGTCCTTCTGTTGTCATTTTATCTTGATTTTGCTAAGATTGTTGGCACAAAGGATACGACAATGATGGTCCATTTTCATAATGCACCTGCAAAGAGGAAACAAGACCTTCACATGTGATGGTCGCACGCTGGCTTTGGACATTCATGCGGTTATATTTCAAACACAGCCTTCGAGGATAATTTACGTCAGGTTTTTTAATGACACAGTATGGAGAATAGTTCTTTAGGCCTCTGTATTTTCATTTTAGCCTCTCCGGTCAACTAATGAAAAGGATTTCTTCCGTTACAGTTATGTGTGGGTGTGTGCAATTTAAAAATACCACATCTAATTAATTGTGCTGATGTAGACCATTAGAAGACAGGAAAACACTCACCTGTTACAGATACCACAGTGATGCGTTCGCGCTGGTTTGGGCATGATGCATTTTTTGCAGACCGACACAAAGGGGCTGCTTTTTCTCTCCTGAGTTAACATTTAGCAACATTTACACTCATGTTTAATTCAGGCTTTAAAATATACAAGCGTGTCATCATTATTTTACTTGAGGGAGGTATCCAGGGGACGTCTTGGCAGCTTTGTAATAGTGGAAAGCTATCATGATGAGGTTCCAGTGTCCATAACAGATGTGCCAAACAATCCAGACCGGGGAGTACGTGTTGAGGATCAGAGGCAGCAGAACAATATAAGCTATTACAACGATGGAGCTGGTCAATAGGACCACCAGACAGACAAACACCTGCAAAGGAAAACAGAGGACCCTCAATAATTCAAAACAGTTATTATCTCAAATCAAGGAACAGCTACGCACCGTCCCAAACCAGCGAGTGATGTAATCCACTGTCAAAAACACTGGTTCGAAGACTGAGTCGAAAACCACATCGGAGTCCGTGAGGGAGTTGAAATAAAGCGATTGGACCAGCACGCTTATGTAAGCCAGAATTTCTCTAATCCGGAGGGGCAGCCTGCTCCTTGCTTTCCTGATGCACGGCCGGAGCCGCACGCAGCGCCACGGTTGAAGGGCAGAGCTGGGACAACAGCGCATCCTGCATCTGTCATATGAACACCTGTATACACACACACACACACACACACACACACCCTAAAAATAGAGGAGAGAACAGAACATGAATATTTACAGCCTTCTGGGAAACAGACTTAAAAATGTGTAAATGCTGCCAACAGCTGATGTTTTTCCCTACTCTTCCCTAATGCTGTAAGCTATGTTCCATCAGATTAAAGAACGCAGAACAGAGTGTTTTCCTGCTGCTTGACCTACTAACTATGGTGTGTTTTCTTTCTCTCATTTCAATTTTCACACTCATATTTCCCTGTGGTTGTGTTTTTACATAGTTGCAGGTAAAACCCTCTTATTTTTGAAATGTCTGAAAAAGACTGAATAAGATGCTAATTCAATCTCCACTAGTTTGTGAATCAGCGTCTTGCTTTGCTGCATTCCAGCCAGGGTGGAGTCTGGCAGGTGGTTCGGAGCAGTGGTCTGGAGCATTTTTGTGTTTCAGCACTTAGATCCAGGTTCGCCAGCTTTTAACAACGCAAATGAAGTAAACGATTCCTGGAAAACCCCAAACCGTCCACGGTGCATGCATGTTTACGCCTGGTTCTTCGTGCACACCAATCCCAATGCCCCCAAATCCCCTTTGTTGTGCTGTCAGACTGCATGTTTCTGCCCAGAAAGCCGCTAAATGTAGCACAGCTACTACTGACAATCAAATTTGAGATGGTTTTTTCCATGAATACTTACTTTTCTATGGAGGCAGTAAAACTGCGACTCCCGTCGACATTTTCAAATGGAAGATAAAAGCGAGATTATTGAAACATAATACCGAGGACGTTCGCAACCGGGCACCTTCAGTGACAGTTAACAGAGCTGGAATCCCAATGGGAGCTACTGCGCATGACGTCGCAAAGCATCATGGGAGTTGGACCCCGGAAGTAAACACGGAAGTCCCAGTTGCATTTGCCCATTAAATGTTATCGTTTCTATAAATCTCATATCATTTTTCTACTCAACTAAGTCACGTCAACGTATTTTGTGATTTCAGATTTAATTCTCCTCTCTTTATTATTACTGGGGATGGGTTTGAGGCACTGAATTCTGGGGTTTGTAGTTTTTTTCCGCCACATCAGCGTCGTTACTACCGCAAGCAGGTTTGCTAAAGCCATGTGCGCAGTGGTATAGTTTGAAATTCCGAGTATTTTGTGGTCTACGGACACTGTCAGTCATGTCATTTTGCTTCAACTTCGATATTCCGACTTCACCTATAACCCCAAAGATCGTGGGTGAAAATGGAGTGCAAAACAGAAAGAAAGACAGTGCTGCAGATGCCGTGAGTTCACACTGTTTGCTAACCTGCCGACTCCGGGTTGAGGAACTCGGAACAACATTGCTACTGTATGATTTAAAAACACGATTATAACGGTAAATGTACTGTCAGGCAAAATGGCAGAATATAGGTAAAACTCTTAACACAAAATTTTGATCAAGCATTGTTAAACCATTACGATTTTCTTAAAAAATATACAATGTTTTGTTCTCAGATTGATAGATGCGCTGCTGTACAATGAGATAAAAACTATTGAGGAGTGTCCTGAAATTATTTGTTAGAAGGAAGTGGCAGTAAAACATTAACATAACGATGTTCGTGTTTTTGGACGTGAACTTACAATGTTTAAATGTCATCTCTGTATGAGTAATTCTTTAGCTTTTTAGGCATGTCTTCATTAGGGAGTCATTGTGGAACTCATGAAAGTTTATACTGAATTGGGCGCAGTTGAGCTATTAGTCAGATTAGAAGCATGCAAAATGTTTGTCTGACATTTTATCTGGCCTTCGCTCCAGTCACTGGGTTTTTTTTTTAACAGCAAATTATTTCCATTACCAGAATTTTCTTTTTATTTTTCAGACTGGAGACAGTACTTCACCAGCAGTGCTGGTAAAAGAAGCCAAAGAGCACTTTAATCTGCCTGGCCCAGAGTTCCCACTTTTGGATGCTGTAACAGAAACTGTTACCATAGGAACGCTTCCTCCGCTTCACTTTATTAATGAGACAGTATTTGAAAGAACGGCTGCGGAGCGAGAGGACCAGGAGAAAATTCTGACCCGCAGTGCCGAGCAGAGGTCCGATCTCATCTCTGGTGTGTATGAAGGAGGGCTGAAGGTGTGGGAGTGCACCTATGACCTTCTGGAGCTGATTGAGAAGGAAGGACAAACCTTTACTGGGAAGACGGTTCTGGATTTGGGCTGTGGGGCAGGGCTGTTGGGAATATTAGCTCTTAAGAGAGGAGCCAGACAAGTCTACTTCCAAGATTACAACAGTACAGTTATTGAACAGCTCACAGTGTCAAATGTAATACTAAACTTAGGAGCTGAGGAGGAGGAGGAGGATGATGAAGAAGATGGTGATGACGATGACGAAGACGGTAATGATCAACAAGGAGGCAAAGTTGATGGTAAAATAAAGACAAAACAAGACCTGAAAGACGATGTCCCTCCTGCCAAGAAGAGAACCATAGAGGTGTCCCAACACCCACTCGTAGCCAAGTGTCGTTTTTTCTCTGGGGACTGGAGCACATTTCTGGACTTGCTTATCAAAGAAGACAAATTACCAAAATTTGACACCATTCTCACCTCAGAGACCATCTACAACACTGCATACTACCCGGTGTTTCATGAGACGCTTGAAAAACTGCTGGCACCAGACGGACTGGTCTACCTCGCTACCAAGTCCCACTACTTTGGTGTGGGAGGTGGGCTGCACCTGTTTGAGACGTTTGTGCAGCAGAAGGGTGTTTTCTCCTTGGATCCCCTCTGGAACGGGGATAAGGGTCTTCAGAGACATGTGGTGGTGCTGCGTTTTAAGTTAACAAACACCAGTTAGGTTGCTAATAGAAATCCTTATTCATGCTATAGCAGCTAGTTTATACATACGCTTGTTTGTTCAGGTAGCTGAAAGGACAAGAAAGAGATGTAGTTTTAGAGAAAAAAAATGCTGTCTTGTGTCCTGTACACTTTTTTTGTTCTTTTCTTTCACTTCCTCTATAGAAATTTGAATGTGTGCCAGTAAGAGAAGTTGAAAGGGGGCTGGTGCGAGGTTTTTAAATGCATGCAGACCAAAGAGGGGAAATGGGATCGGTGACCTTTCGGAGTGATTTCCACCGTGTCCAAACAGCAGCATAAAAGCTGGGCTTGTCTCTAAAGTCAGGCCCAAAATGTCAGTTGCAACTTATCCTGCCAGCACAAATATGGAGCTTAAAAGTGGAGTCTGGAGTCAATGCACATTGAGGATGAGGATCGCTGTACTTCTTTATTCAGTCATTTAAAGGCCCCGTTGGAATTTGATGGGTTTTTACCGTCGTTTAATGTTGCCATGTAATCTGAAGCAACTTCAAATCCAACAGGGTACATTCCCCATGTGTGGATTCCCCTTTTTTATCCACATCAAGGAAATCGGATGGATTAAACTTTCAACTTTTTTACTGTTTTTCTGAGGAAGCTTACAGGAATTTAGGTCCTATTTTCTCATGTGAATAAAGAGAAAGAGGAAATGTGGGGCTTTTCACTGTGATACTACTTTTGTCTTGCTTTGTTTTAACTTTCAACCATTTCAACGATGACGTTATTTAATAAAAAGAACAACGTTTTGAAGGCTGCGTTAATAAATATAACATTCTCAGACCTTGCTTCAATAAACTGCTCTGGCGTACACGAACGCACCGCGAATCAGTCACAGCCTAAAGGCTCGGAATTTGAAACGAGCAGACATTACCCTACTGATGAGCAATAATTAGACCAGTTTTGAACTAAAAACAGCTCATACTTCTAAGAAATTAGGTGTCACCGCTCAAGCACGCCTGTATTTTACCACCCACATCGTATGTAGACATCTTGCCATTCACATGTTGTCGTAAACACAGTGTGATAACCGCCAGCAAACACCGAGTGTGGTTTCTGATTGCATACGCCAGGCCAGCAAACTTGCAGCGTGTCGCCTTAGTCATTGTCTCACAGCTCCACAGCTGTTCGCTCTGCGGGGAAATTCCTGTTTCCTTGAGAAGACGGAGCCTCTCCCATGCTTACTTTATGGGAACAGGGGGGCAGGACCGGTCAGATGGTTTTCCTCAGAAACTATTATGTGTTGATTCACTGCGAGGGGGCGTGCGTTTCACTCCCACTGTTTCCTTCTTACTGGGAAGTGACAGGCTTACCGAAGGGAGGGCGTGTATGAGTAGCTCGGAGGGAGGGAGGAAGGGAGCCTGATGGGTGAGATGAAAGGTATTAGTATTTAAGGTTCTTTGGCTCTGAATGTCAGGCAGTCGGGCTAGATCTCTCCTCGGGACGTGTGAGAGTGGGCTGAACCTGTAGGACCAGTGGAGATGGTTTGGAGCTGAAGCCTTTGCTGCTGAAGCCAGACTGGAGTTTTTCCTGTATTGAGATGGGAGCGAGTTTAGAGAGGGATTCTGCCAGATCCCAGTCCCAGGAGGATCAGTGTATGCTGGGGGTGAGTATAGATGAAATCTGGTTCAGTCATCATTGGGCATAGTTTACATTTTATTCCCAGATTTCATCTTATAAAAATCTACAGTTTGGAACTTTTCAACATGCCTGTATTTAACCTTTTACTAATTTACTATTTATAAGGTGTCTGTTTTTTCTAAGGAAGCTCAATTAACCATTTATATGTGTTGCCTTTACGCTAAGGAAATGGTTGGTTCCCAGCTCAACAGCCAGAAAGTTCAGGAGTTTCCGGCCTTGTACGTGTACAGGTGTGGCCTTCCACAGAAAGTTTACCAATTACACACATTCTGAAAGAATGCTGGGAGAAACCAGGCAACATTCACTGAACCATCTGTGTCAATATTAAATCCAGGCCTTGAATAAAGCAGGGGGGATTTTTGGATGCAGGAAGCGCTTCTCTGGAATAACACACGCGGGTTAATGCCAAACCTGCTTGGGAGGGTTCAAAGATATGTCGGATGAGCGTAATCAAAGGTCCCAAAGTTCTTTTCCTGGTAGTGTGTTACCAGAACTGATAAGTCACTTGTCACGGTGTTTAAAACGGCCCAACTGCCACACTTTCACTTCTGTCAGTAACTCATTTCCAGGAATCCAGTGGCCGACAAGTTTCCCCAGATGACCTCGGAGGCACCCATAGTCTCGTCAAACAAGAATCCCATCCATTAAGTCAGAGTTTCTTTCAGAATGGTTGCTTTTCACTTTGGTTTTATATGTCTCATGTGAAATGTTGCCAGTGGTTTCTGGAGAACCTAAATGATTCATAGCTGCAGTGACTTCAACTTCCATTGTAGTGATGTGTTGCTCAATTTTCCAAAGAAGGAAAAAAAGAGATGATCAGTTGCAGAGTTTTTCAGAAACAGGGATGGTTTTGGGTGGTTTCTCTCATTCCACCCTATGCTTTACTGCAGAGCCCTTTTAATCAAAACAACCTGAACCGAATTTAATCATTTAATGTTGTCCTCGTGCTGTTTAGTTTGTCGCAGTTTTTTGTAATGTTGCTGTATATATCTATATATATATATATCTATATATAGATATATATCTGTTTTTTTTTAGGAAGAGAAAACAGACTTTAAGGAGTGCTCTGCTGTGAGAACTGAATTCCATAGATGGTGACATTTGTATGTGTCATCTATGGGCTCAGTTCTTTTGGCTTGGTACTGTTTTGCCGACAGTTATTACAAAGAAAACAGAGACATTTGTAATGAATTTAAACATGTATATGTCTAATACGTGCATAAATGTTTGTCAAAAGGATTACCATATAGCTGATAAATGTGATAATAAATGAGAATTTGTTACATCCTGTATTGTTAATAAAGTTTTTTAAGAAATAAGTAATTTTTCTACTGTGACTCTTTAATCATATTACGGTACTTTAATATATTGACCCCATTCAAGGACAGGGATTTACCCAGAAAAAACTATGATGCCCGGTAATTAAATTCCAGAATGTGTCATCCCCAGCCTAAAAACTTCCATGACAACCATTGACTTCCTGACATCCTCCCCCCACAAGGAAGCACCTGTTTAAGGGGCAAATACAGCAACTATAATGGGAACAGTTCAACAATGTCACTGATTCTTACTGTACAACAGCATAAATGATGAGCTGAATTCAGTGAGTTTAAAACTGAAAACATCCAACATTTTTACCTTTACAGCTGTCTGTTGATTTTTTATTGTGGTCACTATGTATGTTATTAAAGTGTTTTCACTCAAAATTATTACGTCTCCTCTCTAACTACAGTGTTGCTAAATAAATTCCTAAATTCAGTGTTTGCAGCCAGTATTGATAACCAATATATAATGGAAGACGGCATTATCAAAAATCTGACAATGATCACTCAAATTCGACTTTTTAAAATCATGCCTAAATAATCAGACTTTTGTCTCAAACTACTGTTAAGAAATTGGTGAGGTTTAAAGAATTCCTTTTTTAAAACCTAGAAAGAAAAAGTGACCTTTTTACCGTGGAAGTTGCGGCAGATGTTATCATTCAGGGGGCGTTCCCGGCACCAAATGCGAGTTGTCATTGGGCAGTTACCGCCGTCAATCAGTGACGTCACACTCAGCCAACCCACCAATAGATAAACGGGATTTCAGGGAAGGATGAGCAACAGGCTGTTCTCCTGCTGACTGGACTTTTATATTTATCTCGTTAAGCATTATTTCTGTCAAGCGCTTATGATTTAGGCGTGTCCGGTCTGGCTAAACTAGGGGCAGGTGAAGGAATATACCCCCCGCACCTTGTGTTGAAGGAGAAATAAAGGTTTCTTCTCACCTTTGCCATGGATGAGGCACGGCCTACCAGCGGTTCTCAAGCCCACGGGCTTTCGCCGCTGTTTCCCCCCGGACTGCAAGCTATCTACGCGGAGTGTAGGAGACTCTACCCCGACCAAGCGAATCCTCTTCAAGTTACAGCCATTGTTAAATATTGGTAAGTGCTCCGTTTCTGTGTTGCCAATCCGACGCTTCCCGAAGGCGCAAACTTTGTAAAGTCCTGCCTGTAATGGCTAGCCACTAGTTAGCCTAGGCTAAGCTAACGAGTGCAGATGCCCCCTTTTTTCTTTTTAAACATCACTAATGCATATTTCTACCAAATTTAGACATTTTTATACTCTTTCACAGGTTAGGAGGGCCAGATCCGTTGGACTATATCAGTATGTACAGGAACGTCGGCTGTTCAGCCCAGGACGTCCAGGAACACTGGCATTATGTCAGCTTCGGGCTGAGTGATCTGTATGGAGACAACAGGGTTCATGAGTGAGTTCACAGCACATCTTTGTTGTCAGCTTCCATGGGAGCCTGCAAAATGACAATACCTGTTTTATGAGGTGGATTATGTTGGGTTTTTCTTTTTCATTTGAGTGTAAGCACCCTGCTGACTTGCATGGCACCTAATGATCCAGTGTTATCATAACACACTTTGTCATTTTCACAGTGGTTTTGCTTGTGTAACAAAGGAACAAAGGTACAGCTCTAAGTGTCCCACCATGTGTGTTTGTGTGTTTGCCAGGTTTACAGGGTCTGATGGACCAAGCGGCTTCGGCTTTGAGCTCACCTTTAGATTAAAAAGAGAGGCTGGGGAGACGGCACCACCGACCTGGCCGGCAGAGCTCATGCAAGGGTTGGCCCGTTACGTCTTCCAGTCGGGTAAGTCGAAGGGTTTTAAAAAAATAGGTAAACTGGAGGGCTCTAAACAATGGGTGTCTGTTAATCTGCCAAGAAGAAACAAAATTCAAATTGACCTGACTAATTAAAAATGTGGCATCGCCCATCTATCGCCTCTAAAAGCTCTGTTAAAGGGTAACGGTGTGTGTCTCATTTAGTCACCCTTGGTTAATGAACTAGTAGAAAATTGACCTGGGAGTTAAAGCGAGCAACTCTTTGGCTGTTTTTCCTGTTTTTGAAGCCTATTAAAGTGGGGCAGGCTCACCGATTCTCTGAATTTCCCGTCTTCTCCTTTCCTGAAAGTTAACTCAGGCTGTGAATATGCAGCCTCCTCCTGGCTGACTGGGTATACAAGGTGCTGGCGCGTTCTTTACATCTTTCACTTGTTTGCATAAGAGTTTCAACCAGCGAACCGGTTTTGTTTTACCTTTTCCTTCCTGGATTTTTTTTTTTTTTTTTAAACTCTGTATAAACTCTGATATATCGTGGTTCTAAAATGTATTTATTTGTTCTCAGAGAACACGTTTTGCAGCGGGGACCACGTGTCGTGGCACAGTCCGCTGGACAACAGCGAATCTCGGATCCAGCACATGTTGCTCACCGAGGACCCTCAGATGCAGCCGATTCAGACGCCCTTCGGCACGGTGGCCTTCCTCCAGGTGAGCTCAGACCTACTGGACCATGAAAGGATGAGCCTGATGGAAGCGCTGACCCTCTAAAGTAGTCACAACGGTTTTATTTAGCACGTACTTTGACTGTGTGTATTAGCGTAGCTCCATTGTCTGAAACCATTTGTAGTCCTGGGAGTTTGTCACTGATACACGGTCTCCTGTAGATTGTAGGCGTCTGTACGGAGGAGCTACAGGCGGCCCAACAGTGGAACGGCCAGGGTATCCTGGAGCTGATGCGCGGAGTCAGAGTGTGAGTACGGCAGTCCATCAGTGGCCCTGATCGTGCACGAGTTCCCTGCTCACACCAGTCCGGTGCAGGTGCACTTTGCTGGCGTTAAATCAGATTGCTCCTTTTTTAACTGAAATCGGTGTCGTTCTGTGCACAGAGCCGGTGGCCCCTGGCTCATCACAGATATGAGGAGGGGGGAGACCATTTTTGACATTGACCCACATCTACAAGTAAGGCTTTAATGAGTCCTGCACCTTTAGCTTTTAGTGAAATACTGTATTAATAGTCTGTATTAATGGCCAATAACTGCCTGCAAATTAGTTTTAGCAGCTTGTGGTCTGTTTGGTTCAGGAAAACTGTCGTCTGCTAAAAAGAAACGGTGAAAATGAGTGTTGACGTATTGGATTTTTAAATATTTACCTACCGCCTTATCCCAACGCGAGCTAGTGTTGATGAGTGCATATGTGTTTCTTGCTCCTCTAAGCAGGAGAGGGTGGACCAGGGCATAGAGACAGAGGGCTCTAACCTGAGCGGGGTCAGCGCCAAGTGTGTGTGGGACGATCTGAGTCGCCCCCCAGAGGATGAGGAGGACAGCCGGTCCATCTGCATCGGGTCGCAGCCCCGGAGGCTTTCAGACAAAGGTACGTCCCAGCGCGGAGGAGTTCTCCGCCATTACCAAGCTGCTTCCCTTTCATGCTGTAGGCAGTGCATGTTCACGGCGTTGTGTGTGTGTGTGTGTGTGCTGACAGACACGGAGCAGATTCGGGAGACCCTGAGAAAAGGGCTGGAGTTTAACCCCAAAGCAGCGCTGCCACCCATCAGCAGCCAGAGGCAGAGTCAGGAGAGACCTCCGTAGGTCCACACACACCCACACACACACACACAGGAGTGTATCCGCTGTCCCTCACACGCCAGCTGTGACCTAGGAAATCCAATCTCACACACACTCTCTCTCCTGTGACGTTTGCTTTCCAGGAGTCGGAAGGACAGTTTGGAGAGTGACAGCTCGGCAGCCATTATTCCTCACGAGCTGGTGCGGACCCGGCAGCTGGAGAGCGTCCATTTGAAATTTAACCAGGAGTCCGGCACCCTGCTGCCCCTCTGCCTGCGGTACCCCAGCCCTCCCTCCTCTGACGTTCATTTCTGCCCTCCGTTACGATCAGCAGCAACGTGTTTGTGAGTGAACGTCTTTCTGGCCGTGCGGGGCTGTCTCCAGGGGTCGGTTGCTCCACGGCAGACACTTCACCTACAAGAGTATCCACGGAGACTCGGCTATTACGTTTGTGTCCTCGGGAGTGGAAGGAGCGTTTGCCACCGAGGAGCACCCGTATGCAGCCCACGGGCCCTGGCTCCAGGTGCGTACCCGCGCCCGTCCTCCGCCGCTCTCCTCCGATGACGCCTCTGATCAGGTGTTGTCTCTGCAAAGATCCTGCTGACCGAAGAGTTTGTGGAGCAGATGCTCGGGGATATCCAGGAGCTCAACACCCGTGACGAGGTTCGTGCACACCGATTTGCACTCTTGTGGGGCTTTTGTGTATCGCTTGTTTCACCCGTTTGCCCTCTTTTTCACAGACAAAGTTACCAAAGGAGTATAACTGGCCAGAGAAGAAGCTGAAGATTTCGGTCCTGCCGGACTCTGTTTTTGATAACCCTCTTCCGTGAGGCATTTCATCTTCATCCCCCACACCTCCCCATCACGAAGCGTGTGGGAGCACACACCAGTGGCTCCTGCCACGGATGAGAACCTTTTTCACTCGAGGTGATGCCTGTTACTGCGTTGGGAAGCTGGGAGGGCTTGGTCGGCCCAGCGACCCCGAACCCTGCGGATGATTAGCGTGAATCCTCATCACGGAACCTCGCGCTCGCTCATCACATGGCCCGTTTTAGGAATGACCCAATAGCTGGCTTATTGCTCATTACGTTTTATTTATTCCAGTGACCTTAGAAAGGACAGAGACGCCCAACCGTGACCCCCTTTTTCATGTCATGTGACTGTTCTGTATAAATGCTGGACATTTGATGTTTGTCTTTTTCTACAGTTTGTGTCGTTATTACCCACTTTTTGCTTTCACGTTGTTACTCCTGTGCAAAGTCCAAATACTACAAATGTGTGTTTGACACCAAAAGGACCTGTTGGAGCGTCTCTGCCTCCAGTCTGAAGGACTGAGGAGTCGCCTAATGCTGCTTTGATCACTTTGCATCAAAGCAGTTTTTTTTAAGTGTCATTGCATTCCAGTTTAACACCTAACCAGTAAATGTCTTAATACAGGTTGTTACTGTGAGGGCCTTTTTTTGTATTCAGATAAAAAATGTAAAATTTAGCTACGGTTCATGTTATTTTCTATTTTATTGACTGAACCGCCTGTTTGTAATCCCAAGTGCATTAAAAGTGTAGTTATTTACACGGATTAAACTTTTCTGACTGTGTGTGTGTTGATCTGTTTCAAGAGTTACCCAAAGAAATCAGATGGTTAAAACACAAAAAAAAAAACATCCACATTTTTCTTTTTAATACTGGTAGAAAATTTTCACATTTTTAATGTTGATCAAGAAAGAAGATATAATTAACAAGTGTGAGGAATATCTAATCCGGAACCCACGCAAACACGCACCCTTTGAGTCCACTTTTGGGGACAAATTGAGAATCGAGCGACGGTTGAAGACGTTTTCGGTTGACGGGAACGTCAGTGTCTGTGGTCGTTTTTACCTCCGTATCGCCTGGACGCAGAACTCCGCCTGTAAACCCTGTGTCTGCTGCAAACTTCCAATCCCTAAAACGTCAGCGCAGGGCTCCAAGCGCCCACCGGGGAGCTGCCTTTGCTCACTGCTTCTGCTTCTTTGCTGGTTTGATGGGGCTGAGCGTCCTCATCCTCGTCCTCGCTACCATCCTCGTCAGACATGTCCGAGTCGTCAGCCTGTGAGGCTGCACAAGAAACATCCTTCACTATTTAGGGTCATTTCTCCATAACATGGCAGATATTTATGCCCCCCGTCCCCCGAGTGATTAAAAATGTGGATCATCAAGTGCTGACCTATGAGGTGCAGCCCGCTGACACTGACTGGTCCTCCTCCAGCCTTCAGCCTGATGGTCACGGGGGCTTTCAGCTCAAACTCCCCCAGGCTCACCTGAAGGGTGGAGGAGAGGCTTCCCAATCACACCGGGCACATTTCAAACAGGAGAGTAGGAGAAGTGCTGGTATTCGTACCATCGGCAGACAGTTGACGTGAAGGTTGGCGATTGGCACTGAAATGGTCTTTCCCTGGTGGTTCATGGCCGTCACCTCCACGACGTTGCTCTCCTCCTTGGCACCTTCTCCCAGGCAAATCTACAAAACACCAATCAGTTGTTTGATTGATCAGTCAATGGGTCGGGAATTTAACAGACTCGTCCCAGCGAAAGATCTTTAGAAAAGTCCACACCGACTGGACAAAAAGTAAATGTACACACTGTTCTGAGTTCCAGGAAATGCTCCAGGTCCTCCTCCTCGTCTCCTTGGAAAGTGTAGAAAGGCACTTTGGAGGACAGTTCACAGCCTGAAATGTAGACACGTATAAAAGCCTACTTAATTCACGTTTTTATGTACACGACCAAACAAAAATCGGGGGATTTTAGGAAATACCAAAGCAGGATCTTCACTGTGGGACATCACAGAGAGAGCCCCACGTGTGAGCCACCGGAGGCGAAGCGGTATAATGTTTAAATTGATCTTACTGAACAGGAAGCTCTCCAACTTTGTTTGAGCTGGCCGCTCGCCTTCCGACGATTCTTCCTGGAAAAACATTCTGGACAAGGGAATTTTGGTTCGGTGTTATACAGAGTCAAACGAACACGTCAGTTGGAATGAAAAAAATAACAAGCAGGTCGCAGACTACAGGCGTCATCATACGTCATCACCGTGCGCCAGGAGCGACGTCTCCTGTATTCCTTTAATTTAATTTAATTTAATTTAATTTAATACGATTAACCTGCTTCCCGACTACAAGATGAAATTGAAATCAGAAAAGGGCAAAACGTAATTAGACATTGCAAAACAATATAATTCCCATCTTATGCGTCAAATTTCGATAAATAGAAATAATGTATCTTTGAAGTTGTGTTTAAAATAGGCGTTCTTACTTATTTATGTGAGGACTCAAAATAAGACATGTACACACATTAGTTTTTTTGTGGTTTATTATTTTTTAAACTTATCTTGCATACTAATCTTACATAGTAAACTGATACTTGTATTAACCCCCCCAGTCACAGCCCATCTGTATTGATGTGGGACACATGAAATCTGCCATATCCTGTCAAATCCTGTGGACAAAATCTGACCTAAGATGAATCTAGTTCTGTTGGCAAGTCCAAAACATGTTGAAATTACAGTTCAGCATGAGAAACAAGGGCAGAGTTGAACAGAAAACATAAGCTGGCCACAGTTACCAAATACAAAAAATGAAGCACGGATTACAGCCAGTCAATCATTTACAGTATTGTGCTCATGGTTCAAACTTCCTGTGTGTAACATCACCCTTACAGCCCCCAAAGCCTTTCCAGAACCCTCATGCACATTTTGAATGCACACAGTATCAGCAAGTGCTTTCTAATGTTACATATTTACAATAACATTCACTGGACTGTGGAGAAAAGGCATAGGAACGCCAAGCCAACCCCCCCAAGCTGTAACTCAGCAGGGTGGGAGCCCCTCCGGGGACAGGACCGATCTCCCGGCTGCATCCGAGTACGGTACACACCAAGGCTAAAGTTCGAAGACATTCATTAGAAAAGACGCCATATTACAACAACACACTGAAAAAGCGGCAGAAGTAAACGTGGAGTATCTATGAACAGCGGCGGTATGAGAGTGACGTTCCAAGCACCCCCAGTCTGAGTCACTCCTGAAATCAACGCCAGCGACCACCATTGCATCGTATGAGACATGCTGACTATTTTTAGATTTTTACCTATTAAATGTAAATCTAAAGCTGACCAGCGCCTCTAAATCAGTCATTGACTATGAAAACGTGTTATTTTCTGGGGAAAAAAATCCCCCAATAACCCTAATAGCAAAGTTACTGTCGAATTG
The DNA here is from genome assembly GCA_000180735.1 of Tetraodon nigroviridis. Lineage (NCBI taxonomy): Eukaryota > Metazoa > Chordata > Actinopteri > Tetraodontiformes > Tetraodontidae > Tetraodon > Tetraodon nigroviridis. The sequence continues at coordinate 205,821 of CAAE01015006.1, read as the reverse complement.
ACTGGACGTAAATAACTAATGATATGTTATATGATGCTAAAACCAGAAAGCAATAAACCAAAAAAGGCATCATAGAGAAAAATAATTAAAAAATTGCCAAACAATGGGGGGGGGGGGGGGAGAAAAACTTTCAATATATATCTTATTATTATTTTATAGCTTAAAAATGGCAACAAGCAAAAAAAGTGAACAAAAATAAGCTGAAGACCATGTCTGTGAAGGCATGGATATTTTTCTTGCTTTTCTGAACAGAAAAATTTTTCAGTAAAATTCTTTTGAGAATTGTCAGTCATGAGGAACTCGTCTCCTTTTTGGGTCTGTGACTTGCAAACCCCAAAAGCTACATTTACAACCAGATATGTACAGACATATTTCACATTTTCTCTTGTTCCCCCAAGTAAATGGTGTCCCCCATAGTTTACTGTGGTGCTATTGGTTATTTGGTCAGGAAGATCTCCCTCATGTAGAAAAAAACCTGGAAAAGCAGGACAAAGTGTTCAGCTGAACCCGAGGCGGAGCGCTCGCCCTCTCTCTTTTTTCCTCACAGCTCTGCCTCCAGTTCGGATGTTCACTTAGTGCTCGGACATTTGTGCTCAGACATGTATCCATGAATGAGCGGCTGGATGGAAACAGAAAAAAAGCTTTTTGGTTTTACAATTTCCTATATGAGGGAGACCCCAGCGTTGCTGGAGCGCAACTCTTCCTTGTTGGTCTTAATTTTAGATCAGCTAATGCGAGGGGCTGCGCAGCACATCTGTACTTGTGTGCATGAGTGTATCACAGGGTCGCAGGAGGCCCCATGAGTAACCAGGTACAAAAATCCTTGCAGAAGTCTTTCCTATCAAAACAGTAAACACCTTCACTGGTTATTGTAGCGCTGTCCTTCCATTCTTCTTCACAGACTGCGTCCCATTATGACAAAATCCTTGGGAAAGCCCTCCATTTTGGCCACTTCAAAACATCCCAGTTTACTATAGAAGTCCAGCATTCTCTTATCAGTCTGATGAACCTTACAGAACGCACCCAGAGAGCCTGAAAGCAGGGGAAGAGTCATCTTAGTCCAGCTGGGTTTGTTACGATGACCCTTGTCACAGGTTACGGACAGTCAGCTGGTACTTACCGTTGGCCTTGAGAGAAGACAGGAGACATCCCATCATGCTTTTGGCCACACTGGGGTCCGTGACCTTGGCGTGAATGTCCACCTTGATAAGAGAGGGGAATTTGGAGAGAAAAGATTCTGGAAGTCCTTCCTCCTCTTCATGGAAACTCAGCATCATCTTCTTCAGGGATAAAAAGAAGGGGGGAAAAAAACAGCGACTGTGAATATTTAAGTTCATTGGTCAAACTTTAGCATGCATATCCTGATATTCGATGTAGCAGATGACAGCAAATGTCATTAACGGGATGGGTCGACTACCTCTGCCTCAGTGAGATCCTTCTGACCGTCCGGTTTGTTGTACTTCTCTTGCATGAAAGGAATCCAGGTGATCTGACACTTTTTAATGAACGGCTTGACGTCCACGGTGCCCAGGGCGTACACAGATGCCGTCCTCGTCCTCAAGTACAAAGCCGTACTCGGAACTCAGCGTCAGCAGCCCTCCCACCAGCCTGTCAACAACAGCAGCAGCGCCACCGTGTCAAGCAGTGGGCAGAGAAGCACAGCCGTCCAGGACCACAGCCAACCCCGTGTCCTACCTGTCTCCAATCAGGTCAGGTTCTTCAAAGACAGGTATGTCCTCCATTCCCTCACAGTACATCTCTTTACAGATTTTATAAACAGATGCCTGCAATCAGAAATTAGGGTTAGTTGGAGAAGCTTAACTGGTCGCGAAAATCACGCATTTTTTGTTCATTTGTGAGCACATCTCACCTCATCCTTGGCAAAGTAAGGTCTTATGGAATAGAGTTTGGATGTCGGCATTGAAGGCGGAGGCTGGTAGAACAGATCGTTTGCTCCATCTATTGGCAACAATCTCTGTGGGCACCGAGAAGAAAAGTCAGCCTGACTGGGACCGGGCACGCTCTCTTTGGCTGACAGCCTCACTGTGCATTTGCTACCTCTGAACCACTATCAAACCAAAAGGAAACAGTGAGGAGAGTCTCTGAATTTAAAGATCATAGTACTACCAGTAGAGCTGCTCAATGGCTTTCCTTATTGATCTGACAGTGGACAACAACAGCAACAACCTCGTTTTTACATGACAGAGGGGCATACCACCACAGGGACACAGGCATTTCCAAAGGTTACAAAAAAGCTCGGCGTTTTGGTCTGACTAAGGCTGTACTGGCTGAAGGAGATGCTTCTTTCCCCTTTGCTGGACATTGCCATATTTCGCTGCGCAGGACGCTCCTGTTGAGAAAAGTGATGCGTGCGCAGAGCCAGAGAGAACTCCAGGAAGAAAGTACCGGTTGGACAATAAACATGAGCTAAATTGGTCATTCTACACCGATTGTCACCACCAGTCTTGGTATTTTTCAACTGTGACAATATAGCATGCCTGGCTTGAGGGCTGCCTTTGATCATGGAGTTTTCCCACAGCAGACGCTTGAGCTGCAACGCTCGCGCTTGCAAAGGTTTGGCAATTAGTGCGCTGTGCTTCCCTGCAAAGAAATGAGATGTCATGAAAACCTAGCCATGCTTGCGTGCGCTGCGCCGCGTGCGCTAGGGAAAAGCAGCATCTCCTTGGGCAGTCGCTGAAAGAAATTGAAATTAATCGGGCGACGCTTTGCCAAAACTGGCTGGAAGCTGTGATTTCAGGTTGGGGGGGGTTTCACCAATCGTCCCTTCAGAGTCGCAAAATTGTTGTGATGTTCAGCTGACCTTTGACAGACCAAAGCCCCCTTTACCTAAAGTACCACTGACTTCTTTAACCAACGACATTGTTTTTCATTTTGATCGCTGTAAATTTTAGTGCATCAGATACCTGGAACTCTCCTGCTAGACCTCCCCTAAAGGCCCAGGGCTCTTGGTCGCCTTTAAGGAACTGTGCTGAGGACTGACTACGACACCCTGTTAGGAGCAGAGCCAAGCGGACATTGTTACCAAAGGATGGGGCTCTCTGACACAAGCACAGCAGGTGGGGAGATATGGAAGAAGGGAGTCATGTGTGTCTAATGGCATAGGTCATAGAAATGATTTCCCACTACTTGAAACACAAAAGGACCCAATTAAGGATAAACTGATCATGTGTCGAGGACTGATTTTCTAACATAATGGGGCTCAAGCAACTAAAGCTTACATGTTTTCAGGAAGAAATCTCTTTCTAGAGTCTAGGTTTTGGGTTTTTTTTTATCATTACTAAAAACGTTTGGTGCTCTGCGGCGTAAACTCTCAAAGTTAAACTGGTCCGAAACATACTAGAGACTCCAAAATAGTCACATCATGCAGCGGAAAGGCACATGTTCTTTAAAAGGACAAGAGACGATAGAGTCGGGTACCATTCTAGTGAGAGACAACTTAAACTGCAACGCAAGTCTCCGACCAGCTACCAGGTAAGCTTCAGCTACCATCACCCCACCGAGACTCCCGTGTGAAGTCACATTCTCTGATCTGCCTCGTCACATGACAGGGAACCGAGTCATCAAGCCAGCGAGATAAAACACGTTAGCGTGAACGCGTCCCCAAAACAATGGCCTGACGAACCGACGATGAAGTGCACCGCAGACGGAGTATGGAAGGAGAGACGAACGTTACAGCTAAAGCTCACAGGGACCTTGGTTCCAAATACGGTAGCACTGGTGCTGGCAGGCTAACTGGTTGATGAATAGCTTTATCATGTGACTAGACAATTGCAGCGCGTGGTAAGGATACCTCACCCTGAAACCTAAAATTCCTTGGATGAACCAACCCACGACAGCGGACAGATGCACCCACGGGAGGAACCCCGAACCTTCGTGCTCAAGTTTGAGAAGCCACGTCTCAAAATTCCAAAACACATTTGTCATCGTTACACATTAGGAGAAAAAATATGAATGCAATTGGGTTACATTTCAGAGCAGTAAGCATGTAAATTCCTTTTAGTAGGTGCATCAGGCTAATCTGGGCCATTTTTATTGCGCTACTGATAAAAACAAACAAAAAAAACAAGTTAGAGAGTTGCTGCCAAAGAGAAATTTGGAAGTTATCGCTTCAAAGCTAGATCGCTGCGCAAAATGTGACTTCATCCGGAAGACTGCTTCCTTTCATCCAAATCCATTTTACAATTTATCAATCTAGTTTACAAAAGAACAACAAGTTGGTTTAAACACGGACAAAGGAAAGAGACAACGCCAACACTGTGCATACATCGGCCACTGTCGATCCAATAGCAGTAGAAACTTGTGCTGTGGATTCTTCCATCTGTACACAGCGAAGGGAGAAAACAGTAGAAAATAGTCATTAGTAAGTGTTCTCAAAACAATAACCATGGCGGTTGCGACTAGGTGCCAGCTGCACATTCAGGGTAAAAACATGGAGCCAGATGAGTAGGAATGACAGAGGGTGACATTTAGGAGCCTGGAGACCTCCAAGTTATGGGAAATTCAGGACAACGCTCTGAAAGAGGCTTCAGAGATAAGTCACTTTGCAAATTCTGATGTGGCTCGGCCAGCGTGGGGATGCTGCCTGCTGTGTACTGTGGGCTAGAATCCTCAGCTTTACCAGCTGGACAGGGCAGAAACCTGTGAATGAAACTGGGTTACAACGTAACCTACGGGCCATGCTGGTGCTTCAGACTGTTGGAAAAAATAACCGCTCCACAACAGATGGAGCTGTTCTCGCAGGAAAGAACTTTACTCATTCTGCATCACAGGGAACCATCTGGAAGAACAGTAGGATTTGGAGAAGGAAGAGAGAAGGCGAGAGAAGAAACGGAGCAGGAACAAGAGGGAGACAACAGCTCGCTATGATACAGGATGAGCAAATGGTTTTAGGTCAACCGTTTCAGCCACAATTTGCTTAGTAAAGCAACAGTGTGTTTCACACGTCAGATCGATCAATTTAGGTATTTCAGACTCGGTTTATGCATCAGAATGGCCTTTCACAGTCAGTCAGTCAACTTGCTCTCCAAGCTCGCGAGCGCGCTAGGGCATGGAGGAAGGAGGGGGCCTCGCCCTTCCCAGAGACAGAGAGATGGAAGCAAGTGTGTCCGTGAGAGAACGCAGTGGTGCCCTTTCTGGAGACACAGCAAGCAGCAATAACCCTGCTGGGGTCTTTACCACCAATTTAGATTTCACTGGGCCAATTCAGAAAAAGGAGAATGGTACCAGTGCAAGTGGCATTTAGTCGGATAAATGAAGAAAGCATTCGATGTGTGGAACAAAAAAAAAAAAAAACCAGCAAATGATCAAACCTAAATATGAAGAGGCGAGCTGGACAGACCTGTGGTTGGTTCGCTGATTTACTGGCTCCATGTAGAAGGAGCCACTACTAGATTTTCACCTTTTTACAGGTGGTTCCCAAAACCTACCTCTGGACTAGGAATTATTCACGTAACTGCACAATAATTGGTTAAATCAACCACTTTAACTTTGGACTACAATATCAACCATGCAGCTAAGTGAGCAACGATCACGACTGACTAATTTGTGCACTTCTTCCACTAAGCATAGTCTCTGAGAACAACAAGCAAACGTGACTTATTATTGCCAATGCTCGCAAAAGGTAAGCATGTTACGGTCCCGGTCATACATACCTAACCACTGGACAAAAGACTTGACCATAGAAATGATGCTCTTAATGTCCCAGATGTAGGGGTAGAGGTCATACAGGATAGTGCGGTTGGCTGAATTCGACAGCCGGGCAAACATCTGGATGACTGAACAGCACATCTCCTCAAACTTCTCAGCTCTTGCCTGCCATTCCGCCACCTGCATAAAAAAAATATAGGAAATTCCTGTAACATTGGATCAAATCACAACTCTAAACCATTACAGGATTTATTTGGTATATTAACAGAAACAAATGTATTTATTTTCACAATTTGCAAAAATTATTTATTCAGGAACTAATCTTCGAGGTTTTTTGATTAAAAATTGTGCTTTCTGTTAGATATTAGGAGCAGTTTACGCAACTATTATATTTAACACCCTTTTCAAATTGCGCCACCCAATGGTCGAAGCCGACATTACAACTCCTCCATTTTGTTTCCAGCGACCAGGAACCACAGGCAGCTCTAGTGATGAACCTCTGTTTTCACCGCTGGTTCTTTCACCAAATCAACCAACCTTGTCAGTTTCCTTGCGCTTGCAGTTGACACTGACGACGCTGCTGTTCGCTCGCAACCAGTTAAACTCCCTCAGCATTTGCACAGCCTTGTTGCCGTGCTCGTAAGGCAGATAGAAGAGCTCTGCCAACAGGTTCAAGTCCTCAATGGTGATTGGTTCTGCTAGGAAGAGTGGCTTTTCATCAGGCCCAGGCACAAACATGTCCTAAGAATCAAATATGAAAAATCAGCAAAGGTCTTGTGAGGACCAGTTTGTATATTTGTTTCAAACATGAACAGGAGAAAACAGAGAAATGTCTCCGGTACCTGTTTGACCTGGTCATCTGTCTGCATGGGGGCAATATCGCTCCCAGGGTCCTCCTGAATGATCTCTTCAGGGGACTTTGACTCTAAATTCTCCTTGTCTGTGTCCATTGGCCTCAGGTCCTCGGCCATTTTGTCAGGCAGAATAACACCTACGTGTTTCTCCACCACTTCAGCTTCTGGATCATCTGTCATCTTTTCAACCACCATTTCCATGGGCTCCTCATCCGAGTCCTTCTTCTCCACTTCCACCTGCAAACAAATTCAAGTAAGCTAAAACACAATGAAGAAGGCCCTTCTTTTAAACAAAGGTTTCTCAGATAACAATAACTGAAGGAGCATCACCCAAAAAATTCCCGATAGTGAGGAGAGATTTGGAAGGAGGTACTTTTTCATGGCTGAGAACCTACACAGATATACCTTTTAATGGAACATTTTTGTTCAGCTTACCTCCTCTTCCTCCTGAGAAGCTTTTGCTATAGAGTGAGGAAGTTGATCCAGACAGAGAGGCGGTACGGCAGGAGACATAATGGGCTGCTGGAAAACGGTGGTGACCGTTGTGGAGGAGCAAAGAGAGGGAGGCGGCATGGACGAGACATCGAGGGCTGTGCCTTTGACACCGCCATGAGTCGCCTGGTTGCCTAAAAAAAAAAGAGTTTAGCCTTACTGTTAGGATTTATGGGTGATGGTTAATGCTGGTGCAACACTATTACGACACAAATATAGCCTCTTTGGCATAGGGAATCGGGATAGAATGGTGCTTGGCTTACTGTTGTATTGACGGGGAACACAAAATTCCCCGAGCCATTCCGTGAGAGCCAGCTTCAGAGCGAGCTGGGGACTGTAGAGCATATCCGTCTCCAACTCTTCATCACTGCCCTCGTTCTCCAACTTAATCTGGATGGAGACTGTGCTGTCCTCACCATCCGCTGATAAAAGGGAAGGATGACCAATCAATGAGAAAGACAAAATACCGACTGGCCCATTCAGTGTACTTGCATGCATGTTTGATAACACTTACTCATCACCACATCCTTGCGTACTCCGTTCATATTGGATTTGTACCAGGTGGCCAGAGTGTGGATCGCAACAAAGTTGGACTCAAATTCACAGTTCGGGTTGGTGAGGACTCCCTTCAGCCTTGGAATGAGCTCAGTGGAGCGGCCTTTGTACGGACCCAAGAACAGTCTCTTCTGATCATAGTCGTTGGCGTGAATGTTGTCCCAAATGACAGGAGCTCTCCTCAGGATTTTTGATACCTCCTCGATCGACTCCACCGAGATATCTTTGGACACCACCTTTGGTCCTACGGAGAAGATATCAAACGCCGGTTCTATCTATTGTACATAGATGACTAACAGGAATTTTGTTTAGGGTTATGCATAAGAAATTTGTTCAAATGAGGAAAGAAAAATTTCCCTTGAAAACTAGAATAATATAAAAATATGTCATACGTGCTTCTTGTTCAGTGCTCATGTAATATATTTAGAACCGTCCTGAGTTCCCTCATTTAAACACTATAATAATACAGGTAAAAAGATGCTATTTTCTTACAAGTGGCGTGGATTAGAAGCGGTTTTAACCTCACCTGTCCACAGCACATCGATACCAGGCAGTAGCTTTTCTCCTACTGTACGGAGGTAGGGAGACTGGGAGACATTTGGGTAGCAAAGGGTTCCACAGTACTCTGGATTTGAACAAAAAAGAAACATGTTACAGGAAACAGCTTTGAAAATGTGCAAATGATTCTGGTGTACTTTTAAGGTACCTGTCGGGCAGAAAAGGAAGGTTTCTGGCTCTCCTAGGTATTGGTAGATCTCATTGGTAATTGAAACCTGAGCCTGCGCAAATGAGCTGAACACCTCTTTGTCAGCTGGGCACATGTTGTGATCAATGTCATCAAAAAGTAAGGCAAATGATTTACAGCCAAAGTGAGTAACCTGAGGGGTTAGAAATAGAATTGTTACAGTAAATGAAAGATAGATATGTATGAAATGCACACTGTAGGAAATATGGAAATAAGGAAATAATGTTACAATACCTGGTCAAGCTTTCTCTTAAGGGCAGAAACCTCTTTTTGATTGGAAAAGGTGATGTCCAGTCCAGGAGAAATGGCATATATGAACTCTATTGCGTATTCTTTAGCAGCACTAATTAAGGTCATTAGTTGCTCTACAGAGACATGGAGAAAGACAGTCAAAACCAGGCAACAGGAACGACTTATCTGAAGGCAAGTTTCCGCTTCTAGGCTTGTGACTCTGCCTTCAGAAGAAATTATGCAAAGATGCGTTATTAGTGGTCACCTGCTTCCTCAACGGAGTAGAGCTCTCTCCAGAACATCCTGTGCTTGTAATCATCTTTGGGTGCATAAAGGTATGTGTTCAGTCCCCATTTCTGTTGCCTGTGAAACAGTGTTTGGTGTCAACACACCACCTTACAATGGCAGCCACACTCACACACTCACACACTCATGGTTGCTCCTACCGTCTGAACAGCTCTTTTCTCTGCTCCATTGTCCACGGACGACCGTAAAAACCTGCATTGGATAACAGCACTCTCAGTGCTCTAGTGATGCAGAACGACAGAGAAGCTAACATTTGCTAAAATAAGCTTAGTTAAACCGACTGGAAGTGATTAGATTGAAATTATGTTGCATTACGGTTTCTGACGCTGTCATTTATCATCAATTCTAAATCTACCCACATTTCTAACGACAGAGATAGGCCTGCTCAACCTGTGATGGTATATGTTTTGATAGCCAGTGGTTCTGGTTGATGTATATATATATTTTTTTTACCTTCCACGACTCCGCTTATGAATTTTCTGAGGCCCGTTGTTTCGACTGCAATGCCGGTCTCCTCCGCCGGGCCTGGGGCCTCGCCACAAACCTCTCCGGAGACTGGGCTGGGGCTCTGCTCCCCACCTAACGGAGGAACCTCCGTCGTCTTGTCGTTTTGAACCATCGCTTGATAATTATTCTGCTGCTGCCGATGAAAAAAAACGACACAACGACGTATATCGGATTATTAAACGCGGTTTAGCGGACCGGTGAAAACCAAGAGAAATATTAAACCGTCGCGTTTTTGTCGGTCTATCTTTGGCCTGATATTACCAAGCTTAAAAAATTGCGACTTATTTTAGCATTCGCTTTAAACAGCGCAATCATTCTTTTGTTTGTTAACGGATAAAACGATGGTTGGCTTTTCCTGCTTCATGTTCTTCTCATGACGGTAGATTTGCCCCAGTTTTCGATCGTTCTTCCTGTTTACACCGAGTGCGCATGCTCAGAAAACCGGATCGAACCAGTCAGATCTGGATCTGCGTGACAAACACCAGAAAACATGTCGCCGATTTAAAGAGATAGATGATCCTTCTAACGCGGCATCGGCGCTTAACCTATTCTTTTTAAAATTATCTTTTTATGGAGTATTTAATATTATATACGCGTTTTATACACGTGCGCACACAGTCGTCCTAAAATAATACATTGGTGGCTTTATGATGTGTTCAGTGCACAAGGCTTAAAAACCCAGCAAACACCCAGCATTTTATTTCAATATTTCATTTTTTTTTTTATTTAGGTCTGTACTACATTAAAATGTATTACAACCTCTCCCAGTCATTGGGGAGCTCCATTCCAAACCACTTTTAAAAATGATATTCATACCATTCAAATTAAATTTAACATTTAAATAAATGCTTTAAAAAAAATTATTTATTTTACTTATTCCATTTTTTTTTTCTTTTACTTTCATTACAAATCTTCACTTCAATAGAAGGTGTTATCTTGCAGAAACAACAAAGGGAAAAACAAACTCAAGTAATGCAACAACTAAAAGTTGAAGACAGTGTTGCAGTCGGGAGCCATGCCTGGCTCTGAGGTAAGTGTCAGCTGCTTTCTGCTGCAGGCCTCCCGTTACCTCTTCAGATTCTGCTGGGCCTGCTTCAGTAAAGTGTCAAAGTCTAGTGCATGAAACTTGCCCTTTGCAGGGAATGGTTCGTACTCTGTACTTGAATCTAAGGAGAGAAAAGAAACGCAAAATGAACGCTTGTTTAAATTACGAGGGCAGTAAAACGTGGTAAAACCATTTCAAATACACAAGTAACCATAGCTTTGCTCAAAAAACCAGCAAAAAATGGTTCACACAGTAGTTTGACCATTTTGGAGTATTACTTCTTGCTTAACTTGCTTAACAAAGGTCTTTTGAATTGCAACTATGGCATGTTTGTGTTTAACTGAACGGGTCAGTGAACAGGTCGAGTCATGGAAACCTTTACAATCAAAAATCAATGTTGCAATGATCCCTTCCAAGCCAATGAAAACACAATGGCCCTATTTACAGTTGGTATACTGTTATTTTAATGTTCCTGGATGTCATTTTGTAGTTTAATTCTAGATTTCTTCCTGAAACATAATCTCATTTTACTGTTTGTCGTGCTGCCGGTGTTGCAACTCTTTAGCGTACCGAGGTCAGCATAGCTGGTTTGGCAGAACTGTCTTCTTCCACCAAAACAGAGATCAAATGGCAGCTCATCAGGTTTGCGTAACTTGCTTCCATTCTCAATAGCAGCAAAAGCATCCTTGGTGTCGTAATACGTCACAAACCCATAGTTATCCCTGTGACAGAGGAATGGGGAAACACACACTATTTATACCGATTGTCATGGGTCCGAAGAAAACCGAGGGTCATGTTTTATTGTAACGAGCTATGACTTGCTTTTAAAAGAGCAACTTGGGATTGTTGCCAGGTTGCCCCAGTTATGAACAAGTCCAAGTTTCATTTAGCACTGTAGCTTGGCCTGAGAGGTCACTGATGGGACCAGTCAGGTTCAAAGACAGTGCTGGGTCGATGAGAGAATCCATAATTTAAAAATAAAAACAAACCAATTCTGTATTTACCCGTGATTCCTAAAGTGCAGGGTGCAGTCTTCAATCTCTCCAAATAAGGAGAAGCGCTCTCCGAGTTCCTTTTGGGTCATTGTTCCCCTTATTCGACCAACGTAGACAACCCGACGCTCTTCCTAAAAGATCACCACAGCCAATCAGATCACTGACATTTAAAAGACAACCAACTTTCTTTGATACCAAGTTCGCTTACAATTGCTCTCTCTTTGGATTTCTTCACCATTTCCACATTTGTCTTTGCACTCTGACGAAAGCCCGGAATAAATGAGGGTCTGAGGAAAATACCGTGTACTTAGTAAACAGTTCTTGTCAAATGAAATGACGACAAGTAACGAGCAGGACTCCTCGTGATATACCTGTACAATCTCCTGCTCTGTTGTGCTCTTCTCTCTGGAGATACAGAACGCGACCTGGAGCGACTCCAGGAGCCAGAACGAGAGGAGGAGTACGAGTGCCTCCTCCTCCTGGGAGGTGACTGGGACACGGAGCTGCAACGAGACGACGAGCTGGAGCTCCTGTTGGAGTGATGGCGACGATATCTGAGGAGAAAACAAACACAACTTTAGGGCTGGACAACAGATTGCAAATAGTCCAAGGCTGTCAGCATCCTCACCTTTTCCTGGAGGGTGAACTGGATCTGGACCGAGATCTAGAGGAATGCGAATCCGAGTCTGAAGTGCTTGAAACGGGGCTGGGAGACCGATGGGATCTTTTTTGAGAGCGGCCACGGGGCACTTGTTTGGAACAAGGTGAGCGAGAAACCGCGCAGTGACGATAGGATCTCCCAAAGGGGCCCTTCTTCGAGTTGTCCTCCACAACAGTCTCCTGCCGCGTAGGTGAGGCATCAGGGGTCTCCAGAACAGAGCTGCCCTCCATCCCATCAGGACTGTGATCTGGACCAGCTGCTTGTTCAACACTTTCTGCTTTGGCTGCTTTTGTGGCCTTTGACCTGGGCAGGGCAGATGACACTGGGGCGGCTGGAGGAGTCTCTATAGTGGGCTTGATGGGTTTAACGGTGATCACAGATTGTTGTTTGACATTCCAGCGCTTGCCTGTCTCCCCTGTGCTTTGGTTGTAGAGGCAATAGTCGTGGTCCATGCATGCCACCTCTGCGGTGACAGGGGGCGTAGCAACAGAAGCGGGTCTGCTGCGGGGCCTAAATGAGGGCAGAGGTCGGGGCTCTATCTGGATAACCTTCGACGGGCTGGACTTGAAGACCTCAGTGGCTTTGCTCTTTCCCAGCAAGGCCGCAGGGACCAGTGGTTTCCACATCTGATGTGGAGGAGTGGCCGGAGGGGTCAGAGCTACGGCAAAAGTGGGCCACAATTATATTTTCATGGAATCATGAAGTTTGGCGGCGTAAAACTGAGCTAAAAAGGAAAATGTTCTTTTACCTGCAGTGTTTGAAAGATCATTCGCTCTCACACGCTCCACAACAGTTTTTTCTGGAGCTGGATCAAAACTGCAAAGGGAGAACAAATGCGAATGAATACAAACCTGCTCCTAGCAGACTGTATTACCACAACACATTGGTTTCTCAAATAAGTGCGGTTTGTGGCAGGTCTTGGCAAAACAGAGGGGTTTTACAAAAGGACGGTAACTGCACCGCTCCAAGAGCAGCATCGGTGCTGTAGGGTAACTCACCCAGAGTTTCCTACAGCTGCTGCTCTACCAGAGACCCCCAGCACACACTGCTCCTCTTTGGCTGATGAGAAAAGGGAGAAGGAATGAATTTACTTTTCTCAAGATAAAATGGTTGCAAGCACCAGAACAAGCGATGCGTGCTACAGCGTATCATCAGTCGTGACATCAGTGCACGTTTAGAAGGAATTCTAACAGAAACAAAAAAGGTCCACCATAGAGTCCACCGACATGGACACCGGCGCAGGGCTAAGCCACTGGTTGGAGGCATAAACGTTCACCAAAGCAGCAGGGCGAGAGTTAAAATGGATTTGCCGACAGAGCAGAATTCCAGCAGCAGAGCAGACGAGTACAAAGCGTCTACGCTGCAGCACAGCCAGCTTTTATTAAAAAGTGATGTTTCTGTTTAGAAAAAAAAAAAAACTCCACTCTTCTGTAAGTGTCAGTATTTCCTGTAGTCTTCCAACATTTCTCGTGAAGGTTCAGATAAAGTTCAAAACTAGACACAGAGTCTTGCTGGGTGTATTTGTAGTTCCAAAAGCCCTTTTCCTAAACTGTAATCTTAAAAATGCCACAATTTTCTCCAACATGGTAAAACAGTGCCTTGTTACAGTTACGAGAGTAGGAATCTTGGCACTGATATAGTTTTAAATTGAATTTTCTCCCCACTTGTACTTCAGGGGCAAAAAAAAGCTGAACACAAAGTTACCTTGGGTTTCTTCAAACTGCTCTAGCAAGCTGGTCAAATCAGCAGCTTCAATCCCTACAATCACACGGGAAAAAAAGGAATGAGACACAAAAGAAGGTGGCTTGGTGACAATTAAACCTGTTCAAACCTCCCACAGACACAAAGAACAGAACACAAATTCAGGTTTGAAGTGTGAACTCACCTATTTCGCTGGTGAAAGCCTCGATAAGCTCCTGAGTGGGCAGCTTTGGCCTTTCGCCTTGCCCCACTGCACTGGGCCTGTCTTTATTTGCAGGTTCCATCTTTAGAGCCAGGCTGTCTGAGGCCTGAGCAGCGCTGGCGACCGTAGTACTGCTGACTTTGGAAGACTTGCTGTGAGATGTCCCGGCTCCAGCGGTCACGGCACGAGCCACGACCGCCAGAGCAGCACTTCTCTCCGAGGTAACGGGAGCAGACATGGGAGCAGCAGTGGCTTTGACTGTCTCTGTAGTGGTTTTAGGACAGGTTTTGAGCTCTACAGGCCTCTGATTAAAGCCTTTATCGTCTTCTGATTTCTCAGGGTCAGAAGAGCCCCGAGGCCCAGTCGGGACCGTGGTTCGGTGCTGCCGTACAGTCACCTTCTGACCTGGACTAGGAGGGAGTTGTGGAGCAGAAGGCGACTTTGACATTTCAGGGCTCTGCTGCGATGTGGCAGCAGGAACCCTCCCTGCTGAGGCAACCATGTAAGCTGGAGGCACCAGCAGTGCCTCAGGGGTGGGCGGTGCACACGGGCCCCTTGGCTGCCAAGCTGGTTTCACTTCCTCCGCTTCCCTCTTTCCTGTGTGGGGATTTGTGCGCCGTGGATCTCTGGTGCTCGGGTGGGGAAGGCAGGGAATAGGGGGAAGCTCTTTAGGAAGTACAGGGAGACTGGGCCACTTTGAGCTGTGGTCACCATCTGGTTTTTCCACTGGAGTTGGCTTCTTCTGCTGTCTGAGTCGTCGATACTCGGCCAAACTGAGCGACTTAGGCTTTGGTTCAGCCGACAAGGGAACGGTGGGTGGAGGGCCGTTGCTCACATCTGGCGAGACAGGTTGGGATGGAGATGGAGGAGTGTCTGAGATCACCAGAGGTGGTGTTGAGGAGCCTGCTATGTCCCCAGAGACCGGGTCCAGGTCCCCAGGACCTGACTCCCTGGCTTGCTGGGAGCGCGCCACCGCATCAGGTGGTGAATTTGAAGGCATTTCCTGGAGTTTCAGAGAGGCAGGCGGTTGAACGTGTCCTTGTGTTTCAGGCCCAGGTGTTGTAGTGGCATTTTCTGTGTACCGCCCACAGCTGGGACTTGGTTTCTGCGGTTCCACAGGTAAAGGCGATGCTGAGTCAGGAGGCACTGTCGACGCGTCCTCTTTAATCCCTCCTTCCACCATCCGCTCAGGCTCTTTGGGTTGTGCCTTTGGGTCCTTCTCCTCCACAGATTTGGTCTTGGTTTTCTTTTTCTTTTTTCTCCGGGAGGGGCTTTTCTCTTTAATGCCTTCTTTCTGTCTTGTAATTACCATCTCCCCTTTCGTATATGAACTTACTGTTTTTAAAGGGGCCGTCATTTTTGCCGGGTCCTCGCTGTGAATGACCTCATCCTCATCCACGATGAGGTGCTCTGTACCGTTTGAGGCTCCTGCTTCACCTGAAGGTGTCTCCTCATTTTCTGACTGTTCTCCGCACGGCAAAGACGCTGGAAGATCCACGTCTGGGATCACCAAAATCGGTTCTCCGTTTTCACCCTGATCCACCACTTCAAGTAAGATGCCTCCTTCGGGCAGGATATGTTCCCCCTCCTCGTTCTCCACAGAAATTGTCATACAGTAGGGGTGCATGTGCCTGACCAAATCTCCCAGGCTGACTGAAACACCATCCGGACCCTCCTGCTTCAGGTGAGCAGGAACCGGGATGGCCAGACCGTCCCAGTTTGCAGGCAGTACATCCGGCCCTACTGGACTCAAAGTGAGGGAGCCATCTTCCTCCTCTTCCCCATCACTCCTCTGAAGAGAGTCTGTTTTTAACCTTGGAAGGCTCTGCAAACGGTAAGGTAACTCTAAATCATTCTCGAAAATGTATTTGTTGAACGAGCGTCTATAATAGACGTGGAAACAAATCCTACCTTTCCAGTCGATGAGGGTCGTCCATGACATAGTGTTTCTTTCTCCGGAGGTGAGCGAGACAGACAGAGGAGTCTTCTGAACTACAGATTAAAAGAGAGAGGACCAGTAATGCATCTGACTGAGAACCATGAGTGTCAGCAGTTTTTTCTTCCGGCCCCTTTCACTCTTTGCCGAGGCCTGGAAGCTCTGACTGGGGGGGCGATGAGAGCAGGAATTTGAGAGGCATATGTAGAGTTATTTCTGACAGCTGGGGCACCCACCGGAGAGGGTTCCCTGGTCTTCTGCCCCGACAGCAGGTCTGAATCAGGCAGCGTGTCGAACGGCGACAGGTTCTCATCATCCACGTTGTCCAGAATCTCCGTCAGGGCAGTGAGCAGCGTAGCTTCACTCTCTTCGTCGAGTCCTTTAGTCTGCGCAGGAGGAATTCAGAAGATAAACAACAGTCCAATAATTACATATAAGGGAGCCAACTTGGGCGACTGTAAAATAAGACATGAAACGACTCTTACCTCCACTGTTGGTGTGTCCTCGAAGATGGAAAGAATGGAGGGGTCCAAGCAGCTATGAAGTGCCTCTAGAGTTTCCTCGGAGCCCAGGGTAGGAGTCTAGGAAGAAAACAAAAAAACATTCAGAACTCTGAGAACAACGGAAGCTGATACCGGACAGTCTGGCTGAACTTTAGATTTTATTAAGCTTCCAAATTTAAACTGAGGTCCTGAAATTTTGCGACACAGATTAACTGCGGTGTGTCACTCAGAAATCTGGAATCTCTTTGAATTCGGATTCCATGTAATGTTCCAAAACACCTGCAAACAACACGCACTTTGATCAATAAACGCAGCTCCCCCACGCGTTCCTGCAGCACGACGCACACCGTGCGCGGACGTGTTCGAGCCCCACGTGTCCCACTACAACAGACGTAAATGGGGACCCGCTTTCCGCACCGGACTGACCTTTTCCTGATCAACACCCACTGCATTTTGCAATGCTATCCAAAAAAAAAAACGGCGCCCCGATTTAAAGGCTTCTTGGAAGGGTGTCGACGGAAACGTAAACGTGCTCGACGCGCAGAACTGCGCATGTGTGAATGGAGCCGACATCTGATTCACCAAACCACATGTGGGTCTACACAGTTTGAATGGACGGGCCTGCCAGTGTGTCGGAGGCGAAAATAAACCTCTCCGTTGTGTAGGACGCTAGCAAAGTGTCACTTTTATACACTGCTCTTCATCGGTGCACATGTCGATGTGAAAGATGGCATCAATACTCCACGATCACGGAAGCTGTGTAGCTAGCATGTGGAAGCGTTCACGTGGAAATTTAAAGTACACTCCGTACTTTTACGTCGGAACCATGTGAAGCGGCTCAACTACGCATTCGTTTTAATTAATTATGCAAATGGAAAATAAACTATGCAGGGTATTATTTGAATTCACAGCTGTCACTTCACCGTTTGCTCGTAAACCGGGAGGAAACCTCGGTCACGTCAAGCCGGACTGAGTCATCACTTATCAGACGCACAAAGAAATATCTGAACCTTTCTCTGCTTTCAACAAAGGCGCGAAAAAAATGGCTCCCGAGAAAATGGCTCTACAAAACGTAAAGTATTTCCTCCTAAGTTAAACTATTGATACTCCGGATGCATCCACGTGTCACTTTTCCCATGTGCGGTTTACGCACACGAACACAACACGCTGCCTTCAGGTTCCGCAAACGCCAGGAAAACTAGTAACAGTGAGAGTATGAAGAGGGACAATATAGTAGCAAATATACTTTACCCCATTTAACGTGTCCAGCTGGAAGAAGTCCATATTGCACGCAGTTAAAGTATCTTCGCCTGCGCCCCACCGCGCCGCCATCTTGGAAGTATCCTCCCAGCACCGGATGGTTTCCGAATGAAAAGTACCGAGGCGCTGATTGGACGAGCCCGCGAGCCGGTAGGAGACACGTGGTCTTACATTCCCGGCAAAAATGACGCAGAGGGCGCCCCTGGGTGGGGGCCTACGTGGGCATGTTTCTCTGTTTTTAGGGATTCTTATTATCCCTGGGCTGGTTTTCATTTCGCCCAAGAAGAGCTGTTTGTTCAAATGGTTTTTTTTTGCACCTTGGGAAACAAAAATAGTTACGCGTAATGCGTACTAGTTGTTGTTTCTGCATCCAAAGTCTCTTCTTACCTACTAACCTGGAGCTATACTCCGTTTGCCTTATTTGTTCCGTGCGGGGTGGTTGAGCCTCAGCATCATCTAAATAGAGAAGAAAAACTAAAATGCAAAACACATCATCGTCGCAAAGATACCGCACAGATGTAAAAAAAGGTGATAACAACTCGATGTTCCTCTTTATCTTTACTGTAAATTCCTTGTAAACGTTAATTGGCAACAAAGTAACTGTGATTTACTTTTTTTAAATGTATGCATCTGTAATTTACACAGCTGAAATAAAGATTTACTGGAGCTTTTGATACTATTCGAAAGCACACTCAGATTGATGTTATAATTCTTGCTTATATGCAAGAATTATTTAAAAGCAAAGAAAAATGCATCTGTTTCAATTGTCACTGTTAATAAAGACGCATCTATTTTAATGTCAAGGAGCTGCTGTAATTACTCATTTCACCACAAGAGGGGGGTGTTTTGCTCGACATTCACGTTAACCGTCATCTACCGCTCTCTTTTCTTTCTTTCAGTTCTCTCTATGGAAACACGACTTTATCTGAACATTGCACACATGCTGTTAGAGGTTTAATGTCCATCTCTGCACCAAACGCTGACACACTGTACTTTTCAAAGATGCTTCACCTTTTATTTAAGGGGAAAAACAAATTTCTTCACCTCCAGATTTAGGAACAAACATCTGACATCTGTCATATGATGTGAATTATATCACACACACACATATGTGTATATATATATATATATATATACATATTTTTATTCTTTAGTAGGTTATTGCGAAT
>CAAE01015006.1:129245-159533 GCA_000180735.1 Tetraodon nigroviridis | reverse complement strand
TTTAATAATGCATTAGCTCACCCTTCTTCTCTTTTGTGTTTCAAAGATTAAGCAAAGTTCTCCAGCACAAAGCCACAAAACCAGGCTGTGTTCTGTAGTACACATGCATGTGACGAGAGGCAGCCCCAAAACACACACACACACACACACACACACACACACATGGAGAGTGGCTTCGCTTGCAGAATTTTTAATCAATTATCGATGTTATTGGGGTAAGAAGGAGCCCACATCCCCACAGTCAATAAGGCTAATCACGCTAATGTTCGTTTTTAACGTAAACCCTTTTCAACTGTAAACACAAATGTGTTTCAATCACTCATGACTGATTAGTTTAACAAGCTTTAGTAAGTGGTTTTCTATTTTTATCTCCAATCTTTATTGGAAAAATAGCCACAAACTCTATAATAAAACCACCATCTTGTAATTTCTATCAGCACAGTTGAGGTTTTTTAAACTACATTTTTTTTATCTTAAAAAGTAACACAGGTATTTCTAGGAACTAAAGTGATACACCATCTTTGTTTTCTAATCCTGTCATCCCTTCTTCTTTCGGACTCGTTTGGACTTCTGCAGACATACTGAGGGATGTTCCTTTTTGCCATACAAAGGCTTCGTCCTTATGTTGCTGGTCACCAGTTCCATGTTGCCCGGGTTTGCAACAGTTTCCTGGCAGAGCTGGAGGCCAGTGTCTTCAAATTCATCAGAATTCTTTAAGGTGATAAAGCTAGACAAGGTTCTCCAGAGGTTCTGATTAGAACTGTGTGTACTGGTATATTTATAGCAGCAGCAGCAGCAGCAGCATTACTACAATTCAGGAAATGAAAGGGATTATATAATAAGGCCATGTGATAAGAAACATAAGTTGACGATGTTACGGTTCTCCTCTGTGAGACAAACCTTGATGTTTTTGGATAATTCAGGTTCAGTGAACAGAAAAAGTAAAAATAGCCTGCACACAAGCTGCCTAAACCGCTAAGCTTTCCTCTGAAATGTAGTAAAAAATAATTACAATCTTGCACAGAAGGGCTGGTGCTCGCTGATGGGACCCGATCAGCAGCAGTGTGCAATCAAAGGTGGCACCTTTGTTAGCGTACTGAGTGACGTTCTGGTGACATCCAATCCATCCAACCTGGCATCTGTCAGTTATACGATGTGGGAGGAAAGCCTAGAGGCTCAGACTGACTCATCACTCTTATTGTGTGTGTGTGTGTGTTTTTGAGAGGTAGTGTTGAATCCTACATGACACATATATTAATACCCACCTGTCCTCAGGGCACAGTGTTTTCATGGTGTGTGTGGTTGTAACGTACTCTCCTGAAGATACACTTTTAGTCTGGGTGTGTTCATTTCTCCATGTCTGTCAATCCGGGCAGCACACACTCACACACAAAAACACACTTTTTAAAAGTAAGCCCACTTACTTCTGATCTAATATATATTTTTGTTCACAGACCTCAATTCCACTCTTCCGGTATTTTTGGGTTTGGTGTGCCTTACACCTAATATTTCCTGATTTTGAAGCCAGGGTGACAATCAGTGCTACTGTTTTATTCCAGTTTTTCTGTGTGGAGTTTGCATGCTCTCTTTCTGGGTGGACTTCATCAGAAACACACACATTAGATTAGTTGGAGACTTGACACGAGGTGTGAAGTTTTTGAATGAATGGTTTGCCTGTGTGTGTGTGTGTGTGTGTGTCCTGTGATGGACTGGTGATCGGCCCAGGGTGTACTTTTGCCTGTCTTCTATTGACTCCTTTCACCGGCTCCAACATCCCCGTTAACTTGATTAGAAATAGGCTGCAACTTACAAAAAAAAGAAGAGGAAGCAATCAGTGCTTAGACAGGTAGAAGGGGCAGACGCGCAGCTGGGGGATGTGAAAAAGACCTAAAGGAGTCTGGGAGAAGGCGGAATGAAGTGATACAGATAGAGAGAAGATGTTTAATTTGGCACAATGTTCCACCGAGACACCTAATCTCTTTCAGCTGTTATGGAAGGTAAAAGCAGGACAGCGCAGGATGTGTTGGCTTACCAGGCAAGGAAGCTGCTGAAAAAACTGCTGTGTGTGTGTGTGTGTGTGTGTGTGTGAAAAAACCATTTCATTTAATGAAAAACACTTTCCTCAAACTGTTTAAAGATCTGCTGATCTGTAAAGGACTGTTAGCCAATAATAACCCAATAAAAAGTTCCTTTTTGTAAAAGGGACATCTGAGCTGGTTTACCTCCAAGCAGCTGCTGACCCTCCTCTCAAGCCCTTCCACGGTGGAAATTGGAAATTCATACACCAGCAGTGGCCACAGTATCCTAGGTAGGATACCATGCTGGTATACCCATGCCTTGAATTTCCCCGGAAGACCTGACTTATCGACCAACGTCAGCCAGTGCCCCAGCTGATCATTGGTTTCCCTGATGGAAGCGGCATCCTTTAAGGAGCCGTCGAACATTTTACCTAGGCTTTTCACCGGTTTCTCAGAGACTGATGGAATCTGGGTGCCTCCCAGGTAGAAGCGGAAGCGGTCGGTCACCTTCCCTGCCTTCAGGACTAAGGACCTAGATTTTCCAGGTTTAAAGCGCATACGGGCCCAAGTCATAAGCCTCTCCAGGCCCTGGAGGATCCAACGGCACCCTGGAACTGACGTTGTTGTTACTGTCAGATCATCCATGAATGCTCTGATGGGGGGCTGGCGAATGCCTGACTTGGTTATGGGTCCTCTGCACTCTGGCTCAGCCGACTTGGCCAGCATATTCATGGCCAGGGCGAATATTATCACTGAGATGGTGCATCCAGTGATGATCCCTTTCTCTAGTCGGTGCCATTCAGATGTGACACTGCCTGACGTGACTCTCAGGTGGAAGCTATCATAGTAGTCCATGATCAGAGTCTTGATCGGGCCTGGGACATGGTGCCTCGCTAATGCCATTTCCACCAGCTTGTGGGGTATCGAGCCATAAGCGTTAGCTAAGTCCAGCCAAAGTACGGCCAGGCTACCTCTCCCTTCGCGCGCCTCCCTAATTAATTGTGTCACCACGCCACAGTGTTCTAAACACCCTGGTACCCCTGGGATCCCCCCCTTTTGCACCGAGGAGTCGATGTACTGGTTCTTAAGGAGGAAGTCTGATAGACGATGGGAGAGGATACTAAAGAATATCTTCCCCTCGACATTGAGCAGTGAGATGGTCCTAAACTGCTCTATCAAGGTTGACTTCTCCTCCTTCGGAACCCACACCCCTTCCGCCCATCTCCATTGATGGGCGACCTTCCCCCTTCTCCAGATCACCCTTAGGATCTTCCAGAGCCGGGCTAGGAGTTTGGGGCATCTTTTGTACACCAGATATGGGACTCCATTGGGTCCAGGAGCTGAGTTGTTTCTTGCAGCCCTGACCACAGTTTGGATTTCTTTCCAAGTTGGAGCCTTGGTGTTGAAACTGCAGGCTGGCTCAGGTGGACTGATCAGCACTCTACATTCGCCTAGGCTGTTCTCCCGTTCTGCGTCACTGAATGTGTCGTGGAGGTAGGAATCAACCTCCTCTTTTGCACATTCCAAGTGGCCGCTACGCTTCTGGCCTAAAAGTTGTTTAGTGAACCCAAAAGGGTTGGCTAAAAATGCAATGAAATAGGCTGCAACTTACAAAAAAAAGAAGAGGAAGCAATCAGTGCTTAGACAGGTAGAAGGGGCAGACGCGCAGCTGGGGGATGTGAAAAAGACCTAAAGGAGTCTGGGAGAAGGCGGAATGAAGTGATACAGATAGAGAGAAGATGTTTAATTTGGCACAATGTTCCACCGAGACACCTAATCTCTTTCAGCTGTTATGGAAGGTAAAAGCAGGACAGCGCAGGATGTGTTGGCTTACCAGGCAAGGAAGCTGCTGAAAAAACTGCTGTGTGTGTGTGTGTGTGTGTGTGTGTGTGTGTGAAAAAACCATTTCATTTAATGAAAAACACTTTCCTCAAACTGTTTAAAGATCTGCTGATCTGTAAAGGACTGTTAGCCAATAATAACCCAATAAAAAGTTCCTTTTTGTAAAAGGGACATCTGAGCTGGTTTACCTCCACCTGAGGACAGCATGGCTGCGAAAGAGAGGAAAAGTCAGCCTTCCTCTCCTCCCTTTTCCCACATTCAGAATCCGCCTTTGATCAGGAATGTCCTGGCATGTTCCAGCTGGTCGTCAGTCACAGCAGGCTCCATTTCTAGGGGACCATATGTGTCCGTTTAGCCTGATCCAATGGTCATTTTTCACCTCTCCTTTGATGATGCGCTACACTTTGATCAGCTACATTCACCTGAACTGTAAAAGAGGGTTTTTTATTTTTCATGCACTCAGAGTAATTCTAGGAGCCACCATTGTGCTTCTGTGCGTATGTGCTTTGTTGCTAAGCCACATCCTGCCTGTGAATCTTTTTTTTTTTTTATTATTTATTACCGCTGGTGAGTCACTGCAGCTCCGTCGGCTTGAATGTGTGTGTGGTGTCCATTACTTCAGGTTAGAATAATAAGATAATATAAAGTCAGGTGGGGTGATTCATCACTGATGTAATAATGGCGTTTCTGATTGTAAAACTGATAGGATTCAAATATTATTCTTAATTAGAGGTGTGAAATACTTGTATAGGGGAGTGTGTGGATTGATCACCTGACCTTGACACTGTCTGCTTATCCTCACCATGCCAGCGGTGATCGGGGAGGTTTATTTGGCACAGTCGAGGTGCAGATGGCCCAGCAGCATAAAACACCTCAGTTGCAAGCCACTGACTCATATATTGTGTTTAGAAACAACTGGTTTGAACTTTTTCTCTGTCAAAGAAACTATAGAAGAAAAGCCAAAGGAAAGAAATGTCATATATGCAGCATTTTCAACTTATAAACTAATTTAACCTCCACCAGAAAACCTGAATAAACACAAAAGGAGTGTCAACATACCGGGGTATTAGTCTGAAATCCACAAATAAGACAGACAATCAATACTAAATTTGTTGCAAGTTTGAAATAAGCCCACAATATAAGTTTGATATTGTTAAATGTAATTATTCCACTAAAGTCTGCCCTGCACGCGCTGTTTTTACTGCAGCGCCGTCACTGTAACTCCAGTCAGTGCAGCCCTACTTCAGCAGGCCTATTGATGTGATTTACCTTCTCTGTCTCATGATTTTATGTAAATGAGTCGCAGATGGTATGCTTTTTGCGAGACATTGTCCTCCTACTCATTTTGTCTGGCTTTGAATATATTGTGCATGAATTATTGATAGACAAAAGGAACGGTTAAGTACCACCCAGATGTCTCTATTTTTATGCATCCAGTAAGACACACGATGAACGTGCCCTTGCAGAACCGCTGATATGAATTTGGATGATATATGTAGACGTGTGACTGCGGTGTTTCGTGTTTGATGACCGTTATTATTCGCACAGCTGAGGGTAGACAGACATTTATGATACTTTATTGATTATGGTTAAGAGGCAAATTAAGTCTTTAGTGTTACCAGCGGACAGAAGGCTTCATCCAATTAAAGCCATTGTTAGCTGCTGGTCCCACAGTGCCTCTCATTAATGTAAAGGCTATTTATTTCAGCCACAGCCTCTAGTGTGTGTGTGTGTGTGTGTGTGTGTGAAAGAGGAAGAGAGAGAGAAAGAGAGATGGAGGGAGGCGGAGGGTTAGATATCAGGCCTGTAATCGACAGTAGCAGGGTAGCGCTTTCCCTGTTTGGTCTGATTAAGGTTATTGAGCGTGTATTTATTTTTACTCTGTGCAAATGTGGCGCATGCGCCGCATTAAAAACAAAGGAGACAGATGAAACTGTGGATGTACTGGAGAATTTGAGACGATAACACCTTTGGAACCGAATGAGACGGACATGTTTGGTGTGAGATAAACAAAAAGTATCGCCTCTCAGGAGAGTGTTTCGTTTCCATGGCTACACACCTACAGCTCTCATTTATGAAGGTAATTTTATTTGCAAATGAAGCCAGCCCCGCCACAGTAGGTCTTGAGAGACGCCACGGCAGCTTCCACTATGACTGCACTTTATATTTTTGCCCTTTAAATAACTGTCTGTGCTCCAGCTCCGGGAATCAATCGGGTGGATGTGATATCTGGAATCGTGTCAGCGAACGCATGGGTGGAACGGTGTGTGTGTGTGTGTGTGTGGGGGGGGGGGGGGGTGTTTGGTAGAGAATAAGGTTGCAGTCTGTAGGTGGAGGTTGAATTCTGTGTTTAATGCATGAATAGTCAACAAGGGAGTGAGAAGAAAAGGGGGATGGAAAGGAAGGTGAGCGCCGCTGAGCCCAGCGACCAGCGCCACAGCCCGTCTGAGGCAGCGCGACCCTGTGTGAACTGAAACGGTGATCTCCTGCAGTGTCTTTATTTTACCAACCCTCTCCCCCCAGAGACTGTTGTAAACATCAACGAAAAAGCAAAGTAAAAATCCCATTAAAACTTAGTCCAGAGGAGACACGAGAGAGCAGAAATAGGAAGGCCGAAGAGAGAAGACGAAGATGGTTTCCCACAAGACCATCTCTAGTTCGCTTTGATTTGATTTTACTAATTTAGGATCAGTGATACCTCACTGTCTCAAGATGTGTAATGAAAAGATGTTGAGTGGAACCCTGTTTTAATGGGAGCTCAGCTGGCTAGAGAGGTCATAAAGAGATGTGCTCAGTGCTGCTTTTTGCAAGAAAATTAGGTCAATTATGCAGCTGCACCTATAGATTCCCACAGATAAAACCCTGCACAAGCTTAAAACCTGCCCACCGGTACTACTAGGACATATATCAAGAGAGTAAATGTTTGCTTGTTTTCTGGAAGCTAAATGCTGAAAGAAAACTTACAATTTATTGCCTGATGTCAGAAATAGCTGAGTCACAACTGGCAATCTGCTCGTGAAAGGCTACTTCATCTAAATGTTCGTTCTTTCTCACTTTGATTTCTCATTTTCTTTTTGTGCTTTTTCTTCTTTTTTGCCTTTGTTTTGCAACTAACAACAAGGCTTTATTTTCAAAATCTTTTCTATCAAAGAATTCAATCATAGAATTACACAAAAAATAAACAATACACACATACGGGTTAAGTAAATCAATTTTCTGTGGGTAATTACATCTATCAGAGTCCTGCCAGTGTGAAGTATCTATTAACATATGTCATATTCTCTTCTCTTCTCTTCTCTTCTCTTATTCATATCATTGGATTTGGCTTCTCGGATGTGGAACAAGCACATAAAGAGGGTTGGGATGAGGTTATTTCTTTCTAAAATTTTATATGATAGCTGAAGGACGTTAAAACAAAGATGCCAGCTCTATACCAAGAACACATAAACAACAAATAAGACTGTAATAAGACTAGCCCAGAAAAAAAAATGAAAAAGCAGCAACAGGGTAAGTTATTATTATCAGAAAGAGAACGAGTGTTTTGATGAAACAAAACATCTTTTTTTTCAAGTGTTCTCTTTTTTAAATACAGCCAAAGAACAAAAAGAGCAACATTGATCTTAGGAAAAGGAAAATTGGACAAAAACCTCAGTAAGGCTTTCTCATTGTGGTAATGAAAGGATTCAACAAGCTGCGGTCTCTGGACTGGAAGTAAAGAATGAAAGGATGCCGTCCGTGCGACTGCACAGTAAAAAAGTAAATAAACCACCAAACTGTTCCCACAACGTTGTTACCAGTAAATGTTCCAAAAAGCCTTTTTATTCATAGTCAATAGTTGCTCCTTTCCTTATAAACTAATTTTTATCGCTTTTTTTTTTGAAGCAGAAATGCTGACATTCGAACATTCAAACCACACACATTCTATCTTTCTCTTACACACATACACACACACACACACACACACACACACGCTCAAAGCCATTCCTCTTTTTACATCCCCATCATGTCACTTCAGGCAGAGAATTGATCTTTGTGTTTATTGGTTACTCAGGAAGCCCTGTCCTCTACATCCAGCCCGCCGGAAAACACTGTGCATATGAGTGACATTTCCAGATTATTAACACCCACTGCCATCACCATTTAACAAATCTGGTGATTAATTTTTCCTGAAGTCAATTTAGTCACCTGACATTTAAACCAGCTGTTTCAGGAGAGGCCACACAGCCCTCTCCTCAAACAACAAACCTAAGCAAGTTGTTGCTGCAATGTGTGTGTGTGTGTGTGTGTGTGTGTGTGTGTGTGCGTGTGCGTGTGTGTGTGTGTGTGTGTGTGTGTGTGTGTGTGTGTGTGTGTGTGTGTGTGTATGTTTTTAAGCAAATTTATGTATCCTGGCTGTCATTATAGACTTTGTTTGGCTAATCTCACTTGTGGATAATGTGATTCATTCATGGATAAAAATAGCGTAAACAAAATAAACCCCTTCAGGTGCACGCGCGCGTGCTCGTGTGTGTTCATTATGTATGGTTTACTATCTGGAAGGTAATTAAAACCATTAGCATGCTTCCATGATCAATTTGTCAACGTTTCCCCTGCGATAAAAGTACAAATCTCTGTGTATATTCGGTGAATACAAAACAATATTACAGATGGGCCCGATATTTTCTTTCTATCACCACTCCCTCTCTCGCTCACACACAAACACACACACACACACACGCAGATTATGCAGACTGTGTGTAGCTGTGTCTGCGTCTGCTCTTTTATTACCAACCACCAAGGGGCCCTTCATTAATGTTGCCTTGCTCAGTCTCAGCAGAGCTCATCGGTACCTCTGAGACCGTGAACACCAACAACCCAATAGAAAATGCAGCAAGGGGCTTTATGTTATTCGCTCCGCATGACACAACTGCATGCATCACGGTGTTTTTCCTATTACTCTTGTCCTCAAAAATTTTTTTTTAAAGGTTTTATATTCTGTTGTAGTGGGTGGAAGACAGAAGCTGTGCACAAGAGACAGCAAGGCTTTGAGCAGCTAAAATTAAATTTCATGATCTGAGCTGAGGGAATCTGAAATGTTCACTTTTTTACTTCTTTTTCCTCCTCCGCCTACCTGTCTGGTTTTATTTTTGGACTACCTGCGATAATTGTGACTTTTTTTGTCAGTTCAGAACACCAACATGTTTTAAATCTCAGTACATTTTGTATTTTATTAAGAAAATTAGTGGAATAAAGATTTTTTCCAACATCTTCAGGATTATTTAATGGAGAGTAAGGGGACCTTGGACACTGACTGTTCCTCTGTTGATCATCTTCCCTGAAGTCTTGGAAAAACCTGTTTCTTTGGAACATTAGTACCTGATGTTCCAGATTAGTATCTGGAACATGTTGGTTTTGTCTTCTGAACATCGTAGCAACAAAACAGCAACAAACAACCTGTGACGGTGTTGCACCACACCTGATTCCTTCCCCTCAGTACATTTTCTGCTGGCACCACCTCCACCTTCATCTGCTCCAAGAATATTTGAGTCTGAGCTTTATTCCGACATTTGCCACTCCTGCTGAGAGATTAATTAGTTCTCTAGCCTTGAAACTGCTGTACCAACCTGATCTCATCCTTCAGTCTGCCCCATCATTTTTGAGGAGATGGTGGTGCTGACAACCTGGCCCTCATTTCTGTCTAAATAAAACTCTGCAGATGTTGAAAGAAAGAAAGAAAAAAAAAAGATAAATGTCTACCTCACGCTCTTGAAACAGGTTGCATTATTGAAGAGTTAATTTGCATTCCAAACACGCTGATTCCTGCAGGCCTGATGCTGGCTGCACAGAGGTTGTAAAGCGTGCAGTCACCAGAGAGAAAACCTTAAGCTTTTGTTGATAAAAGGATCAATCCCACTGCTGGAGGGAAAGATCAAGAGGGTTCAGAAAGATTTGTTGCGTTGTTTGACCCATTAGAGATACGATCGTGTTCAGGTTTGTCAGACGAGCAAAGTCGAGGCGCGTGTTCATCTTTTCCTTTTAAAGCAGAAAGCAGGCGTCAGGCCCCGACGGTTCAGGCACTCAGCATATAAAAATACAGTTTTATATTATTTTATGCTCTTAGAAAACTAAATTGAAGTTGTTCCTTGTCCTTTCTCCATAACTAATAGCTAGCCATTTTAAACTTTTATGTGCTTCCAGAGTGAGTGCACAGAGGAGGAAATGCTGTGGGTGGAGGTCTTCTCGTGCTGCGCTCAGAAATACAGCTAGAGAAAGGCTTGCTGACTTTACACAATCGCACAATTGTGGGTAGCATTGGTGGTTTAGGAAGCCATTATAATCTGCTGTTTAAATTCACATTTGAAAGGAAGAAGTCAGTTCATTCAGACTCAACCTCCTCATTCACTGTACATGAACAGCCAAAAGGTTGAAATATTGATGATTTCTCTGCATTTTCACACATTTAGGTCCGTGTTTGCAACACTTCCCCACCAGGCTCTCAGCTGGCATGAAAATTTAAAGTTTGAGGTCAGAAGAACAGACTCTGGAGTGGATATACGGTAAAGACGTCTACCGGTGAGTATATTACTGCTCTTAAATGAACTACTGCCCAGGATGGATAGATTAAATTGTATTTTTATCTAATTATGCCTGTTCCTGAAACATGTCCATACCAATAGTCCTCCTGGTCCCACAGTCGTGTCACTTTTTTCCAAGTGTCTTTAATTTTACATGAACGTGGACTTTTGAGATGTCTTATTTGTAGAGGACATAATGACACGTCAGCGAGGGGAATCGCGTTCATATCTGCTGCCTCCTCCTTGCTGATAATAATTTATATCCTTCCCAGCCATGCACGGAAGTTTGGAATTTTCTACGTTTTTATGGATATTTGGCCCCCTGTGATAAATCCAAATGATATCTCTCCATTTTCTATCACGCTAATCTCATTAGAGCCGAGTGTGATAAATGTATCCAAACCCCAAAGTGATTGCTGGGATTTGTGCTTTGGCAGGGACAATCCAGATGATTACTGTGCAGTCGCACGGACGGCATCCTTTCATTCTTTACTTCCAGTCCAGAGACCGCAGCTTGTTGAATCCTTTCATTACCACAATGAGAAAGCCTTACTGAGGTTTTTGTCCAATTTTCCTTTTCCTAAGATCAATGTTGCTCTTTTTGTTCTTTGGCTGTATTTAAAAAAGAGAACACTTGAAAAAAAAGATGTTTTGTTTCATCAAAACACTCGTTCTCTTTCTGATAATAATAACTTACCCTGTTGCTGCTTTTTCATTTTTTTTTCTGGGCTAGTCTTATTACAGTCTTATTTGTTGTTTATGTGTTCTTGGTATAGAGCTGGCATCTTTGTTTTGACGTCCTTCAGCTATCATATAAAATTTTAGAAGAAAATAACCTCATCCCAACCCTCTTTATGTGCTTGTTCCACCTCCGGAAAGCCAAATCCAATAATATAAATGCCATAAATCAATAAGTAAGAGGTACTATGTACGGGACTCTTTATTGGATGGTGTGTGCTTGGAGGCAGAAGATTAAAATTGATTGTTAATGGTCAAAATACACATCCAGTGGAGGTGTACTGGTAATCGATCAATGTGTTTTCTGGGCCCCAAGGTGTGAGCTTTGTGTGGGAATGTCCTTTCATGTAAACCCCTACCAGAGGCAGCACAGCATGTGAAAGTAAGCACTCTTGCCCACGGACCCTGGAACGCACAAAAAAACCCACATCACGTCTCTAACCCTGCAGGAGATCCCCGTGTGATCAATATGAACCTGTCATTGAGCCCTAATAGAATGTATTCTTTCACAGCAGGTTAAACAGCAAGAACTGCTCTTAGACCTTTTTTCACCTTTTCAAACAACTTTGAGTTGTCAGACTTCTGGCCATTCAATCACATTTCACCAGGTCAACAATAACATGCATTGAAAGAACAGTGTGCACTCATAGTGAGTAAATGCCATGGGCAACATGCATAATATATATACTGTACATATATATTTTTCCTTTAGGCAATTCAAAGCTCGCAGATCGGTCAGGTGTCCCGGTGACTGAGAGCTTGGCTGACCTGCCCGGAGGAACAAAAGATATTTGCTGCAATGGGAGCGTGAACAGTTGTCAGCTGAATATATATATATATGTATATAAAGCCATTTAACAGAAATCTTAAACAGGACCAAGCTGATATAGGGGGATCCCTCACAAAAGCGTTTTTTGTTTTTTTGGTGATGCATAGGTAACAGACAACCCCCCACCCCCCCAACTCCCCAGGCCCCCTCCTTTTTTTCACAGACCAGCAACCAGCCACAACACACATAAAAGCAGCCGCTATCTGTTTCCCTGCTCCGCTCCTCTTCATCCTCGACCCCATTCCCTTTGGGTCTAATAGCCTCCACTCCTCTGCACATGTAGCTTCCCTCTTCTACAGCTCGTTTATCAAGCCGAACGGGAAACCTCGACTCCATGGGCATCCCAGGGGAGGAGAGGGGATGAGAGGAGGGGGAGAGAACTGTTGATGGCTAATGGATGGCAGACCTCCTGTTTTTTCAGTTGCTATTGTTTTAGCTGTGTAAAACAGTAGAAACTGGAGAATTATACATCAAGCTAATGTTTTTGAGAGGATAACTGATGGTTCTTTCTTACTATCTATCTTGTTTGTAGATAAGAGAGGAGTGGCCTTTGTGAAAATGATTTATGTTTATGAACATAATATAGAATCACTCCCTTTTTGCCTCACCCAGATTTTATCAGCGTCACCTCAGTATGAAACTGTAGCAGAGATATTAAAATTGTCTTTAAGCTGTCTCGTCTGGAACGAAATAAAAGACATAATTTTTAATCACAATTTCGTCTCCTGATAAATTTCTTGTCCATTTGGCCATTATTTCCTCTTCTAGCCCTCTCCTCTTTGATGTACTCATTCGTATTCTCCTTTCCTCCCCATCTGTCTCTGCTGTCTGTCAGTGTCAGACTCAGGGTCAGAGCCAAAGGGAATGCTGTCCAGTTTTAGCTGGAGCTAACTCAATTATGAGGTCTAGACTTTTTTGTATTGCACTCTGTTGTTTGTATCACTCTTTGAATGTCCTTTCTGTCGTTTATCGTGGTCTGTTTCTTTTTCCTGAATGTGACTTGTGAACATGGAGGAAATTCGGATGTTGTCATTAATTGCATTTTCAAAGTCAGCCCTGATCCATCACTGCATCAATCTTTGAAAATAGCTTCATACCAATCATCACGTAAAGATGTACAATTTAAAGCCTCTCAAGATGCGATTGCCCTCAGGAGGCATAGCTGCAGATAAAAAACGAGCCTCATGCCTCCCAATAATTTATGTTCGGACAAAAAGATGAATAAATGCTGTCTGGGGAAGGTAAAAATATCATGGTGGGTGATGTGTGTTTGGGGCAAGATCTTAGATTCTAGTGGTGAAGACCAATAGAATGTGTGTCTGTACTGAGCCAGGACACATGTGAATCCACTGACTGTTGGGTTAGAAGCATGAAAAAAAAACCAACCCACATCTCTTATCTCCTTGAGATCTTTCTCATGCTGCTGGATGCATATCTGTAGCTGTACAGATGCTGTTTGACCTTCAACTTCACTCTCGCCGCCCACTTCATCACTGATCTCACCTGAGATTAGCAAAATTTAATCCATCCCTCTTCCTACCATCCCTCATTCCTGTCCAGGCAGAAGGTTAGGGACCGCAAGCACCCGGGGATTAGAGAGGCCGAGTTCATTATGTAATACTTTCACCTGCGTGTGCGCGAGTGCACACGTGTGGATATTCAGAATTGCGTGTGATGTGAAGTGACTAACTTGTACTGTTCTTTGGACATGACGCGCATGTGTTAATGTTCCTCTGCTGCATGTGTCTGTGTGCGCAGGTGTGCCCTAGCAAATGCAATCCCCCAGAGGAACCTCCATGATGGGCTGATTTATTTGTGGAGTAGATTCATCTTCTGGCTGGCATGTCTGCTTCTTTGCTAGGGGCGCTGTGGATTTGTTGGCCCTGGGCTGTGTAAACTGAATGAGTCTGCATGCTGAGTGGCTGTGAGTAAGGCATTCAAGCCCTCCCTGGCTGTAACTGCGCATACATCGATACCCAGTGGCTTGGCCCGGCTTGCCACAAACCCTTCGACACAGCAGAGAGATAAAACCAAAGTCATCAATACTTGCTAAATATGGACAAACCAACCAGTAAACCGGCAAATACTCTACATGCGCTGGGCTTTAAATCCCCAGTATTAGCAAAATGTTGCCGACCCAAAGTCGAGGTGTGTTTTTATGCACAAGTCGCATCTATAATTTGCCATTAATGAGTGTGAGAATGTCTCCGTGTTTGTCACTTCTACAGATGTTGCATGTTTGCGTGGGGGATCTTTTCTTGGCACGTTTCCTGCGCTGTCAGAGCGTATTGTGTGTGACTGATTACCTGTCATTGCGTGCCCCAAGCTCTTTTTACTCCCTAGTCATGCCTCTGCTGTTGCTTTTCCATCCCCTCTCTCACTCTCCCTTTCTCTCTAACCCCTGCCATCCTTTTGTCTTGTTTTCATCTTTCTGTTATTTTCTCAGGCTGTGTATCCTGCCAGGAAAAATGACACCAGGGTCTTGAGGTTGGTGTTTTCTTTGATCTACTTATTGTATTTGGGTTTTTTTCATTTTTTTTTTTGGGAATCCTTAAAGCTGTTTTCGATCCGAAACCAACCACAGTAGGTCTTCACGAAATTCCTGCCAGGCCAGGTTGCCATTTCCATTTGTGAAATACAGTATACAACCAAAAGGTCCAGAGGTGATGCTGATGACAGGTCTACAATCTGCCTCCTCAGGGCTGTTACCAGCGTGGGAAGATGACATTTTCCACCAGTGCTTCATCTTCACTGCGCTCTCTTCTTTGGGATATAGAGTGAGATGAGTGAGATGGACTGAATGTTGGCTTCGATCTTCATTAGTCAAAAGTTGTGGTGGCATATTATAAAACAAATACACACAGCTTTGCGTTCCATACCAGGCATTGATATCAGCAGCTAATGGGAGGCAGACCAGCTCTACTATTGATTCTGAGCAGTGCCCATCTTTGTTTAAAATCTCCCCTTAATATTTGTTGTACTAATGTTAAGTTTGTGTGTGTGTGTGTTTTCAAAGTAAGCTGGAATTAATGACACTTAGATTGTTAAACTTTGGCCAGAGCAAAAACACAACAGACTTTGTGTGCCAGGCCAGCCTCCTGTGGCCCAGTTATTTTCTACAAACAAGTAAGGTGGGAAAATCATACTTATAACAACCTGATCTCTACACTAAAATATACAGTATAACATCATCCTTCCTTTGTTCAGGATCTTTACGTTTAAGGACTGAGCTTCCCTGTAGAACAACGTTTGCTTGTGGAAACGACCTGCAGAAGTGAGCAGCTCAAAGTGTGTCGGCCAATACGCCAAGTTTAATGTTTCCATAGAAATGACAAAAGCTGAATATCTGTTACAAATAACATTCACAGAAACCCAATAAAACAAAGGTCATATTGATAAAACATTCATGTCTCATTTATAAGACCTATTAAAATTCCTCTTGAGGATATAATGGAGCATTTGGAGAGGTGAAGGATTTTTGATCACCGATGTGATAGAAGAGATGTTTCTTCTATTTCACTGACTGATGTGTTCCACACATCTCACATTCTCATTTTAAGTCCGAGCACACACACCACACACTTCCAGGTGACATTTAAGGACAGATGGAAGCCCTGGAAGAGAAGTTTGCTTGCATTCACACCCTAAAACTTCCTCCTTGGGTGTTGATTGGGGATGCCCCTCACATGAATCAAGTAGATGACACCACGCCAATTTATAATTGTATCGACCACATGGAGTAAATGTCATCTATATGTGGTGATTGCGTTGCAGTACGTGCTTGTGTTTAGAGCAGCACGTTTAAAAGGTTGGCACGGATTTTTAAATAACAGCTTAAAAACATACTAATTAGCTGGGGAGCTATTGATCTTTTGTGTCTCTCTGCTTCAAAATAGTTCATTTCTCTCAATATTTTTCTATCAATTGTTTTTTTTGGTTTATTTTAACATCTTATTGTTGTTAAAATAAACTCTAGTTTTTCATGTAGCTGCATGTATGAAAATATGTAGTTATGTATTTAAGTTGTTGGCCACGCTTAGTGCACGTTCCTCTCTTATAGATGTCCTGGCACTGAATATGTTCCAAACAGTTTCCCTTTGGATGATTTCAAGTCCCGATAGAGTTTGGTGACCTCCTTATTTAGATCCCTGATGTGCGAGGGGTTATCAAAGAGCAACACATGTAGAGCATTAGGAGACCAGCGATCAGTGGTGTGCTTCAGTGAAGAACGTAATCAGTAACTTCATGCTCAGCTGCTTCAGGCAGTGGAGGGAATGCTCAGATAAGCTCACACACAGGCTGTGAAAAACCATGTCCAGTAATCAATTTCTATATGTACAAAGCCCAACTCCTCTTCTCGCCTTTCTCTCTTTCCCCAGGATATATACTTCTTGTTTTTTTGTAAATCTGTCTTCTACACTGTCTTCTTGGCTTCTCCAGCAGATAGTTGCCTTCCTCCTCTTCCAATCACTTCCATTATGTGCTGTTTATTTCCATCCACAGGTCTGCTTGCTAACAACCTTCCGCTGTGTCAGCCCTCTTTATCAGCTCTACTTGCCCTTGCTGGGAGAAGGGGCATGTGTGTGTGTTTGTGTGTGTGTGTATATGTGTGTCTGTCTGTCTCAGCCATAAGGCTCATTAGCACTTATCTGCTAGTGTATCTCAACATGAACCAAGGAGACCTCTTTCTCTCTCTCTCTCTCTCTTCTCTCTCTCTCTCTCTCTCTCTCTCTCTCTCTCTTCTTTTTTCCCCCATCTCAGTGCTCCATTAACTAACTTTCATTCTCTACCAGCTTCACGTTCTCCTGCCTGATTTGTTCACTGTTTTGGCTCACACTATATTTAGCCTTGCCATCACACAGAAAATCACAGA
The DNA here is from genome assembly GCA_000180735.1 of Tetraodon nigroviridis. Taxonomy (NCBI): domain Eukaryota; kingdom Metazoa; phylum Chordata; class Actinopteri; order Tetraodontiformes; family Tetraodontidae; genus Tetraodon; species Tetraodon nigroviridis. The sequence continues at coordinate 142,679 of CAAE01015006.1, read as the reverse complement.
AGCGTCAACCTCACCAGGGAGGAACACTGTTGCCAAGAGTAAAGGCCCATGGCTGACGTTGGCGACGGAGATTTGTGGTGAATAAATGCAGAAGTTAATCCTCCCTCCCCAGCCATTGGATAGATGGCCACTTAAGGCTGGCTGTTGTGTTCTGTTTCATCTACGCTGCTAATCTGCAGGCAGCTCAAGTGGTTGATGAGACGTTTCGCCAGTTCTCAGGGTGTACACAAACAACCCGGCGCATTCACCCGAGCTCAGACATTGTGATGTTCTCGAGCACTCGAATCCTTTTTGTTGTTTAGATTGTGTTTATTTGTACATTTGTGTAGTGTGTGCACACATGAATGTGTGCGTAGATGCACCAGTGTGAGTCACAGGGTAGGAAAAGCCTGGGATGATCCCTTCTTCAATGAACAAACACTTGGTTTTGACAGATCATTAACTAGACATTATCGTTCATTAGGCGCCTCTGCATTACTTATTCAACACCCAGGACCCACAGGCACATCCCCAACCCTGACGTTCACCCAAACACCTCGCTTCTTCTTCCAACAAATCCATCGGCTGATTTCAGACTGGAACAATCATGGAGTTTGACCGCCGATCAGTGGGGACTTTAATTTTGGTTAGATTGAACAAATTGCACATTATCATCAAATTTCTCTGGCTTCCATTCTGAACATTCATTTCCCAGCGGTATCATAGCACGCTGGCCGCACAACCACTTTACAGATGGTCGGAGTAATTAGATTGTCAATGAGTTTTGCAAGAGAGGAACCGGCAGATTTGCACACAGAATCCTGGTTAAAAGAGGCCCGATGCTCTTAATACCCATGATCAGAGAGCACTGCATCATGCCGAGGTAATTCAGGCGGCTGCAGATGGAGAGGAAGCAACAATGCTAAGTAATGCAGGTCTCCCCCGCAGTGGTATTGGCAGTTGCTGTGGCAGCATGAGAACCAACCCCCCAGCGACGTTAATGGGACCACACAGTTCAGAGTGGAGGCTGGGGCACTTTCTGACCCGCCTGGCTAATCCATCTGTCTGCCCAGCAGATTGGCGTTCTTCCTGTTTATTCTCCACATCACATCCTGCATCCAGCCAAACTCTCTCCTATCCGTCTCCGACTCAGCACTCACCCCCTACCTGTGACTATAAAAAACCTCCTGCGCCTGTCTCGGTCGAACACACCCCAGCAATCTATCAGGCAGCGATTTTATGGGCTTTTCCCAATACTGGTGCTGATTTAGTCGGCCTAACCTCGGCCAAGATGGGTCCTCATTTCTAAGTGTTTGTTCGATACAAATGCGCTGCCTATCCGGACGGCTCAGTGATGAAAAACATAGATGTTTTATGGAAAGTTATGGCAATTTATTACGCTGAAGGATCAATGACACATCAGGGAAACCGGGAGAGATAATGAGATTGTTGTAAGAGGATATTGAACATATAACAGATGGAGTTAGGGGATGTGAGGAGATGTTGAGATAAATGAGTCTAGACTCAAGGATAAACCCATAAAGGTGCCTCCAGATTTAAATCGCACACCAATTGTCGTACACACCAGGTGTTGTAAACACCAAGCAAGGTGTTACTCGATTACTTTGTCCATCCATCTTGTCTATTCTTCCGACTCCTTTCTTCCTTTTTCTGATGATTCTCTTTTTCACAACCAATGATTATAATGGGTCAGAGAGAGACTTTTCAAACTGCTGCCAAATTTACTTTGCTTCATCACCATCAGACTCTGCTTGGATTAGACATATGGTGGATAACAGATAAAAGATTTGCAATCAACACCGATCGCTTGGTGATTAAGCAGCAGGGAAGGCACCTCTGAATAGTATTCATCAATCAGGACAGAAATAAAATGTTGAATAAATACGCAAACAACAGATTGATAATTTTAAAAATGATGTCGCTTTACTTAATTAATCCACACAGCTTTTCTGATAGGCCTGATTTCCCATCTAACCAGCTTCGCTAATCTGGAAAGATGCATCACAGAAAAGGTGGAACCAGCAACCAGAACCACACAGCTGTGTGCGTGCATGTTACTCTCTCAGAGTGAATTGTCCCCCAGGCACGAGGTGACGTCGGTAGCAGCAGCCTGGCTGACACCTGCCAAGCGCTACCCTGGGTTTTAAATGCTCCATAAGATGGAAAGAGTACCTGAGGGATGGGGAGGTTTGATGCTCTGATTCTGTTCCCATGAGAGAGCTAAATAAAAACAGCTCCACCAAAGTGCTGTCAAAGAATGATGCAAATCTGAAACAGGGGAGAGTTGATTAGTCAGTGTTCTCAAGGTCACACACGTGCTCTATCCTGATCATTTCTGGGGCTCAGACCATTGAGCAAAGCCCTTGGTAAGATGGGAGTGCACACAGGATAAAGAGAGATCTGGGTGAGATAGGGAAGGGAGGGCGGGCAGTCAGTTGAGATTAGGCTAACTGCTTTGATGGGATGTTCAGATGGTATTGTAGATGAAAGAAAGGGAGGGTGCAGAGGAAATATGACTGTCAAAATTCTAATACTTCTGCCTGGTTGAGTCAGTCAGTGGACTCCTGACAGTGGTGGGACTGAGAGAACACTGCTGCTGCAGTTATTTTCATCACTCATTGTTTACTCTAAACTAGGTGAGCAGGGAAAAATGTTTAATGTTTTTCAGGATTTGTGTGTCAGTCTCTGGATATCATCAATCATTCCTTCGACCATATTGGCTGGTGGACTCCTGATAGGATGACAGCTGATCGTTGGAGGTTGTGCACTCTAGTGAATAATGAAACCAAAGTGCCACTCAGATGTTTGAAATGCGTTTTAATGCTGCTTAACAAGGACGGTTTCCTTTCTGCCTTTGGAGGCTCGAGCCTTTTGAATTAGCACCGGTGACAGGTTTTTCATAGTTAATCCTACTTATAACGCTTTTTTCTTCTTCTCCTTTTTTTTTTGCTGAGAAAGAGAATTGTGCTGGCAGTAAAGTCCTTACTTCTCCAGGACAACACAGAAGTGGTTATAAAAATATCCAGCAATGTAGGAAAAAAAAGAATCAGATCATTCTGCATTGTTATTTTGATATTGCCTTGCACCTTTGTCACACACATGCAAGCACACACACACACACACACACACACACACATTTAAGAATTATGGAGATTCCCGGTGTTCTCTGTTTCTGTTGTTCTGACAGATTTGGATGATTTGGATGTGGGACTAACCTCTGTTCGCCCTGAGAAACAGATGATGCATGTCAACCAGCTAACGATGAGGATTCTCTTTTCTTTTCATCTCGAAGCAGCAGCAGACACCAGCAGTATCACCTGCATGTTCAAGAGTATTTTGAGCCTCTAAATGTAAATAATCCAGGTACACTGGGTAAATTGGTAACTAGGATTAAAATAATTTTCTGTTTTGCACTTTTATTGCACACTGTTGTCATTGGAGGATCCCCAAGATGTGAACGGGATAAACTGTCTAATCATTAAAATACAGATGTCCTAGCAATAATTAGAATTAGTGATTTTACATTGGGGTACACTTAAAATGGAATTCTGCTACACTGCACATGGACAAATCCAGGATTAATTCGCCCTGGGGGGGCTTAGGTTCTAATGCATTATAATGATGCATCCGGATGCAACTGTAATCCCCACCGACATAAATTGCCAGGATTAGTTTCAAGAGTAATTGGATGTCATCTTGTTGGGCTATTTGACCTTGTATGCCCACACTGGTGGATGACTGCTTTTTTCAGCCATAAATCGTGTTGATGCCACAGTTGCAGACAGCCCAGCAACCAAAGAGACTCAATTTTCTCATGCTGGGATTCTTTATTTTGGCTCAGATTCTCTAAATACCACCTAACTAACCATAAATTGATCTCCACACTTCGCCGATCCCTCTTTCTTGTGCACTCCTCCTCGCTTTCATTTAGAATCCACCTCTACTTGTCTCCTTTCATTTACCACACACAGAAATCCAATCACCAAGCAATCGTGCGTATCTGTGAAATATTTTGTTGGTATTAGATGATGAAATAGTAGGCTTTTGGAATATTATGGGCCGCACGTTTTTTTTTCTCCCCCAGACACACCGTTTATAAATTACCTGCAGAGTGTTTGGTTATAAGTAACTCTCCTCTTCTCAGTGGGAAATTGTTGGCTTTTGGCCACTAAACCCTGAAAATGTAAATGATCTCAAATAAATCAGCCATGCAGGCATTTATATGGTAATGAGAAAAGTGGCCAGAGTACTCTGTATCAGGATGTGGTCATTTATCTGCTGCTCTTAAAGTTTCATCAAAACGCCAAGCTACGCAACTAAATATTAGACATCACAGCAGATTCGGACCAGAGTTGGGTCCTACTTTAGCACGTTCTAGATGTGTGTGTCCACCCCCCCCGGCTCCACACACACACACACACACACACACACACACACACACTTTTTCTTCAGGACTCTTAACCATCTGAGTGAGCCTGCAAAGAAGGAGAAAAGTTTAGCCACCTGTTTTATAGAGGATTAGATTAGTTAATCACGGCAGACAGGCCACAAACCCTCATCAATACTGTCACTTTTAAATTGGAAAACCCATGACTATCATCCCACCTCCAGCTAAAAGTCAAAGGGACTAATTTAACAGAGGACACATTGCAGCAAAGTGGAGACAGAGCCGACCAGCGACCAAGGGACAGTGTAACTCCATATTTGGAGTCACGGTCAGATGTTGTCAATACAATATTACCAGTGTAATCGTAATACTTTTATCTTGCAATGTTTGTAACACATTTGATGTACTCAACATCTACATTTTGTGACACATTTAGATCATCGAATGGTAATTTTTATTGACAGACAAGAGACTTAAAACTGTCTGAAAACAAGGTCCGAACAGGTCCTTTGGATCAAACTTGACAAGCAGATCTGGATGGATGAGTGAGCAGAAGGAAAGAATCTATCTTCCCACATGCTCACAGTAGCTGACATATTCTTATGCAGGGATGCAAGGGGCGTGAGATTTTAAATGAAACAAGCCCACAGCAGAAGAATGAATACCAGCACTCAAGTCTGAAATGACGTATGGGTGGTGTTACCGCTGATGCAAACTTGCCGTGTAGTGCGGCATCAAACACAAATTGCCTGACAAAAATTGTGACTAAATGTGGAGCGCAAGTAGGAGCGAGGCAATGTGAGGGGAGATGATGGAAGGGGTTGGGAAAGGATTCCTGCTCGTGTATTTATAGAAAAGACGTAGTCAGGACCTCTGACTGGCAGTAGCGGTGATGATGTTGTTCTCATCTGGAGAACATTAGGAGTGGACCAGACAAGATCCATAATAAACTTCATATTGTTTTCTGTTCATGTTGATGAAGGCAGAAGGTTCAGCTGTGACTTCTGCGCCAAGATGAACAAATTGTCCCAAAGAGGAAAAATATCCAGCCCGAATTACTGGCTGTATTTGACAGTAAAAACCTTTACAACCCGGAGTAAATGATTAAGATTCTGGCATCCTCCTTTGACGCGTGCGCGCACGCGTGTGTGTACGTAGGTGTGCGAGTGCACGCGCGCGTGGCAGCCCTTGAGAGAGAGAGAGAGAGAGAGAGAGAGAGAGAGAGAGAGAGAGAGAGAGAGAGAGAGAGAGAGAGAGCAGAAGCGTGCGTGGCTCACTCAGCTCCTCAAGCCCGAGGGCGCACACAAAAAACAAGAGGCAGGAAATTTCAGCGCGCAGTACATGGCGTGTTTTATGATTAATCACACACCAACTATGATTTAGCCACAGTCTCGGCCGTGTTCTTGGGGGGACAACGACAAAAACACTGTTTTCACCTGAACTGAGGATCACCAAACAGTTCAGCATTCCGGCGCACACGGGGAAAATGAAGGCGAAAAACCGTGACCAAAGCTTGTCGGACTCCAGAGAGCTGGACGGATCTTATGACCAGCTTACAGGTAAGTGGGACCGGCTGTTGGATGTGCTGACTGCCGGCTAAAAACCAAGATTCAATCTGCAGGTTTTACACTTTGAGAGGAACCCGGAACTTCGAAACATCGCAACCTGTTTTCCATCAGCTGAAGTGCGATCTGTAGTTATTTGGGGTCGCGAAGCCTCAAGTTCATTTGAGTTTTATCCTCAATTTTAATTTGAGTTTTAGATTTTTCTTCCAGGTTTGTTCAGATAAAAATAAAAGCAGACGCCTGCACGTTGAATCTTTGTCGCTGTTGCATGTCTGTGTTGTGTAACGCCGTGCGTAATTGTTGATGCGCGGCTTTGGGAGACCACACTGTCGCCGATTTACTGTTGCAGAGGAAAAAACAAACACCTGTTTGTCTGATGGGAGGCTGGATCTGTGGATCAGATATTTTTTTTGCAGGGTCAGGAGGGGGCTGACTTCTGCGTCTGTTTCAGTTTGCGGAGCTGCGTTTGCCTGCACCCAGAAAGGCATCACCTCTCCAGTTGTGTTGCTCTTCTGTGGGAGCGGAATGCCTCAACCTAATGGATGGCTTTTGGCAAAATGAACCAGGCAATCGACTATCTCGGTCTTTGGCATGACTTAATATTAATTCAATTAGATTTTCTCAAAGTCTGGAAGCTGTCCCTGCCTGGTGTGTGCAGTTTTTATAGTGTGGAGTTTAATCCTGCGATGATCTTTGATGGAGTTTGGAAGTGTGTGAGAGGAAAATATTAATTAAAGTTATAAAAGTTGCAGCAGAGTTGTTTCATCTTTCTGTCTGGCGTTCTTTCAGCAGTAAATGCACTCCTCCTTCTGCTGAGATTGTTGTCATTTTCTCTTCGGCATGTGCAGATTAAAGCGAGATTTACAGTGTCAGATTTATGAAATCCTAAAATGCAACCCATTTAAGCCCCGATTTGTCTGATAAATGCCAGATGCCCAAATAAAGATTTGTTGTTTTATGCTTGAACACATCTCAGGCCTGCAGAGGGCAACTCGGTGTGTTGGAACAGCTGCGTGCTCGGAGTTCAAACAGTCATAATCTCATTCCCGACACAGGCCTGCACCATCGGCTGAAGAGCTGCATCTGTCACAAGTTCAAGAATAAGAAGAGACTGCCTCAGCGGAGTCACATCAATGTGCTTTTTGTCGCAGTTGTACACCATTGCTGAGTTTACAAGGATCTACCAGGCTTAACACGCTCAACTAAGGTGTGTTATCATGCTAAGCTCCTCACAGACATGGACGTCTCCGCTTGAGGAGATTTTTTCCTCTCAAGCCGTCACATCTGTGTGGACCCGCTGCTGAAATGCTCCCCTGTGTCTGACTATCCTCCAGAAGCCATATTGCATTTTGAGGGAGAGTGGAGGAGGGGGGGTCATTCAGTGTGGTGGGGCAATTTACTCCTGGCATACTTTTAATGACTTTTTCGAGGCAGCGGATTGCGTGGTTAATTCATCCTTCAGTCGTTGTCAACGTCGAAGCGTTCTTAGGCCTGACAGCTCCCAGGGTTATTAACACCGGCTGCCTCTCAAGGCGGCGGGATGAAGATGTTCTGATGCTGAAGTTGTGGTAGAAGTATCCCTGCTCTTTTGTTTAGGACATTTTTCATCTCATGGAAGTGGCTGGCCATAAAATGGCTTTGTGTGTGTATGTGTGTGTGTGCTACGGAGAACGGCTGACGGAGTTTCTGCATGATTCCCGGGAAAAAAAAAAAAAAATCCAATGCCACAGTGTGATGTAAGTGCACGACTTGTGAAAATCCTTAAGTGGCTTTTTGTGTGGGAAGGACAGCTACAGGTGAGTCATTCTTCTTGCCTAAAAACAATAAGACAGTGTTTGTACAGTGTATGTGTGTGTGTGTGTGTGTGTGTGTGTGTGTGTGTGTGCTCACCTGCGTTGCTTGAGTGTACCAGTGTGGGTGGTCTCCAGTGAAATAACCCTCTAGAAATATCTCCCTGTTAGCTGGCTTCGTGGTACTAAAGTGCGCCCCGCAGTGTGTGTGTGTGTGTGTGTGTGTGTGTGTGTGTGTGTGTGTGTGTGTGTCGCTGGCGTGGCCTGGTATTCCCATTGTGTATAAGAGCACTAGCTGAGATGAGAGGTGATTATAGAAGTGTGGTGCACCAATCTACTCTTCCACCTCAAAAAACACACTCATATTCAAGAGTAATCACAACTTTTTCTCTCTCATCCACATCTTCTTTTCTGCAGCTTTTACTTCTACATTTTGCCTTCTGTCCTGCTCAAATTCTTAAATATTAATAACTGAGTCAGGAGTGCAAGGCCAGGCTCCAGTCGTCCCTCTCTCATGTAAAGAATGTGTCTGACTTTATATTAAGAGGCCCAAGGTGTTTATGTTGCTGCACAGGGTTCATAGTTACATTACAATGATTAACAGTAGCTTTGCCCTTGCAGCTATTCTGCCTGGTGCCTGGTGCAAAATAACCTGGCACGTTTCTGCCTGGGGTTCACTTCCCCTGGTCTCGATGATGTTGAGTTGCATCCAAATTAAGACGTTGTCTTGCATAGTGGAAGTAAATAAACTTTTGTTAAAAAAACTTCTTCGGCCGTCCTTCTAGGACTCAGCTGTCAGTCAGGTTTCCCCGTTTAAGTGAGCGCCGTCTGGCATGATCACTAGAGAGCCTGAGATGCTCTGGCCTCAGTTTTGTCGTCCATCTTTATTTACACTCTGGTACTAACAAAAAAAATAGATCCAGATGGGCAAACATGCTGTTATTGCTGTTGAAGTGATTGCATCTGCAGGCTGTGCAGCCCTCCGAGGTTACTTCAGGTGCGTTTTCCCTTTATTCTTTCAAATACCCTAAAGTGGACAGAGAGCTATTCCTTCCACGACCATTTCTATGGTGTGTTATTTTTAGTGCTGCTGCTTTTCACAATGCTGTTGAAGGAGCAGCAACAAGGATAGTCTAGTCCTTTTGTATTTATGTCACCTGATCCCAAATTCAATTTATTGTCTCAGTGGAGGACAGCTTTCTGTTTTGGCTAAACCAAAGCACTAATCCTTAAAGCCAACTCCTTGATTGATTTAAGGGGGAAAAAAAAAAAAAACCTCCCATGGTGAAAATAATTTAGAGTCACTCCAACAAGCCGACTCAGGAATGTGGTTGCCTCCATAATTGAGTCTGTCAGAGGGAGTTTAGCCTGGAGTCACCTTCACGTTATGACAGTTTTCGCTGTAGGTGCAAGTGTCATGGCCACTGGCACTAATTAAAAGTCGTGATTTAATGTTATCTGATTTGTGGGGACATGTGTGACACGTGGTTTTATCTCTGGGATCTTGCAGTGCTGCTCCGCCTTCAAGTGTCAAAAATGCTAATATTCTAATAAAAGCGAAATATTCTAGGTTGAACGTCCAACCACGGCAGGAGTGTAGCACTAAGAGTGGAGAAACCAGGGTCGATCCTAATGAGTTTTAATCGTTGGCTGAATCTACGAAAGGCCAGCCGATCGTTAACTCACCTCCACCCCACCCCTCCTCTCCCACTCCCACCCTCCTCTCGTTCTCTGTGAACTGAACGCCTGCAGAGGATTTGGAGAGGAGACCAGGGGAAAAGCCAGAGGAGATGTGAAGAAGTGCAGACTGGCAGAGGAGAAAGAATATTTTCCCAGAGTTAATGAGCAGTAGGGGGGAAGAATTGAACGGTGTTTGATTATGTGTCCTGCAGCCTTTTCTCTGTCCTAACATGAAGCCGTCTACTCACACAATATCACCGAGCAACCGGATGATTGACAGGTGTCAGGGCCTTGTGTCGTTTACTGTGTCCCCCTGTCACTCATATCTGTCCGTTTAGCTCAGCTTTTATCTGTTAAACTGATCAGTTTGACAAGGACAGTCCAGCAAACGAGAGTTTCCTGTAGGTCAGAACTGCTTTGAAATATTCACAAAGTCGGTTTTCATTTCCTAATTTTAATGGCTTAACAGACAAAATTCCTAATTTCTAAGCCAAACAGCTGCCATTAGATGCACAGCCTAAATAAAAATTCTGTTCAGGTATACAGTGAAAACTAAACAAATGCAAAGAGTTTGACTCTTGTGTGGATGCACTTCATCAGGCTGAATATTAAATAAAATATTTAGGGTTAAAGTTAACATCTATGCTTTTTCATACTTAGGCAGATTCTTCAGGTCCCTCTTCTGCTCCCACCAGCCTGGCAGAACACGTCACCTGGGTGGTACATGAAGCGGCACCTAAATACTCGTCCTTGGTTTCCTTTCTTTTGAGGAGCCAAAATGATCTATCGGCAGCTCGACGGACAGAATTCTTAAGGTTGTTGGTAAAGAGATGATTCAATTCTTTGGTCAGTTCGGTCAAATTCTTCATGTTCACACTTTTTCCCTCATATCTCAGCTCTCCATCTGGATGTTGATGCCTACACAAGCTATGTAACCTCTCTGATCAACACGTTGCTCCAGTCAGCCAAGTTTCTAACCACGTAAACCACACGTGAACAGCCTTAGGAGCTAGAGAGAAGGACCCCAGGGACCGATTTCATCTTCATGTCAGAAGGTTTTTCAAAACGCTGGGACGAAACACAACGGGTTGAATCTGTGCTCCCTGTCAGGCTGCCATTCTTGAATCCGTCATGTTTGTGCGCGCTGACTGCTATAATCTGTTGAGCCGTTCTGGTTGGCTGTTCTAACCTCCCCGGCTCCCCAGCTTCTTCCACCAGGCAACGGATAAACTGATTACTCACACCTCAAACCGACATGTGCGTCTCCCCAGACACTGTGGCCTTGCACCAAAGAGTCTACTAATCAACACGCTCACACACACTCACACACACACACACGTGTGCTGACTGATTGGTGGTCTGACAGGCATGACAGCGTTGCGATTGTTGTGGACCCTGATCAGAGCACTACCTTCACAGGTGAACCCAAACCTGAAGCTGTTGCTGGTGTGGAGGAGGTGTTCTGGATGGTGCCTGTTATAAACTGTCAGAGACCTGCCGGCAACTCGCAAACAAAGAATTATTACACGCCGTGGAAGGCTTGATGTTGGCAGAGCTTCGTAGCCCGAAGGTCCTGGGTATGATTCCAGGAATTGTAGAACGTGTTTATACTACCTCATTTTAAGGCATTTTCAGGTTATACATATATAATGAGTCTTGAAAGTTTTTATCAAAAGTCTCAAGGTTGCTTACTTTGTTTTCTAGGTTTTTTTTTACACTCAGACGATGGGATGCAGCACCCCCGTGCTCAGTCACGGCCACCGAAAGCCATTAGGAGTGGTAACGAATATTAATGATGCCCGTAGAAAATTAATGAGCTGAGTTGGAGGCCTGTTGTTGCTGGACTGTGTTGATGACTGAGAGGGACCCTGCTGGATTTTGGCTTTAGAGGAAGAGCCGTGGACCCACTGGGCATTAATGAACACTCTGAATTTGTTTTCATCATTTTATTGATCTGCGATGTCAAAGTTGTCTTTCCGCTTTATTTTAGTTTGGAGGTCGGGCAATTATGCAAGGCCCAGGGAAAACATCAGCTGTTTGCACACGTGTACCTGGAGTGTGTGTGTTTGCAAGTGCCGTACTGCCTCATTGTAATTCCTGACCAGATCTTGACATTAGGCTGCCATTGGAGTTTGACAGGAAGGTGGCACGGGGCCATTGCCGAGTCCTCACTTTTCACCCTCATTAATCTCTCGGCGCAAACTTCTGCCTCTACATGCAGAGGTTTTTGAATGGGACGTTTACGTCAAAGGGATTGTCCTGTCAGCTTTTTTCCCGTAAAAATATACACACACATGTTCTATCTGATGGCGTCTCTCTCTCTCTCAACATACTTTTCAAACCAGTCAACCAAACTGAACTCTAGTATGTGACTGCAGCGTCAGTTTGGGAGCTCCACAGCATCCAAAAGTATTGAGACAGAAAACACCTCTGCCCTCACCCCCCACCCGATGTGTTGACTCTGAACTATAATACCACAGCTGCTCTCTGTCAGCGCCTCACGCACCTACAATAGAGGCTCTGTCAGCGCACGCCTGCCTCTTCGTCGGGCTTTACAATTCACGTTTTCCTTTGAAACTCTGTTTTATGGGCTGGGATGCATAAACAGGTCAGGCTGCAGAATTACAGATGCTGTTTTTTAAACACCTCTCAATTTCAGCAACAAATCACCTGCTAACAGGAACACAAATGTGACGATGATGAGCTCTTAGTTTAAAAACTAACAGTATGTTACTCTCTTAGTCCCACTACTTTAGTCTGTTGAGAAATGATTTACATAAAATCTTGATGGGACGCCAGCGAGAGATAAAAATAACCTCAACCAGTGGTGCCTTATAAGTAACTGCGCATGTCTTGTGTGTGTGTGTGTGTGTGTGTGTGTGTAATGTTTGTACTGCAGCCGACAGGTGTATCTTTTCTCTCCTCACCTCTTCAGCTGTTCCACTAAAAGTGCTGCTCCTCACTATTTTTTAAGATTAAAACAAGTTTTAAAAATAGAATGAATCTATGGGGAATGCGTGTCCCCCAATTAATACACATGTATTTGTTTACCTATTTATTTTCTTTCAACAATGTTATGATCTGTGCTGAAATAAAGCACAGGGACTGAGCTGATCAAGAGCTCCCTACACATTGAGCAGAGGAGCGAGGAGCGGTTTGACAGCAGCTCTTAGTGGAACCTCTGCGTCTCCTATTTTCCCAGCCGGAGTTGCGACCGTCTCGACCAGGAAGGAAATCCTCCCTTTATCGCTTCCTCCTGAAATTCGAAAGCAGCATTGTGCAAGCAAAGCCCTGACAGTAATCCCCCCCGCGTCTGTTCTGCTTCTCACCTTCTTTACCAGCCTCTCGGCAACAGCAGAGGCCGTTTGTTGCCACGAGAAGACAGCTGCCGTGTTGGAGGTTTCCACTACACTTGCTCAAGTGGGAATAATTATCATATTGTGTTAAACTTCAACTCGGTTGTAGCCTACACACTCACGTAAATGCTTCTGCAAGTTGCTTTTTGGGCTTACTGTGGCTACGTTTTCAGCAGCCTGCACACTCCCTAATGTTCTTTTTGTCAACTTGACTCATGTAACAAATGCAAATCCAAGAGTTTTCTGCTCAATATGATCTTCAGCTGATCGTTATTCACTGTGCTCTCTCCCTTCCTCTCTCGTCTAGTGGTGTTTGTCTTGGGATGCGCCTCTCTCTACATAACGGCCCACATCTTCATAATTGAGTTCTTCTTTTTTGTGAGTCACTGTTGGTTTGAGAGACTCGGGGAAAACAGATATTTCTCTTCACTTGCGTCTGGCCTGGGAGGAGGCTGACATTTTGAGTTTAGCACTTAAAAAAAGTTATAGGGAAATAAGGCTCGATCATGACTCAATAGGTTTTCAACACACACACACACACACATACACACACACACAGGTCTAATGTAGGTTTGATAAAACTCTGACATTTTCCACCTCCTCCTCTCCTCCCTGCACTTTTCTTCTCCACCGCTCCCATTCAGCGCGTTCTGGTC
>CAAE01015006.1:109837-122318 GCA_000180735.1 Tetraodon nigroviridis | reverse complement strand
CTGGGATGCATAAACAGGTCAGGCTGCAGAATTACAGATGCTGTTTTTTAAACACCTCTCAATTTCAGCAACAAATCACCTGCTAACAGGAACACAAATGTGACGATGATGAGCTCTTAGTTTAAAAACTAACAGTATGTTACTCTCTTAGTCCCACTACTTTAGTCTGTTGAGAAATGATTTACATAAAATCTTGATGGGACGCCAGCGAGAGATAAAAATAACCTCAACCAGTGGTGCCTTATAAGTAACTGCGCATGTCGTGTGTGTGTGTGTGTGTGTGTGTGTGTGTGTGTGTGTGTGTGTGTAATGTTTGTACTGCAGCCGACAGGTGTATCTTTTCTCTCCTCACCTCTTCAGCTGTTCCACTAAAAGTGCTGCTCCTCACTATTTTTTAAGATTAAAACAAGTTTTAAAAATAGAATGAATCTATGGGGAATGCGTGTCCCCCAATTAATACACATGTATTTGTTTACCTATTTATTTTCTTTCAACAATGTTGTGATCTGTGCTGAAATAAAGCACAGGGACTGAGCTGATCAAGAGCTCCCTACACATTGAGCAGAGGAGCGAGGAGCGGTTTGACAGCAGCTCTTAGTGGAACCTCTGCGTCTCCTATTTTCCCAGCCGGAGTTGCGGCCGTCTCGACCAGGAAGGAAATCCTCCCTTTATCGCTTCCTCCTGAAATTCGAAAGCAGCATTGTGCAAGCAAAGCCCTGACAGTAATCCCCCCCGCGTCTGTTCTGCTTCTCACCTTCTTTACCAGCCTCTCGGCAACAGCAGAGGCCGTTTGTTGCCACGAGAAGACAGCTGCCGTGTTGGAGGTTTCCACTACACTTGCTCAAGTGGGAATAATTATCATATTGTGTTAAACTTCAACTCGGTTGTAGCCTACACACTCACGCAAATGCTTCTGCAAGTTGCTTTTTGGGCTTACTGTGGCTACGTTTTCAGCAGCCTGCACACTCCCTAATGTTCTTTTTGTCAACTTGACTCATGTAACAAATGCAAATCCAAGAGTTTTCTGCTCAATATGATCTTCAGCTGATCGTTATTCACTGTGCTCTCTCCCTTCCTCTCTCGTCTAGTGGTGTTTGTCTTGGGATGCGCCTCTCTCTACATAACGGCCCACATCTTCATAATTGAGTTCTTCTTTTTTGTGAGTCACTGTTGGTTTGAGAGACTCGGGGAAAACAGATATTTCTCTTCACTTGCGTCTGGCCTGGGAGGAGGCTGACATTTTGAGTTTAGCACTTAAAAAAAGTTATAGGGAAATAAGGCTCGATCATGACTCAATAGGTTTTCAACACACACACACACACACATACACACACACACAGGTCTAATGTAGGTTTGATAAAACTCTGACATTTTCCACCTCCTCCTCTCCTCCCTGCACTTTTTCTTCTCCACCGCTCCCATTCAGCCGCGTTCTGGTCGCGGAGCCGCTTGGTCTTATCTCGTTCAGCCAGCTGGGTTTGGGATTGCTGATCATGGGGGTCTCTCTCTCTCCGGCCCTCTGCTCCCCCCATGCTAAAATAGAGGAGGGAAGGGGAACGATGATGATTTGGCACGCTTCACGCAAACTCATCAACAAATACAACCTGCACAAGGGGAGCACAAAAGCGGACAAACATGGACGCGTGTACGCACATCGGAATTTCCACAGCTGCAAGTCAAGCAGGAGGGAAGAATGGGAACCGAAGAGAAAACGGTGGCTGTTTATTTTGCTGGAGTTTCTAATGCCACCTGTCTGTGGCTCTTAATGACTACAGCTGCTGTCCGTTCCCTCATTTTCCCCACTCACTTAAACCCCTTAATGATCCACCTGTACAGCCGGCTCGCCTGTCCGTGCCTGTAAGCATCCGAGCCAATTATCTTTACTTAGTTCTTTCCGAACAACTGCTTCCTAAAGAGGATTTTATGGCAGATACAGGAAGCTTATTCCTATGGGGTTTAACCAAGTGACTCCAATGAAGATTTCTTATATAATGTATCTGAAATAAACGTCCAGGCATTTTTTGACTCCTTGACTCACTGTGAGCTTGTTGGGCAGCAACATAACTTATTGAACTGTGTTTAAACACAAAGTACAAGAACTAACCCATCTCAAAACAGCAGTATCTCACTTTTTGCTGAAGGTTTTGTTATTTTCTGTTCTGGAAGCAGAGGTTATGAGGCTGAAGAGGTACCAAACTCTTCTGTTTCCTCTGTTTTAGTCTGTTTTACAGCATAAATTTTCAGTTTTTGTCGACCCGATAGCCAGACAGAAATGTCTTATATAATTTCACTTCCAGTACAGCCACATTTGGCTGTGTTTAGCATTAGAAGACAGAATGCTTTGAAGGATTTTTTTTTAAAAAAAAGTCAAAAAATCAAACTTTTTTCCTGGAGTGTAGGTTGTAATCAGATTGTCGGTCAAAATCCCACCCAGAGCTGTCTAATTATCCAAGTGTGGCCACTTTCTGATTGCTTTGTTCCCACCAATAAGAGAGAATTGTTGATAATACCATCTTTTGTTGCCTCTCTATCGCTTTTAGCTATCTAAACAGCAGAGGCAGCAACTCCTCTTCACTCAATGCTCATAATAAAGAGGATTTATTCCCTGCCTTGCATCGCTGATATGGTCAAGGACTCTCCTCAGTTTGTTGAAACTGTATTAAATTTCCTTAGTGAAGACATATGGTCCATATAGTCTTATTTTAAAACAAACATTACAGTTATAAAACACTGGAGACCTTCAGGGTTGAGGAAAAGTGGAATAGAAGACCTACAGGGCACAGTGGATGTCCTGAAGTTGACCAACCAGAACCTATTTGAACATCTGGTAAGACCTGAAGACCAACGCTTCTGAATCAGCTGGTGGAGTTTGGTTATTCTGGGCTATCGCCTGTTGACCTCTAGGTTTTTTGATTTTCTTTTTAAGCACAAGGCTGCAATATAATAACACAAGAAAAAAGGAAAAGGTGTGAAAACCTCCTGATTACACTGTAAATATGTCAGCCCAACAAGGTTGTGTGTGCAGATATTTTATACTTTTAGTTTCTAGATGACTTTGTACATGTAATTCCATCTGTCAGCCTGATTCATGGCTTGATATTGTCTTGGATTAGGACAGTCTCAGCACTTTCACTCTCTCTGTCTCTCTCTGTCTCTCACTCTCTCACACACACACACCCTTGTGTGTGTATGCTCTCTGTGACTTTCGCCATGGCTTAAAATGTGTCCTTGGTGTTTGTTCAGATAGAGGTCATCTCAACAATTAACCTCGTGAGATGAGTACAGAAGCAAACAGAGGGGCTGTAGCTGCATGCTAACAGCCGGGCGGCCTAAACCTAAACAAACACACATATCTACCTATAGGCCTGGCGCACACACACGCTCGCTCCTTTATAGGAGGCTGATGGTTTACAGGGATGAGGAGTGTGATCCTTCCATCATTTTATCTTTGGTGGAGAGACAACAAAACAGCACTGAGAATGCGTGCGCACACACACACACACACACACACACGCACACGTACACGCACACGCACACACAGATGTCAGTAGATGCCAGAATGGCCTTTGTGTTGAAATGTCACACTTATGCACTTCACTGCTACCTTTAAATCCCTGTCCTTCTAGCACCCACACAAATACTCCACTTATACATCGAATCATTAGAAAAAAAGCAATGTGTCACGCTGGCATTTTTATTACATCTTAATCTTTTTAATATAACTGCTGTTGTGCTTACCATTGTTAAGCTGAAGACGGTGACGAGCAGGACCGGAGGCCAGCCTGCAGGAATTGATCGTCTGCGCGGCTGCAAGTATCAAGTGTCAGAGTTATTCCCTCAGAGAGGATGATTGGTAGTGCTCACTGGCAGAAGACTGACATTTATTCCCTCTGTAGCGCAGCCTCGCTTTCCTCCCTCGGCGCTTCTTTGCTGTCGTTTTCACTTACTCACCTACTCAGGGATTTTGGTCCGGTTTACAGGTTTTCATTTTACGAGTGTGAAAATTTGACGCTAGCAAAAGCCCAATTACGTCGAGTATAAGATAAAATAGGGCAAAGATTGGTGGAATAATGTGTAATGTGTGTAACTGCCACCAGCCGTCTCGCTGCTCAGTGCACGAATCTGCAGGAGTTTATTTCCTAATCCTTCTGATTATGCCTCATTATGTCGAGCTACTAAGAACAAAAGCAACGAAGCGTCTGGCAAATTGTTCATGTGGGCCACAGCATCAATCATCTAAAGAACTCATTTTGATACCATAATTCATTTTGATGCTCTTTGTTTTGTCCCTTTTAAGACACGGAAGGAGAAAAGGCACTGAAGAATAAGTACACGCTCATAAAAGGAAATACCAGAAAGCCTCGCAGCACAGCTAATGCTTGACTTTTCACAGTTTTACAAAGTTTTGGAATGGAAATTGTTCTTCAGACGAGATCCTTCACAGTGAAGCCTGGAGACAAGGGAGCAGGGCCAGCCAGGGCCGGCCAGGGCCAGCCAGGGCCAGCCAGGGCCAGCCAGGGCCGGCCAGGGCCAGCCAGGGCCAGCACTGCTGCATGTCTCATGAGCGCCACTGTATATTACACAAAGAGAGGGGATGCAAAGGGCTTTCTCAGGCCTGCTGGCCTGCGTGGGTCACCTTGCTGCTTCTGTGTCATTTACACAAGGAAAGAGCAGAACAGGAAGCTCCAGTGGATCCGATTGTGGCTCCTTCAACTGCAAAAAAAAAAGGCGGCTTATGCAGTTTTTAATTGTGCAATCTGGTGGTGTTGGATTGTGAAAGAGTTGAAGTTGAATTTTGAAGGACGCTGCTGTACGATGGCTGGAGCAGGTTTTAGCAGAGGAGGAGAAACGAGCAGCACATTTGTAGGAACTGAATGATGTTTGTCTTAGAAGTGTCAGTTCTATTTGCATTGTGACGCCTATTAAAATGCTACAGAGGCTGTAAAATGTCATCAGTGGGTTATCGTAGTAGGAGGTATTTCACCCCACTTCACCTCCACTCTGACACACACACACACACACACACACACTCACACTCATAACCACTCAGTGAAACAGCAAAAAGCAAAAGCACTTAAGAATCCCAGCAAAGAGGCAGCGCTAAAACCAGGGTGGAAAGTTTACTGCTGCCAAAAAAGAGCGATGGGAGCAGCTCTTCACAAGAGCCTTACATGCTGTTGAGAGCTGCATTAGTAAAGTTTGCACTCTGCTGGCACTTGTCATCATCAGAGCTCCTATTAGCATTGTTAGCAAGGATCAAATTGAATGCGTGGATGTTGTAATATGAGCTCAAACGGGGAAGCTTAAAAGTGAGTCATGCTTTTACTTTATATTCAGTTGAAGAGCAGAGTTTTATTGCTGTGATGAGGCAGTTTTTGGCAGGTAGTCGCCTTAAACGTCCTGGCTGGACTTGGCTTCAGTGTTGTGACCTTTGAACTGACGAGCTGTGTATCACTTCTGGGTGTAGTCTCACAACACCTCCCCGTCGACATGTGAGACTGCACATTTCTGTAACACGTTGAAAGAGAAATGCAGAGCTTCAGGCGCGTTTGTTCGAGGACCAGACCCCGCTTCCATAGCACCTCCCTCAGAGCGAAGGTGACTTTGTGTCTTGTGATGGCTGACAGCAGTGGGATGGATCTGTCCCGCTTCTATTAGAACTGATTGTTTCATTTAGATACAGATGGGTTGTTTAACCCAGCAGCTGCTCATCAGGCTGAGCTGCCTGGGTAATGACCCACAAGAACTAATGAAACCGGCAAAGAAGACAAAATGCACATTTAACGGAACATTGGGACCGGGAGGCGGGGTTGTAGCTCGCTGTGACGTATGTTTCTGGAGGATTTTAGGCAGTCTACACCAGGTCTGGGACCGGTACCTTGGTAAATGAAAGACTAATAAAATTCATACAACTGCTTACAAATCCTGATTAGGAATAAGCAGTAGTTAGAAGAAGATTAATGAAAGCTTAAAGAAAGGAAAGGGAGAGGGCATCACTGACAGCCATTTTAGGTCACAGAGAGATGACTGCAGAAAACAAGTCTCATTTGTTTTGCGTTATTCTCAATATTCTATCCTCTCCACCATAATTGCACGCACGGTTCTGGGCCAGTTGACGTCTTTTAGGGGCAGGAAACAAACATTAGTGGGCTGGTAATTACCACAGCCAGACAGCTCAGCTCCATCAGAGATTGCTGAACGTCTGAATCTTTATGGAGGAGATTTCGCCAGATTAGGCAGGAAATTAAGTTTGGCCAAAGCGTTTGTAACAAACCTACAAAGACGGGTACGAAATAATATCACAGGGTACGAAATAGCCTTCACAGAGCATTTGTGACATCTTTAAATTGAAATATTTAAAGCGCAGCTGCGGTGTGACAGGTTAATGAAGAAGGTGTGCCTGTACTGTTGGCTAGATTAGACCTGCAGATGGAAAGTGATGTCGCGGAGGACAGCGTGGTGGGACTAATTTCAGCAAAAAAAGCAGCACTCTCTAGCGAGCTTTCACCAGAGGTTAATTTCTGTCACTGCACCATTCCTCCTCTGCCTCTTTGCCATATTAGTGGGAGCGTGTGTGCACCCACACTGCCTTTCTCCCTAGTGACACCTCAACTTAGCAGCCAGTAGCTCACATGTTCCTTGATAAAAGCACCCCCTCGCGCAGGGCTCTATTTTAGTGCTGCGCAGTGCGAGCACATGTGCTGAGGCTTGTGGGTAATTTGGTGTGGCCAGGGCGGCAAAGAGACAAATCATCAGAGGCTGTGTTGGTAAAGCGGAGGAGATGCGGTGCATGTCGGCGTCACAAAACACCAACAGACACATTCTCAATTGTTCTGCCGATGTTCCTATTCTATCTTCATCCTCAGCTCTTTAGCAGTTCTCAGGAATGCCTGCCACAGCTAAATCCAAGAAGTTTTCCACTTACCAAAGTCGTTGCTCCACAGACGCAGCAGAATACCAACTACAAACAAGACAAACGTGCACACGGACCGTGCTGGGAGCTGTGCTCCGCCCGCGCTGCCCACAGGTGCATGCAAACAGCCCCCGGTCTGCAAGCAACACACGTGAACATATAACATGTATTGAACCGGTGCTGCTGTTATCTGGGGGTGGGATAAGCGAGAGGAGAGACTCTGAAAATGGAAGCATAGATTTTCTCTCCTCCTACACAGGCAGTTGAGCTCAGGGGCCGCTCCGTCTTTCCAAGACTCTCTGATCTCCCAGTCACAGAACACCTGCTGCCTGCCTGACAGATAATGAGGAGGGGAGACGTTGGGTGTGACGGGGAGCCGAGCAGAGGCACAAGTTTCTGAGGGAACGTGGAGCGACTTGGTTGGAAGACAACAATCAAAACCAGAGCGAGGGCGACAACGTTCATGTCGTACACAGTCGTCTGAGGAGTATCAGGCACCACTTCTGTCTCACAAAGTTGAACACTGAAGCAGCTTCCGGCAGAGCAGGATAAATCTCCCCTGTGGATTATTTGTACACCCGGTGCACTTCGGATCTGCTCCTCTCTTCATTCTTAGCTCTTTATCTGTCATTCCTGGCTCCGGAGTCTGTATTTATTAAGCATCCCCTTCCCTGGCATTCCCGAAAGGATTAGATAAACCTGTTTCATGGGGTTTTAAAGCAGAGAACACCTGAGGAAAATGTGTTTGTCTAACTTACATGGCCGACAGTAGGGTTAAGAGTCAGAAATAACCAATAATACAGTGCTACAGACACTGATATACACCGATGTGGAGACATGGGGCATTTCTCTCCCAGTCATCCCAGTACCACTTTTGGGATGCAAAGCAATGTGTTGTTTAAAAGGTATAATAAATGTTTTTTGTAGTCCTAATTAAAATGGAAATCAAATTAACGACAGTCATGAACTTACAGGTGTTGTTCTGCCCTCTAGTGTTCGATGTTTGCTGGTACAGCAAACCTTCAAGCCTGCGCAAATGAAAGCTTTGACCCCTAGATGGCAGCAGAGTCCCGGAGGTTGTGTAGCTCAAGTCGCCTCCAAGTGACGTCATAGAACATAAACGAGAAATAACCAGTGTTTAATACACTCAATGTCAATAAGTCTGATTTAAAAAAAATAAAAAAAATAGTTTTTTTTCAACACACCTGCAGATATGCTGTAAATAAAAAAAAATATTAAATAGAAATTAATAATAGAGATGTGGATAAAGGATCAAAAGTTAGGCGATATTAACAGGTTCCTGTCACGTTTTTTTAAGTTTAAAAAGTATAGTCAGAAAATATTCTAGATCTTTCTGATGTACCCTGTTGTGGAGAAAAAAAAAATGTATATTGTTTGTCACTAAGTGGAATGTATTAATTTCACTATATGCTGGCCCAGCCTGTCAGGAGGAAAAAGCAGTGCTGTCTTTTGCAACTAATTGCTTTTTGTGCAGTTAAAGAGAAGTAACTTCACTTCCGTTTCATGTAACGCTGACTTTATCATCTCAGTTATGTGATGGGGATGGATGCTGAAGCGGAAGCCGGCGTCATTGGGAGCTCTGGTGTGTGACTGTCCACAGTGAGGCACCAGAGCTCTTCCTGCTGTGCAGAGACGGCTCCTTTCACTAACCACGCAAGAATATATTCAATGGTTTGCGGCACGTTTATAGGCAAGATAAATCCTGCATTTGCACTCGAAACAGGACAGTTAGTCTGATCCTGTGCCAGTTAATAGTCGGTAAGCCTGCTTCATGTTGATCAGTACCTTTGCTCATAATCCAGCTGTCGGGCTCTGTGTTAAAATATGGTAATGATGGTTTGCGGTTAAACTTTGACCCTCCTGTCTTAAGGACAAAAGGGTTTAAGATGCAGTTGATCAGGAGAGATTAGCAGTGACATCTGCCTGAGGTCTGACTGATTTTCAGTCCGATCGAACCAACAGTATGCTGGGTGCATGTGTATGCTAGTCTAAGTGTGTGTGTGTGTGTGTGTGTGTGTGTGTGTGTGTGTGTGTGTGTGTGTGCGCACCCATGTGCACACATCTCTCCCAGATCACCAGAAAAGGAAAATGCATGGGGGTTGCTGTTAGCAATCACTTTAAATCCTGCTTTAGGGAGGAGAGGATAAAGGTGGATTGACAGGAGGGTAATGGGATAATTAGGGAATTGTGGGTAAAAACAGAGAATGGCATTGACAGGAAAAAGGAGCTGTGCACACACCGGAGAGATCTGAGTGTACAAGAGTGCTTTCCTTTCCCAATATAACCTGATTTAAAGCAACTCAGATTTCTCCTCTCTGTTTCTTGCCAGATATGTTTTTTTTGGTTTCAGCACACATGAGACAAAGGGGAAATATAAATTATGCATTCCACTTTTTGCCCCATCTTAACCTCCCTTCTGTCTCCCTTCATTTTGTCCTTTTCTTCCACTGTTTAATGAGCGAGCGAGCGACAAATCGGAAGAGTGAGGTTGTGTCTGGTTTCATTCTTTCTCTTTACTCAACCTCTTGCTGTACAAACACACTCTGACAGCTCTTTGTGAACCGTGGAGGAGAAATAGTAGATAAATGCTCATCACTAAGATCAGCACAGATATATACAGCACACAGTCGAGAGAGGGGAAAAAAAACCCTAAAAACGCCACCTGCCTCTCCAGCCAGCCTCCTTGTAGTACTTTACACACACCCCTACACTCTCTCCCTTGCTCGCTTTCTCTCTTTCACATGTGCACCAGCCTGTAATTCAAACCTGCTCCAATAGGAATCCAGAAGAGGACTTTTCTGATTGTAAGGGGGAGGGGACAGAGCGATGCTGGCTGATTGACAGCTAGCGCCCTACAGGTGGAGACGAGCGAAGAGAGGAAATAGAGGGGAGAGAGTGAGGACGGGAAAAGAGGCAGCAGCAGCCAGACGTCCCCACATTCACACACACACGCGCACTTTTACGCGCACACACACATACACATACTGTACACGGTGACCAGCAGCGCTCCGCTCCTTCTCCTCCTACCTGGAGAGCTCGCGTCCTCCTGGCAGACTTGCCCACCAGCAGCTCCGTCACCAGTGTCACCTCTGCAAAGATGAGCCAGTGCAGGAAGAGGTGCAAGAGGCAGCTCACCAAGGTGGCTCGCTATTTCTACCACTTCCTCATGGGAACGCTCACCCAAGGTAGGCACGCAAAACTTTCTCCTCCACTCACATTCATGGAGGGGAAGTTAACACACTCCGGACGCCTGCTTTCTAGTCTCACTGAGGTTGTGCTTTTATCCAAAAAAAAAAAAAAAAAATCTAGCTTTTGCAAAAAAAACAGAGCAACTTTGTTTTTGAGGAACGACAGCGGTGACTGCTCACGCTCTGTGTGTGTGTGTGTGTGTGTGTGTGTGTGTGCACGCGCGTGTGCACTGTTTCATCTCTAGACTATAAAAAGCAAAGACATCAAATAATATTTTTCACTGCACAATTCATGTTCACGTGCACTTCCCGTGTAGCAAATATGTACATTATGCTAATGGTGCCTGTGGGCGTGTGTTCTGATGCATAATGATCAATATGCACACGGAGAATTGGGAAGACTTTGGGGCTGAATGCACAAAGTCTCTTTTCTCTCAGCCTTTTGACCTCTCATCCTCCTCCTCTTTCTCCTCTTCCTCCTCCTGCTCCTCGTCTCTCTCCCCCAGCTTTGACAGGCGAACAGATTGCCCTCTGGAAGCATGTGGCAGCCCGCTTCCATTGAGAATCTCTGTGTGGGTGAAAAGGCTCACACTTTCACGCCTTGTATCCATTCCTTCAGCCAGCTCATGGGGTGACATTAGCCACAGCTACGCACAACTTCGCCACGCTAATAACACACACATCACACTCTCCTCTCGGTCTTCAACTAATCTGCATTTTTTGATGTGAGTGCTGTGAAGGAGCAGCATCCTTTGCCTCAGGCACAACACAAGAGACATGAGAGGCGGTTTGGATCAGAAACGAAGGTTTGATTCATGTTTATTTTGTATCTCGTTAACCATAAATGGGTTTTCTTGGTTTCTGGATGAGACGAGCTGAAACGCTTGAGCCACCCAGCATCAGGACACGGTGTCTCCTGGGTCGTGCAGCACGCTGCGTCCATCCGTCAGGAGTCGCTGGGCCTGCTGCGCCATCCTTGCAGCCAGCGCTACATTTATCCAGAGAAACTCAAACTTAAATCCTGTGACGGAAGCGCGGGACACAGACGGAGTCGGCGTAGCAAGTAAAAATAAGCCCAGATGCCACTGATGTGGCTCTGCAGCCATGGGCAGCTGTCAGAGAGCGTTCTGCTGAGGATGATCCGACAGCTGGGATCCCATCCTGTCTATTGAGATTAATTAGGCTTCATGATTATGATGATTTGGACGTTAATGTGGCTTATTTTAGACACACGGTGTTTACTAACTGTAAACAATTAGATCAGGTACAATAGCCAAAGCCACACCTTTATTCTTCCATGATGGATTTAGTGGTGGAACCAGTTCTGCAAACTTCTCATTTTTTCCTCAAGCTCATCCATATCCATAAAAGCCTTCACATATCCAGTCAACCTGCGCGGACAGATTTGATGGATATTTCTGCACAGCTCTGACAGCC
Source organism: Tetraodon nigroviridis (assembly GCA_000180735.1). Taxonomy (NCBI): domain Eukaryota; kingdom Metazoa; phylum Chordata; class Actinopteri; order Tetraodontiformes; family Tetraodontidae; genus Tetraodon; species Tetraodon nigroviridis. Next base: position 110,759 of record CAAE01015006.1, on the reverse strand, counting down.
TTGTTGTGGTTCTCTTTCTCTCTGCACCTCTTCTGGATGGATCTTTTTTTGAAAGAAAAGACAGCCTATCATTCCCGTTTATTGTGTTTCCCTTTGCTTTTCTGCTGCGTCTCTTCGGCCTGATAGCTCTCAGCCTTTGTGCGCCAGTCTCAGGTTATTAAATGGACCTCGTGTGTGTTCTTCAGTGTTCGCTGAAGTGTGTGAAAGGGCTTTAATAATTGTTTTATAATTAATATTAAATTTTTTTTTTGCTTAACAATGCACCAGACTGTCCCACCCCACCCCGCAAAACAAACGACTGGTTTAAATGTCCCGCTCCAAGAGCAGCTTAGCCACCCCTTTACCAACCTCCACCCATGAGGTATTGACTAAAGCTAATTGTTTGTGTGTATCGGTGCGCGTAAACGCATGTAGCACCCGCTGGTTGTTAAGTTTACCCAGAAAAGGAGTTGCCATGACTACTGCCTCCTGTGCGCCTGACGGAGGGAGGGAGAGCTTTGCCTCGGTGCAGCGGCAGTGCACGAGCGTTGAACTGTATAATGACTCTGCTACATGGAGACTTCATCAAGGCTATTCACCCTTTGGTTTTTCTATTCTGGTGTGTGTGGCAGAGCGATAGTTCTCAGGGAAGCGCCATTTCGGCCAGAATTCCCCTCTGAGATCGGGTTTACACCAAAAGGGCATTTGGCATAGAAAGGAGTCTATTTTAGCTGGTGTCCTCAGGTAGGCAGGAATGTAATAAAAAGATAAAATTCTAATTGTTTGGGTCCCGTCTGTCCTGCTGGAGACACTAAACATGAGCTCAGCTGTGTGTGATTGGAACTGCTGTGTTTGTCTGGAGATTTCTGATGACAGTCATCGGGAGCCGCTCTCCTCCGTGTCCCGACATACCCACTAATTAGTTTGTTTCGTTAGGGGCAGT
>CAAE01015006.1:86423-108648 GCA_000180735.1 Tetraodon nigroviridis | reverse complement strand
AATGAATACTCAAAGTTGTATTTGAGGTAGAACTACCTGTGTGTGAGGATAGATGGTGATGACCAGAGAGTTCATCTCCATACTCGAGTTTCGAACCTCTAGGATCTGCTGGGTACCAGATACCCTGATGCACCTTCACCGCTCCAGCCGTTTGGCAAGAAAAAGCCACTATCATTTCTCTTTTTATAGAGCTGAGTCATTTGTTAGCTGCTTTGACATTTTTCCTAATGAAACTGCGTGTTAGTCCTCCTTCAGAGGCTAATGTGAAAAAGTAAGTACTTTTTAATGAACAACCTCAGATGACTTTTGCTGTATCCTATTTCAGCTCCCTGTGGCACCCATACATGTCCTCCCACTGCAGATGATGTCATTACATTTGTTTATTTAACTCCTGTTTGAACCAAACAATGTCATTACGTTTTAATTTCACAATTAATAAAAGCAATACACACACACAGAGTTCCGGTATTCCTATCTGCTTGCCGGAGCACTAACCCACATGCCCGTGTGGGGTAATGGCGCTCGAGGTGGGAAGGGAATCGTTTATTACCATAAAGATAACTCACTCCGAGTGTGTGTGCTTTGGCGTGCGGGTGAAGAGGAACCACGCTGGTGTCTCATATCACTGCACAATAGGCAATATGAAAACCCGGCAGGGAGCTGAGCCCAAGCCTCAGGTCTGGGTGTCTGATGACTTTGGCGAGCTGAGGCGTGTTCGGCTTGATTTACGTGATTTTGTTCCACTTCATTTGAAATCTTCGAGGCTGCACGCTGCGACAACTGTTTTTGCCGTTCAAAAGTCTGCCGTGTAATAAAAAAAAAGTCTTTAAACTGTGAGACGGAGAGGCTAAGCGCTTCACGGCGGCGGCCTGTTTCTGTGCCAGACGGGAAGGTTCTCACCTGGTTTCAGTTGCTCAGACTGATTGTTCGCTTCTGCTTCTGTCTCTGTTGTAGGCACCTCGTGACTTGTGCTTTCACAGAAAATAATAATAATAATAATTTAAAAAAACAACAAACAGCGCTAAAATAAAACTTTAGGGTCAAAGCTTTGGCAGGAAAAAAAAAAACGGATCCCACTTATAAATTCTCTCTCCCATTCCTTCCAAATGAGGTTATTTAAAGAAAAGCGACAGTTGGTTGACGGTTCTTTGCGTTCCTTGCCGAACATTCCCTCCGTTTATCAGATGCTTCTTTTTGTTTGTCCTTTCTTTTAGTCTGGCTTCCATCCCGCTCCTTTAGCCCTAATCGCTCCGGCTGTGCCGTGCTGTCAATATCGGCGTTGTTTTTCTACCTCTTTTACTTCCCCCACCTGATCTGAAACAGGTTGGGCCCCCTCACCTCTGACCAGCTGTCAGGCTTCTCCTCCCTGTAAGTAGGCAGACCAAGACCAAGACGAGCCGCCAGAAATGGAGTTAATTTCAGCTTTAGCCTAAAGCTGCTGCTGGATGCTGTGTTTTAACTGGTGCTCAGTGCTGCTTCTGTCAGCCCTCATATCCCTGAGGAAGAGCATGAGCAGCCTGTTGATCTTAGGCTGCCAGTCGTCTGTACCGATTTTTATCTGAAGGGCTTGTGTTTCTCGCCACCTCGCACCCCTGAGTGCACACTTCCTGAGCACTAACATCATCACTAATCTACACACACACACACGCCCGCACCTATTATGTGCTAAAAATAATCCCCTATTAGTAGCAATCTTGAGTGTGAGGGGTGGTGGGGGCAAAAGGTGTGACTGGTGGGGAGAGGTGAAGAGAGAAGTGTGGTGCAGAGAAGTGGAGGACGAGAAACATGAAGCTTTTATGTTGTCTTTCACTTAGTGGATCCTCTTTTCTCACATGAGAGGACTGATGATGTGTGAATGTATTTATGGCTTTGCTGTCTTGGCTTTAGAGATATTTGTGGAACGTTGATAATAATTAAAAATGTATTATAAAAAAGTATTTCAACATTTTAGCTGCCTTTTCAAACCAGAATGATGATGTTTTATTTTAAAATGTACAATTTCACCCATTTAGCTGTAAAGGGTACTATTTTGCAGTGTTTCTTTAGTTTTTCCCTTTTTTTCTTTGTTTAGTGTAGAGTGATGACAGTTTTAAATCAGGACTACGTTTTGTGTTTGTCTGTTGGTCGTTTCCTAAAGAACAAAAAAAATATCCACATTCTGCAGGGAGACAAGGTGTCTTGATCAAGCAGGGAACTTTAGGTTGACTGGGGGTTTCAAATTGAAGGTGCGTGTGTGTGTGTGTGAAAAAAACATGCAGTCTTTTCTGGTTTCCTCATGGCGTCACAATGTGAGAGCTAATAGACCTGCAGGGGAGGCTACACACCGCTGTTGTCCTTCATTTGTCCTCTATTTCATTTTCCTTTTATTTATCCACATATGTGCAGCCACACATATAATATAATAATAATAATAATAATATAGTACATGAATTCGTTTAACAGGTATACATGCACAAAGACAATCTGCGCATTAATCTGATTTCCCATTTCTGAATGCGATAAAGCATAACAACATGCTGTTTACACGATCACTTGAATAATCTAATAACTACAGAAAATGGGAGATTAATTGGATTTTATGCTCGCGTAAACAGGCTCAATGACTGGAATTTTCATTCACAAACCTGGTGCCTCTCGGTGTCTCTGTCCATGGTGCTGAAATCCAGCTTCACCGCTCGTCTAGCAGTGTCCCTGTCCATGGTGCTGAAAAATTCAGCAGTGTCTCTGTCCATGGTGCTGGAATTTAAACAGTGTCTCTGTCCATGGTGCTGGAATTTAAACAGTGTCCCTGTCCATGGTGCTGAAAATTTAAGATTGTCTCTGTCCATGGTGCTGAAATTATAACGGCGTCTCTGTCCGTAGTGCTGAAATCTTAAGGGCGTCTCTGTCCATGGTGCTGAAATCCACCTTCACCGCCCTTTTAACAGATATATTTCTATATATTAAACTAAAGCGTCATGCCAGCATGACTGGGTTTATAAGTTATAAGCTTATAACTTGCACAGACAATGTTGCATAGACAATGTTTTAATTACAGAAACAACACATATTTGTACTGAAATCGACACACACACACGCTGTACACAAAGATCTCATTTGCATGTGCGTGTGTATAAAGAATTATAGCTTTAATTTAGGCCTTAATGATGTCTCCTCAATTTTTCAGCTTTCCTGGGAAATTTTTAGTCGTGTTTGGATAAATAATTAATTTTCTAATCAGCTCATTCCAGCAGGGCCCTCAGTCATTAAAGACCTAGTAAGTCTAAGTAACTGCAAGTGTGTTTAACATTCTTCATTGACGGGTTACTTTTGGCAGGTAGATAAATGAAGTGCTAACTATAGAGGTCAGAGAAACAGCTAATTAATGTCTGTGGGTGGTGATACCGATGGGCTTTTTTGGTTTAAAGGTCGCATGCTGGGTAAAAATCCTGTTGATCTGAATCCAGCTACAGCTTCCCTGTGCAGCTCAAACAGTGACTTTAGAACCTGTTGGTTCATGGTTCGCTGGGTTTGTAACAGCATTCATTTTCAAGACAAACTGGTGAAGAGCTACACGGCGCTGGTTGAATGAGCAGACTGGTCCCGTCTGCAGCCCTAACTGTACACCTGCTCCTTACAGAACCTTCTTTTTGTTACCAGCTGTAAACGATTATGGAGAATTCTTGCCTCTGCACTGCTTTTATCATTTCATTTCCACCGCATCCTTTCACCCTCTGCGCATCGTTCCATCTGTGTCAGACTCTGCGTAATGGACAGGGGTGAATGGTAACAAAGAGAAGAAGCACATCAGACCGAAACCACGAGGGAGGCCAGTGGTCAGAGTCGCTAAAAGTCCAACGGTCCCCAGCTGGGACAGAACTGTCAGTTCTACTCAGCCACCCAGGCATAGGGACGCCACACCTCGGACGGGGACAACCTTGAAAGACTGTGCCAATGACCTCTAGGAACCAAATGCAGAAGTACAGAAAGAATGAGAGGAGGTTTGGAGAGATGGAGGTACTCGGATGACATATGGAACGATCACAAACGAATTAAAATTATTATAATTTATATCTGATCTAAAAATAAAGGTAAACACGTTTTACAGCTCAGCACAATATTTTACACACAAAACTTCTCTGTTTGTTTGATTATTTTACTCCTCCCTGCTGTCAACCCCCCTCAATGTCGCATCACATGATCCCCTCAGTCGTAGTGATGCTGTCAGTCTGCTTCACCCTCCCGCTGTTTTGTCAGCTGCTCTGTCTGCATGTCAGTCTGACTCCCTCCCTCACACACACACACACGCACACACACACACACACACACACACACAGTGTAGGGTTTATGTGTGATCTCATCAGTTACCACCTCCGGTTCTCTGAATCTGATTCCTCTCCAGCTATTTATAGCCACGGCGCTCACTTCACACTGTGTGACACGTCATGACTCGTGTTTTTGAGCGTGTGGCACTTAGCGGCAATTTTTGGAGCGCTTTGTGAATCCGTCTGTGTCGGTTTTGTAGCGGTTCGTCTGGAATATTCTCAATTCTCTGTTCTTTCTAAAAGAAAAAGTACAAAACTCTAACATCTGGGGCTCGGAGCTGTAGTCTGAGAAAACCGCCGTCATGGTTTTGCTTAGATTAGATGCAAAAACAGGGAATGTTTGATCTAAAGTTTAAAGCCCAGCTATTTGGCCTAGAGTTACAGGTACACAAAGAGCAATAGTGATGGGAAAAACACTCCCTTCTGACCGGAAGAAGCCGTGAGCAGGCGCAGGCTCATATCGAGGGGGTTGGTCTCATCGATCAGTTCATGCTTCATGCAGAAAGGCAAACAGTGTTAGAACAGCAATGTGATATCTGGTTCACTCTATATATGTGCATGGTATTTTTCCAATGTTTGATGACCCCGCTCTTTGCAGTCTTTAGAGAAATGTCATTTTTGTCTGATAATCATCAGATCTCCTCCAATAATTTCCATATTATATATATAATGTATAAAACATATTAGCATTGTACACTGTGAGAAAAATAAATGATTATCCATTTTGATAAACCATCTGCAATGTTCCAACAGTCCATGACTTATGCAGTGCAGGTGTAAGACGGAGCAGCTGCCCACTGGCAGGCAGGTATCTATGTGAGCACTTACGTACCGACTGTGTGGAATACTAATGTGACACCAGCGCGGCTGCGATAAGGAGGTTTGTCAGGTGATATCAGACAGAACTTGAACAGCGAGTGTGGAAGCGTGAGCTGCGATGTATGTGGAACCATGTTTTCTGTGTGTGTGTGTGTGTGTGTGTGTGTGTGTGTGTGTGTGTGTGATTGTTACCGTGCATCGTGTACGCCAAATCAATACACCCATCGGCTGCAATATCACAGGTGAAATGGGAATGTCTGTCTGCCATTTTCACCAATACACGAGCTGAGGAAAAGTAGATGAGAAGGTGTGTGTGTGTGTGTGTGTGGCTGGTGTGGTGTGGTGTGTCAGGCTTTGTGTGGTTGCGACACGACCTGGGGAATTGATGCTATGTGTCGTGTCCATGACAACTGCCTTTCTCTTTCCTTTCGTCTCCTCCCTCCTCTCGCCACCGGTTGTTCTGTCAGGTGAAACTTGACAGTTTAACGCGACAGAAGAGTGAAACAGCATCAGCTCATCAACAGAATCATCATGTCTCCATCGATTCCTGATATTACCTTGGTTTCCTCGTCACTGTGCTTTAAAGCACATATTCATGAGTGTTTATCAGTTGTTCCTCTCGATCAATCCTCTGTGTGTGTGTGTGTGTGTGTGTGTGTGTGTGTGTGTGTGTGTGTGTGTGTGCGCAGTTTTGTCCTCTGCTATAGGTTGAACCACTTTGCACCTTCTGATTACCTGCTGAGTCAGCCTGTTCCAGGTGCTTGTTGTCATTGTCCCCTCGTCCACCGGGACTAATTGGATGGAATCACACAGACAGTATTTGATTTTAATGAGTCCAGCACGATAATCAGGGTGAAAAGAGTCTGTTTTGTCTGCTACACCTGTCTGATGATTTGTTGCAGGGTGGTTTTTTTGAGGCTAACCGATCTAAGTGTCTCTTCGCTCATTACTTTTTCTTGCCCAGCACCCGGCTGCCTGCCAGGATCCACTTAAAGGTTCACCAGAGGATAAATAAGATGGAGAGACAGACTTGGCACTGGCTCAAAAATCCCACAAAATAAGTTTCTTTCCCTATCACGTTTACTGTAAGCGTGTGAGGGAGCAGGACGTGCCTAAAGAAAGCGTTTAAGATGTAAATACTTTAATCTCTACTGACCTCAAGTGGATGCTGACTGAAGTTGCAGGTAATTTGGACTTAAGTCCCATTACAGAAAGTTGATATTCTCGCTCTTTTTGCTTTGGCTTCAAGCTCTCCCTCCTTTCCTCACTCCTGCATTGTTTTGTTATTCTCTTTCCTTTTCTGCCGTTTGTTCGTTCGTCTCTTTCCCGCAAACCCTCTCTGTCATTCTCTTTCTTCTTTCCCTGTAGACAGACAGCCATCCAGCACCTGTTCACCCGCTTCTGTGAATTCCCGCTCTGGGTTCGATCGGCTGCATAAATAATACATTGTTTACTTCACACCTTGCAAAGCCTGCTGTATAATTTTCACCCTCTTTCCGATTGAAGAAGTGGAAATTTCCTTCTTTTTTATCGTCGCATCGGCAGGTATCTGCCAGGCTGTTTACTATACAGCAGTGCCTGCTGATTGTGTGTGTTGTGTCTGCTCACAGAGCAGAACAGCGGTGGCACAAATTAAAGAAACACACTGTCAGAATAAGAAAAACAGACCTCCAGGTCATTTTCAGATTGTCTGAATAGGTGATTTAGAGTTGGCATTTTGAGGTAAACAAATACAGCACTCACAATTGTGTGGAGAAAACTGAATTTTGAGACCGGTGCTGCGTCTTTTTATTATATGCATGGGTGCATTTTAGACTTATAAGACTTTTTTAATATATAAAGATAGGATTTATACTATAACGACTTAGCATGGAGTTGAATGTAGAATTACTTCATCAAAACATGTATATTACATTGTATATTGCTTTATCTATTAAATAAAGTAATTCTACATTGAAGTTCTCTTTATTAGTTGCTTCCTTCAGCTACTTAATTGGACGTTACTGCTCGTGATGCAACGTAATACAACGTTTTCAAGTCTAAACGGCCGCATTTCACCCTGAACTGTGGGAAGTGGTCTCCACAGCTACACTGTGGGCGCTCCCACCCACAGTGGGAGATGGAGACGCTGTCCTGCTCTGTGGATTCGTTCTTCTCTCTTGCCATTTTAGCCGTCACCTGTTTGGATTATGTCAGCTGCAATCAGCCGGCACACCTCTGAAGAGGACACGGGAGGTTTTTACGCACTCATCCTCATCCCGGTTGTTCCACTGTCGTACCTGCTGGTGTGGAAAGGTGAGAGGTGCTCTCTGCTGTCCGTGCAACAGTCGGCAACGTGAAAGAATGTATGATATTACTGTTACGGCCCCTTTTCTGCCTGAGCTACGATTAAACAAGTTTTCCCAGTCATGAGCGTGCCATCTGTCGTACAGTTTCATTGCTGGATTCATCGTCTATACGGCTCAGCTCACAGTCGGACTGTGACTAAAATGTGTTGATAACTACCCTGTTATTGAATTTAAACGCCCTCTGTAAATTAATTCCCAATCTCACAGTGTGATATTAGATTAAATTACTACCTGTGGCTGCTGTTTAATGAGTTTAATACCAGGAAGGATAGCCATCCAGAGCTTCTCTCCACTCTTGAAAAATCACCTGTATATATGCGTGTGAGTGATTGTGTGTGTGTGTGTGTGTGTGTTTAAACATGGTCTGTCAGAAACCAATAATAATGTTGTTCCATCACAATTTTCTGTAAATAAGAAAAAATCCTTGATCGATCTGCCGTCCTGGTGCCCTAGCAACCGCACACCTTTATCAGTGAGGGAAAAAAAACACTTTCCATCAATCATTTTTCCTGTGTGATGAATCTCAAATGCAAGAGTGAGGACTGGGGGTTTCCGTGCCAGCAGCAGTCGGTGTGCTGATGCAGATTGAACAACACTCCGGTATCGGCTGTCTTCATCTCTTTAATCATTACTTGTGTATATTTAGCAGCAGAAGGAATTTGGAAAGATCAATATTTGCCTGACGGGAAGTCGCATAACATCTGTTAGCACAAGGTTGGAGACATCACAGATTTGTGTGTAAAAGTCTGTCCTGGTGTTGAAGGACACTAATAATCTGTTCTGAAACTCATGGGAGGGATTTTTGTTGACATTTGTACCAGATTATTCTTGAATACGTCAAACTAATGACCTCTGCTGGACTGAGTGGTTGTCAGGATTTGGACTCAGTTTTTGAACTTGATACATCCTCCCGACGACCGTCCTTCCCTGTGAAAGTAAAATCAGTCACTTTTAAGGGGTGCCAGCCCTGACCCCCAAACGGTCGTGGCTGTCGTTCTCATAAACTTGATGAGCAACAGAAGAGGTTGCAGGACAGCAGGAAAAGGACGGGGACACATCTGCAGGTCCAATTTTCTATTTTGACAAACCAAGATGAGGTGAAAAATCCTCCAGGAGGGAAGACATGCTGAAGGGTAATAAAGAATAGATGCTTCTCTCCTCGGTGCTTTAAGGAAAGCTGCCGGCAGATGTGACCTTACTCACACAGACTCTTCAGTTTGTCCTTCCTTTGTTCCTTTGTGAGCTGCTTCTCTCTGTCTTCTGTTACTTATCATTATTCTCCCGCATTCCCTTTTCAGCCCTCCTCCTCTCTGTTTTTCCACTCAAATGACACGTCTTTCCAGTGCAGAGAAATCATTTTCAGCTGGGGAATCAGCTCGGAGTATCTGGCATTGCTCTGTTTGCATTCACAAGGTCCTTTTCAAAACAGCCAGCGCACGTCAGGCCCAGGATGGATTGGCCTGCAGCCGTATTTGCGGCGTATCAGCGCATGAGTGACGTCACCAAAGATTAGGTTTCCTGTCACCTTGTGCAGCTGACAGAGCTTCTTAGTAATGAGCCCCTCTGCTGTAGGGTCTAGCTGGAAATGGAAAAAAAAGTAAAAGTAAAAAAACAGAGCGCAGCCCACCTGTCAGGTTTTATTTCTTTTTCCTCTTTCACATTTTCTTATTTGCGAAAATAATAATATTAATTAACAATGCAGACATGGATAGACTGGAAAAAAAAAAAATAATGAGGCACCATCCGAGCTTTTTTCCAGTTTCTCTTATTTTTGCAGCCGTGGGTGAAGTGATATCCTCACTGGGAGGGGCTACTGGGAGGGCACAACATCGACTGGTGGCTAAGAGTAGCAGCCTGCACCGGTCCTGGCTGAAAAATCTGATTAAACCAACTTTACCTGATGGCTTACACAATGGAAATCCAATATTTACCTCCAGGTTCTTACAGTTCAGTGCTTGAGCTTCACCCTGGCTCTTCTCGCTGGAAATAGAAAGTCTGCACTTAATAAAAATCCACTTTGAGGGCACCTCTGCAAGCTTGATTAGAGATGCTGCAATTTTTTAACAAATATAAATGTATCTTGCTGTTACATTGACAAAAAAAGAAGCCACAATATGATTGGCGATGATCATTCAATGATTTATTAAAGCAAGTAAAGGTACTTTCAGTTCATTAATGTGCATTTACTCACATATGTACTCCGTTTGCACTAATGCGCACCATTATTGAAGTTGCTCTTCATGTAGTAGTTTTTTTCCCAGTATAATTGTAAAGTTTTTCCCTTTTGGAAACATAAAAGTCAAAAGCAAAGTGTTTTACACAGCAAACAGCTCAGAAGTGAACGATTAGTGAAAATTACTGTAAGAAAAATGATGTTGCTGATCAAATGATGTTGGAAATTTATCCAGCTAATCAAAGATGATACTTTCTACAGAAGAGTGTTTGTTCTCAATAACTGATTTATTTAAAAGATCATGTTATCCTCCCTCCTCAAACATCACACTTTGCTTTTCTGAAACCAAGTCATCTTTTTTTACATTCAGCTCCGGTTGCAGCCGAGTTCTGAAGTGTAATGAGCCGATGAACGGAGCTGCAGAAGCAGATGTTGCAGCCTCCAACAGTCTCCACCGCATCCAAGCGTAGACTTTTGAGATGAGACTTGATAGATATTTTCTTTTCATCTGTTAAATCTGGCTTTTAAAACCATCCTCCAGTTACCAAGGAAACCACATTAGACAAATCAATGGAGGTAATGTCACTGAATAGCAGGAGTTTGCTCTCTCTCTCTCTCTCTCTCTCTCTCTCTCTCTCTCTCTCTCTCTCTCTCTCTCTCTCTCTCTCTCTCTCTCTCTCTCTCTCTCTCTCTCTTTCTCTCTTCCCTTTCTAATTTTCCTTGCTTTCTCTCCCACTCATCCGCTCCCCTTGCCTGTCTTTCTCCATCCACTCCCTCCCTCTCCCTCACTCCTACTCCCCCTCACAACACTCCTAGATCACCACTGCCAAAGGACTACCAAGCACAGCACATCCCAAGTTTTCATACCTCATCGGGGGGCCTGCTGGAAGGGAAAAAGAAGTGGAGGAGAGTAAGGAAAGAGCAGGTTCTTCAAACTTTAGTTCAATGGTTTTGACAGTGAGCGCTGCAGCCTGTAGCTCCACCAGCGCTGTGGCCTCCTCCCACAGCCGAGGGGAGTCTGCTGATCTGCTTTCTCAACTTCGAACGTTGGATCACAGTGAGTAGAAGTGAGGACGTCTGTGTGGGGAGAAGCCTCGGAAAAGTTGGACAAAGTCCTCAGGCTGACTCCAGGACTGGTCTCTGTGGCCGGACGCAGCCTGGCCTAAAGCGGGCGGCTCCCCGGGGTAACGGAGGGCGATGACAGACAGCGGCCTCCCAAGATGTTGACTCTGGATGGCCTGGAGATCATCGCTGTGCTGGTGGTCATGGGCCTCTTCATCAAAGTTCTGGAACAGTTTGGGATGTTTGAGCCTGTCGGAGGGGAAGGTAATGGATCTTATAGCAGATTTGTCGCTTTATTAACAATTGCAGAGTTGCACTTCAAGGGCAGTGTGGGCATGTGGGTGCGTACGTGAGCTGGCACCTGGATCTGCAGTCTTTGTTGCTTTTGGTCCTGAGCGGGCTGCAGTGCAACCCAGCCTCATCCCTGAGCCTCTCATACACAAACACACAGAGTAACTTTAGCTGCGTGTGAGGCCTGCTCTGCCCCAGGGGTGTGTGCTTTTACCCTTTAATCAATACCACTATGGCCAGAGTGGGTCTGAGTGCTGTGAGGGAATGTCAGCCATCCTTTCAGCGCTCCCGTTAGCATTTAGCCTCGTACGGAGCTGCGGCAGGACAGAATATATGGAAATATTTCACCTGCATTGTATCTCACATCAACGATCCCACAGTTAATTGAGTTGAACACATTTTCTTATTCATTTGTGGGAAAGCAGTTGCTGGTCCTGTGGAAGCTCCATTCACACATGTTGATAACACATTGATGACATGCTCTTTGTCCAGTCGACTTTCCCTTCACCGCTCTCCCTTATCTTCTCTCTTTTGGTGGAAAAGATGAGATTCTCATCTTGGGTCTGATAATTTCCCAGGGTGCACCTCAGCTCTTTGGGCGTGCATCAGACAGCAGCCGTATTCGCAGTGCATGTTAAGTTCTTGCCTCATGAGTGTTTTACTCTGTGTCACACTACGCTCTGCAGTCAGTGTTGACGCTTCATTACGGAACTGATCTCATGGGTGTTGGGTTTGTACCAGCTGGTCAGTGAATAGATAAATGAATGAACTCTGAGAGAGGAGCATCATCCAAATAGCAGATTGATGCTAATGCACTGTTCCTGCTTAGGACTCTCTATAATTAATTTGTCACCACTTCTTTTATTCTGTTTGATCAAAGTGAAGCTCTAAGAAAACTGTGGATTTTCTATTCCTCTAATGAGCAGCATTGTTGATCTTTTCCACACACACACACTCACTCGGATATGTGATGCGGAATTTGTGTGTGAAGATGCTGTGCGGCATATGGGCGAGGTGCACTCCTGTCTGGAAGTTTACATGGTGTTGAAATTCAGGGCTAATGGCCTCATGCTGCAAAGAGTTTTTGAAAATGTGGATGTGGAAACTGGCTGTGATGGGATGTTCTGCAGTCAGACAGATGGCAGCGTGCCTGCAAAGAGTTTTCCAATAACAACACATCAGTGCAAGCACACTCCCTTGCTAATGAAACACTTCCGGTATAGCTTTTGTGTTAAGCTGCCCATAGAATCTCTTTGTCTGCCTCTGAAATTGAATGTATTTGACATTTAGGTCCAGTCCAAGGTCACTTCAAGTGTCAGCTTGAGGTTAGCTTTATAGTTAAATGGTGCACACGCTCACATTATGATGTATAATAAATGCTGTGATCATATAATTAGTTCTCTCTCTCTGTCTCTTTCTTTCTGTCTTTTTCTGAACAATTTAATAAGAATTGACTTTTGCCATGATCAGCACCACATGCACACGTGTGTCCGTGTGCAGAGGAATCAGAGAGGAGATGATGAAGCTTAAGTGCTGCTATAGCAAATTGCTTTACAGTCAGAGGAGACTCTATCGGCCCATTGTGCACAGATGTCATTCTCTCAAAAATAAATGAAATCTGTCATAACTGACTTAAAATTGATACAAATGTTAAGTATCATTAGGTCATTAATGGAGTGACTATAATTCTGCTGCTGCAAAAAAACCCCACCCAGAAATACTAAACAAGCATATATTATCACCATGCCTATAGGTTAGGGTACCATGCCTATAGGTTAGGGTACCATGCCTATAGGTTAGGGTACCATGCCTATAGGTTAGGGTACCATGTCTATAGGTTAGGGTATCAGTTAAGTGCTCAATGAGTGAAGCACCATGCTGCATGTAGGAAGCCTTAGTAGATTTAAAATTGAGCATCACAGAAGATGTTTTAAATTATACCAATGAAATCATCTAAAAAGATATTCAGTCCAAAATAGTCAAACCTGATTATTCCTTTACCAACAATTATATGACTACCAAAAAAAAAAGGAGGAAAAATCCATTTGAGGCAAACTTTCTAAAATAGAGTGTGGAGCAAAGTGTTCTGGTTGTCCTTGTGTGTCCTCACTCTCTGATGGTCAGCCAACCACAAGATGAGACCCTGGGACGATCAGCCCGAGGATATTCAATACACAATTCACTGCATCCTCTCTTTCTGTCCGTCTCTTTTCTGTCCCGTTCCCTTAAATTCATTCTAAAAAAGTGTGTATGTGCGTAAACCCATTAGTTTATTCCCAATGTTATCATCTTTTTGCAGACGTGTCAGAAAAAGAAGAGCAGAACCCAACCACTGTTGTTCTTTCATCCATGTAGACACGTCTAACTCCTTTTCTCTCTCATACACACACACACACGCACACTTGTACACACACACGCACACACAAGGAACCTGTGCTTGAATCTATTCCTTGCTAACTTGTTGGAGAGATTTGCATTATTACAGCTTAGCTTTGTGTGTGAAGACTTTTCTCACATGCAGCCTAACCTGTTACTGTTCCAGCGCTTTTTAAAGTCATATTTCAAATGGTGTGTGATACTCTGAAGCAGACTGAGCCTTTAAGAAATACTGACGCATTTCTCTCAAGGAATCGTAGCAACAGTATCGACATGCAGAGCACGTGTGAGGCTTAGACATTAACTTTAATAACGTATGTATTACAAAGCCTGATTTCATCCTCCAGGTCAGTTTAGCCCACAATTGGAGTGTTTTCATGATTTCACTTATTAACCTTGTTGTCAATGCAAGTTCCTAAAGGCTAACTGACTGTGGCAAGAAGAGTTAGGAAAACTTTTTTCCAGAGCTGAAGTAAATGTTGCAGTCGAGTTTAAAACGACTGTTTATCCTCATAACATGGTTGTTGAATTCCTGTGAGCCTGTCAAGAAAGGCTTTATTTCACCATACCAGACCCTCTTACTTGTTAATTTTGTACACACAAACAATGCTGTTATTCGGCCATTGGTTTAACAGCCAATTTATGGTTTTTTCTTGACTGGTTCCTCATTACCATTCTGGATGGGGCACTTTCCAGTGAGCTGCAACCAGCTCATTTCAATTAACTTCACATTTAATGTTTGATTGTCTTTTTTTCCAATATTGTAATGCTTTGTTTGGCATCAAAGTACGGCTGGCTTGCTCCGTAAACCAATTTCTGTGGCAGTAAATTCCATTTTAGATTTGTCTAACTGCTCTTTTAGGAAACAAACGTTTCTGTGGTTGACATCAAACCCTTTCAAAGCCTCTTCGCCTCCCCAACTTCTGATGTTTGTTGTGTTGTTCTTTTTCTGCATATCGACCCGTTCAGGATGTTTACCTGATCGTGCGCCTGGCAGGAAACAGTGTTTATGATGTGATGGAAATAAGTTTAGAGCGATTGTTGTCAGCTATGCAATTAGGATTGACTACTTTGGGCCACTCAGGCGCATCGAGGCACCCTTAAAAGCCGAGTACCAGAAGTCAACTTCAAAATCTCGCAGCTCTAATGATGATTTGCCTGCCTTGGCCTGATCTAAAGCCTTATTAAAATGGCTGACATCATTTTTAAACATGTCAGTAAGCATTTGAAACTGTGTGAAAGTGGCTCATCTATAATTGGCTTCTCCCAGTTTGTGTGTGGAACAAAATAAAAAACACAAGAGGAGAAAACAGTACTTACTGTAGGAAGAGACTGCCCTCTTCAGGTAGAATGTACTGTATGTCACCCTGGCAGAATTTTCTGAAGTCTCCTCCAGTCGACAAAGCAGACGTTTATTCTTAAATACCAGCATCCTGATTTGACTTTTAAGACCGATAGTAAAAACTAAAATTTTCTTTCTATAAAAATGCGTATACTCTTTTCCTCAGAGAGATGACCTCTCTGACATTTTTGTCTTACTTGGCTGCTTTTTGCTGTTTATTTTCCAGCTGTTTTCAGCCTGTGGTGAGAGGATTGGGCCTCAGTGGGATCAAATCTGTTTCTGTCCCTCGCCAGGGTTTTAAAAATATCCTCAAAAGCTAATCGTCTGTGCAAACGCATTGCTGCCTTTGCTGCTCTAATTGGAGGCGCACAGTCCAGGTTTGAGCAACTTTTGGCGATGACCTACAATGGGGCTGGCAGGAGCGCGCACATGTGTGCATGCTCCTGCAGTTCGGAGACATTCTAATCAGTTTGGAGCGAAGTAATTGCCCAGGTAGACATCTAAATATGGAGGTATTTCAATTATTCTCAGTGAGGCTGCAGGGAGAATATGCCTCACAGTGACTAATCAGCCAAGACTGATTACCATACTGTAATGGTTTATTATAATCCAAGGGTGTGTGTGTGTGTGTGTGTGTGTGTGTGTGTGTGTGTGTGTGTGTGTGTGTGTGTGTGTGTGTGTGTGAACAAACTGGTTCATGTTATGTTGCTGTGACCTCTCACTCTGGGTCAGGATTGATGCTTATTTTTACCTGTTCTAAATTGCGAGGATGTTTTTTTTATTTATGCCTTTATTTGCAATATCAGTAGATGCATAAAGAATACTAAAAACAAACAAGCAAGGAAACGCTGCGTTGGCCATTTATCTGGCAGCATGCGGGTTCTGCACGGGTTCCATTTTGGAGACATAATAAAGTGCTTTGTTCTCATTTCAGCAAACATCAGGCTGATCACTTTATCATTCACAGCCCACAGAGCACTTCTTTAATTCTTTAGTTTTTAATTGCCGGGACGTCAACAAAAAACGAAGCTGTGACACCAGTTGCCCAGCTTCACCTGTCAGTTACGCTTGGATATCCAGCAGGGACCTATCTAGAGTTTGACGTCTGATAACTAGATTTATTATGCCGCACACGCAACAACAGCACAAGTGAGCTAAAACTGGACTGGACACACAAGAATTACCATTGTTTTCAAGCTTTAAGTTTAAGTTTAACCAAACATGAGAGGCAGACCTGAGCTCGAACGTCTGAAACGACAGAGGTCGCGCCAGTAAATGGCCATTTTTAAAGCTTTTGTTTTTCCTTGTAGGTTTTTGAACAAACCCTGGCTTTAGCGTGCATCCTTGTAACGCTCTGCAAAACAGACTGGGAAAGTGTTTGCAAACGTCCTCCACCGTTTTCCAGCCACCCCGATCTGTCTAATGAGACGACAAATATCCAAATGTAAACTCTCAGACTTTCAGCGTCGATTGGGCTCTGGCTGCAGACTGTTCTTTGCGGCCTGAAAATGTCACCAGAATTAGAATTTTATCTGGCCTGTGTGATTAAGTACACCCATAAATACATGTAAGGTACATGATACCAATTAGGTAAATGTAATTTGACAGTCAAGTGATTAAAAAAAATCCAATTAGGTACACGACAGCTAATTATCAAAAGGAAGATCAATTTTCAAAGTTCAAATCAATAACAGTCAGAAAAATGACCTCGGGGGCGAAGGGACCTCTGTTCTGCTGTCAGTCTGTTTAGGGCGCAATTTAATGTGATGGCGGGAAAATGCTTCCTGGTAGACGCTGCCGAGATTAATGTCCACTCGTCTGTCTCCTGTTAACCGCTGCTGGAGGCGCGAGGCAGGAATCCACCCAGGACAGGCCATCAGTCCATTACAGAACACACACACACACACACACACACACACACAGCATTCACTTACATACAGCCCGATGTGGGAGCAAAGCAGTGCACTGTGCCACTGTGGCACCTGTAAACTATAAACAAACCCTAAACATTACTAACATATTTACTTACTACTTTTGCCAATATTTAATTCTGGATGATTTTTTTTATCATGCAGTTTAACTCCCCTAATTTTATTTTTATTTTAGTCTATTTTTTTGTCAGAGAGCCAGACGGTGATTAAAGCAGCCCCCCCACCATCACTGCATATGTGGTGTACCTGCTATGTGGTGTATATCCAGAGGGGCTGGGTAAGATGTTATGCCAATGACAGTCTTCACAACGGTAGAACTAAAATGGTGTGTGTGTGTGTGTGTGTGTGTGTGTGTGTGTGTGTGTGTGTGTGTGTGTGTGTGTGTGTGTGTGTCACTCAGGGGAGACTGGCACATCTGTGAGTTGAGCGGTTGGGTCAGATGTTTCTCCTCTCTGTCATCACTCATCTCTCACTCGTTTTCTGCGTCGTCCCCTAATTTTGTCCTCCTTTCCTCGTTTGTTGATAGATTTGTGTCTTCCTTCATCCCTGGCTATTGTTGTCTCTACCTCACCCCTCCTGTGCACCTCTTTTATTTCTCTCTCTTGTCTCATCTGCGTCTCTCCTCCTAACTCACTCGTAGTTGTACTCTCCCGTCCTTTCCTCTCTCCTTTCCTGCCTTCTCTTCTCCTCCTTCCTGTCCCTTACTCAGTCTAATAAGTGACCCAATTAAAGATGGGGAGGGACACAGCAGAGGCAGAGTGACGGAGTTACGGGAGTAGAGGGAGGACAGGCAGAGGGAGCACGGGAGACAGTTGGAGAGTGGTTAGCTGGAGAATTGGAGGGAGTCAGAAGACGATCGTGTCCGAGCTGCCAGGGCTCTCCCCAACCTCCGAACTTCACCCGGAACTTAAACAACCTCTGACAGGTTCTCAGGCAGCGGGGGTGGAGCAGCCGCTCCACAGTCCTGCTGCGGCTGACTTGCCATTTCAGGATGAAGAAATGAGGAGAATAACAATAAACCCTTAGTGAGAGAGCGGGCGCAGATCCGCGCAGGGACAGGATGGCCACATCCCGGCACATAGAGGGAGACTAAGGCGGCGGAGGCAGTCCATACCTGGCTGGAGCCGCACGGGTGGAGGGACGTGCTTCTCCTCGCGGCACGGCAACGATTTCTCCAAGCAGCACCGGAGAGTGGGAGAGAGGGGAGAAGGGGGGAAAGGATGCATCTGTTTTTCCGAGAGAAATGGGAGGTGGAGGGGCTGCAGACAGTAGGCATTCTGTTGGTGGTTTGCAGCTCCCTCAAACTGATGCACTTTCTGGGGCTTATCGACCTCACC
The DNA here is from genome assembly GCA_000180735.1 of Tetraodon nigroviridis. Lineage (NCBI taxonomy): Eukaryota > Metazoa > Chordata > Actinopteri > Tetraodontiformes > Tetraodontidae > Tetraodon > Tetraodon nigroviridis. The sequence continues at coordinate 90,665 of CAAE01015006.1, read as the reverse complement.
ACGGCAGGTAAGACAAATGGTAAGAGAGCAAGGCAGAGAAGTCCGAAGTCCGAAGTCCAGATGTTGCATATGGTGAGGGCTGCTGCAGCTGGGATGTGGAGTGTCTGCGTGTGTGTTTCTGAAGTGAATCCGACGCAACAAAGTGAAACGGCCTCTTTTCTTCACCAAACAGCTGTCTTTATCGCACCTATTTATGGTCCTGTCACTTGTGCTTGTGTGCGTGCGTGCGTGCTTGCGTGTGTGCGTGTGTGTGTTTGTGTGTGGGGCTTTGACTCACTGAAATACAAAAATATCTACTCCTTTGAAAATTATTTTACTGAATTGAAGACACAAAAGAGAATCAAACGCTCATCAGCCTGTTTTTGAGTGAACCGTCAAAGGTGGCACCTGAACCAGCTTTACCACAGATTCATCTGAGAGTCCTGACCTTCTGCTGGTAGCACGTTTGACAAAAAGCTTCGGTTCTACTCCAGCGCCAGCTGAGACGAGGTTCTACGAGACCGTGAAAGATTCTTATTACTCCCCGGAGTTTACGGAACACGGAGTTCCTTCACAAGTTCCTGAATATCCCCTCTAAACAAATTGCCGTTAAGCTAAAAATAGAGCTGTTTTTTTCTCCCTGATCATCTGTCATCGTATCCAGGGGCAGAAGATGGAGCTCTAATTGCGCGATCACTCCAGGCCAATCAGAGTAAGAGTCTCATAACGCAGCCAAAAAAGTGCAGAGTTGCTTTTTCTGATATGATGACAAATGGATTGTATTTTTTATCTGATTAGTCCAAAATAAAAACCATCTAATCAGGTTGTCAGCGGGGGAAACAGTCATTTATTTTCATAGACATGCTGACAGATGCAGCACAGGACACAATTACGTGTGTTTTTATCTGTATATTAGAGACCTTTAAAATGAGGCAAACCTCTCCCTAAAATCAGGTTTTTCCCGCTGAGATCAAATATCTCTTCAAGACAGCTGGGGAACATTTGCGCAGAGACAAGCAAGCCAGAAATTTCATCACCAGCAAAGAACAAAAAACCCTGGGAAGGAAAGAAGAGGCAAGATGAAGATAAGATGGTAAGACAGAGGGAGGAGTGTCTGTCTGCATACTAAGGGAAGTATGTCTAAACGCTGACAGTTTCTGCTAGATTTAGCTTTTATGGCCCTCACAAGTATTTGCAGCTCGACGTTTCGTGCAGAGGGCTTGAATTTATGTTGCTAATCTTGTTTTAAACTGCTTTATCCAGAATTAGACAATACTAGACAAGACAGTCTAGACAAACTCAGTGTGGCTGTTCCTCTAACTTTTTCAACAGTAACCAAGTGGAACTGTAATCCCCAGTGTTATATGCTGTTGGCGATTAAAAAAAAGAGTTGAAAAATCTCTGCTAAGCAGTTTCTGAGGAGGGCAAATGTGCATGTTTAACTGTGCTTGAAGGACCTCAGCCTGTAGAAGACTGTAAGCAAAGGGGCCTAGAACCTCAACAGAAAGAAAGTCAATTTTTGCAAATTTCAAGCCTTACCTGAATTATTTTGACTGTAATTCTGTTCTTCTGCTGCTTATCTGGGTTGGGGTCAGAGGGCATTTCAAAAAGAAAAGCCTGTCCTTTCCCCAGCTGCCTCCTCCAGCTAGCGAGCTGCTCCAGGGCTGGATAGAAGGTGTAATCGCTACAGCATATCCTGGGTGTACCTCAGGGTGTCTCCTACAGGCTGGACATATCTGAAACTCCTCCCCAGAGAGTCTAAGAGGCATCCTAACCACATGCTCAAACTATCTCAACCACCCTGTCTCGGTGCAGAGGAGAGGATTCTCTGTTTCTCTACTAATCAGACATATTTTACGGTTCCCTTAATAATCAACTATTCATAAGAAAAAAAAAGAAAAAGGAATTCTGTGTAAACTTACCAGCAGGTTTCTTGTGTTCATTGAATACATACAGAAGCTGAATTTAAATGACATTTTCTTTTCTGAATGACTTTTCCAATGTACAGCCAATCCTTCATCCTGTTCCTGTCACATATGCAGACAAACAAGCACCACTCAGAGCCGGGGGCAGCGTTTGGTTCAGCTGCTTAGATGTCTTGATCTAGATCCTAATCTGGTAACCATTGAACGGTGTTCTCTGGCAGCGGAGGAGCGCTCCGGACTCTTCCAGACGACAGGGTGACACGTCACAGAAGCCGTGGACGGCTGTGCGTTGATGGCTTTCACCTCTTGGGTCCTCAAAGGTGTCTGGGAGGGGGGGCTGGAGAGCAGGTACACAGCCTCCTGTAGGCATGTGTGTGTTGGTATTGCAAGCGTCAGAGATGGTGTTTGGGCCTGAACTGAGGCATAGATGTGATGAGTCCCGGTGTGTTTAAATCTGCTGGTTTTTCATGTGGCATTGTGGTCTGATTACAGGGGCGCTGTGTCTCTCTCGGGGGGCCCTGTGTTGCTTCCCCTGTACTTTTTGGGGCAATAAGTGTGGTCTCCCATTGCCGAGCCAGGTCAGCCAGGACATCGCCCGTGTGTCCAAACATGCAACAAGCATGTGTGTTGTTGCATCTGTGCTGCATGTGAGTTGTGTGTGTGTGGGTGTGTCTGCCTGTGCGCATGTGAGGACAGGGTGGCATCTGCAGACAGGTGTGAGTATGTGTGTCTAACGTTTCTGCTATGGTTGGTGATTGCAGGGAATCCTTCCACCAGCCAAAGCAAAAAAACCATAAAGCAGCGATTCCTCAAGCTGCTGCCGTGCTGCAACCCTCGGCTGCCCCCTCAGTCAGTCAAAGCAAGTGCTCCTTCATTCTCTATGCTTCTCTACCTCCGTCGCTGTGTCTAGTCATTCCGGATGATTGAGTGGACCCTTTCGCTGGCAGAGTTTTGTACACACACAGCCTCAGATTTCATATGTGCGCGAACCTGTGTGTGTGTGTGTGTGTGTGTGCTTGCTTAGGACACAAGGATGATTCAGGTGTTGTGAGAAATTGTTGAGAAATGTTTTCTAAAAGGTCAAAGAGATATTTTTTTTATGTGTGCTGCGATGAGCTGACTGGTAACAGATGAGGGGAGGTCTTCTCACTTTAAAGGTCTCATCACTGTCCTGCTCATTACTCTTTAAGATCTTTTCCCATGGCTCTGCTCAGCACCTCTACTCAATTTCACAAGACACCTCTTTATGTATTTCTTACTGTGGAGATCTGAAGCGTTTGTTGGTTTTTATATTGATAATGCCTTAGTTTTATCTTTAACGATGTTGCGTTACTCTGGAGTGTGTTCCACGTCATCACAGGAGGTTGTCCCGGTCACAACGCTGCTGTAACGATGGTAAACGCTAACCGCCTTCTCTTTGTCACGCAGACAGCGTGGAAGATGACTTTGAGCTATCCACTGTTTGTCACCGACCTGAAAGCATGGACAAGCTGCAGGAGCAGACTAAGTTCACCAAAAAAGAGCTGCAGGTTCTCTACAGGGGCTTCAAAAACGTAGGTTCGGCTGCCGCATGCTCAGTTATGATTGTAGCTCTGCAGACGTTCCGGCTGATGAGGACTGAGCTGGTAAAGCTGTGTTTTGATTGGAACTAATATCTTTTTCTCAAATTTCTTTGTCCATTCCAGGAGTGCCCAAGCGGGGTGGTGAATGAGGAGAACTTTAAGACCATTTATTCTCAGTTTTTTCCACAGGGTGGTAAGTTCTGCTCCTAAATCTGTCCAACACAAGAGCTTCAACTCTCATTTAGGTCATTTGCAGATATATGTGAAGCGTTTGAATTTTCACAAAAGGCTAAACTGGATTAAAAACCAAAAATCACCTAAAAATCACCTAAAATCAAATCCATTCTCTGCAAAGAGTCAGGAGAGTTGGATGATATGGAGGTTGATCAGACTAATCGCCTCTGGATGTATTTGATTTTTTTCCCCTAAACCTTTTCTATATTTAGCGCGATGATAATCCAAAACAGATGTGCCTTATGTTTTTTTGTGCACCACGGGTCACTGAGTATCTTTGCAGATTCCAGTATGTACGCACATTTTCTTTTTGAGGCCTTTGACACAAACAAGAACGGCTCAGTTAGCTTCGAGGTGAGCTTGTGCCAGCTTGATAGCAAACGAATAACCTGCATATTATTCTGTCAAAACCTAAACGTCTGTCCTGATTCTGGACCAGGACTTTGTGTTTGGCACTGTCCATCATCTTGAGAGGGACTGTAAATGATCGGCTCAACTGGGGCGTTCAACCTGTACGACTTGAACAAAGATGGCTGCATCAC
>CAAE01015006.1:42535-84893 GCA_000180735.1 Tetraodon nigroviridis | reverse complement strand
AGAAGAGTGTATATGTGGATGTCTATCTCTGTCTTCTGTGATAAATCTTTCATTGATTCACATTCCAGGAGATGCTGGATATCATGAAGTCCATCTATGACATGATGGGGAAGTACACATATCCAACGATGCAGGACGACGCCCCAAGAGAACACGTGGAGAACTTTTTCCAGGTCAACAGCCTGGATATTGATACCTCAGTATCCACTTTTATTCTTTTACTTGAAAAGAAAATAACTCAAGTGAAAGGTTTAGGGTAGGAGTAGCAGTACAGCTTAATATTTTATTTAAGATGTTTCTTTATTTCTTTCAGAAAATGGACCGAAATAAGGACGGCGTGGTCACCATTGAGGAGTTTATTGAGTCATGCAAAAAGGTCACTTTCATGATGTCCTTAAACATTTTACTGAGCTTAGAGAAAGATGGCAAATCACTGCAGTTAAATGTACATTAAGAGTGATTGATGATTAGCCTGTTGTCTCTCTAGGACGAGAACATCATGCAGTCCATGCAGCTGTTTGACAACGTTATCTAAGGACCTGGATCAGAGTTCAGTAGGGTGTGTTTGTGTGTGTGTGTGTGTGTGTGTGTGTGTGTGTGTGTGTGTGGGTGGGTGGTTTGAATGAATGAAAGCTGGTGCTTGTTCATCCATCAGGAGCTGGAAAATGCTGAGGGTAACAGAGAGATCTTCTCAGTTGTCCTAGACTTTCAGAGACACTTCTCCAGGCAACAGTGGAGTTTCCCTCACTCCATCGTAATCGTTCAAAATCGTAGTTGTACTTCAGAGAAACAAAGACAAGCAGCGGGCTCACAGTCACCGGCACACTCAATTTTTTTTCTTTTAATTTGAACTGTTATTTTCCCATTGTTGCCGATACAAAATCTATTAAACACAGAAGGAAGAGGTTCTCTAAAACGCTGTGATAAGATTCCAGTACCTCTCAATGGCTGTAATTTGGATTTTAACCTGACCATCCCTCTGCATGTGGACGAACCCCATCCTGGAGCCAGCGGACTGCTCCCGACACGGGCGTCAATGTAAAAACAGATATCTGCCGCCACCTAGTGGAGGAGAGAGGGAACTAACCCGGCAGGCCCCTGAGGTCCCAACGTGAGGAATTGATTTCAGTATCGCATGATGATGTCACTAATATCCAGTTATGTATTTACAGAGATATTTCAAGGTCTGCTTGTCTGTCTGCTGTACCTAGTCATTCACAGGTGCCTCACCCTTCGTTGATGTGTGTGCATGTGTAACAGAAAGAGCCGTCACTCACCCGACCTGTGAGGTTATAATGGGAATGTGGTAGAATCATTTTTGTCCTTCCAAATGATCCGAGTTTTAGCTGTAAGTGTTGACTGTTGTGCATTTTATAGCATCCCCAAAACTGTAATATGAGTAAGTGCAACATGGAAAATTCACAGTCATTACCCAGCTTGTTTTGACAAGCTGTTTCAACCCAGTTCTGGCATATCACTATTCATAGATCCATACATTTTAGGGAAAATCTTCTAGATTGCAGGGTGTGTATTGCCAAAATGTCATGTGATAGCAGCCGGGTAAACAACAGAAACCTGGAAAAAAATGCCTTTGAATTAGACTCATCCACTCATCCAACGAGAGTGAAAAAGACGTGGTTTATCATTTCTTTTCTGCCTCCCTTTGGTTCTCTCCCTCTCTCTGTGACACCAAAGAAAAGAAAAAAGCAGAAGAGGTAGAGAAAGCCTCTGCGTTAAGACCTAAAGCCCACCTGTGGGATAAGGAAGAGGGGGATGCCATCTGGCAAGCAAGGCAAGGAGCAATCAGGCCAAAAAAACAGCTGTTCATTGTGTTCTGTCTGCAGTCCGTTCAAACATCAATCATTCTAGTTAGGATGCTTTCCATCTGTTGCTTTTGTGACTGCTCCACGGTGTTCTCCTAACTAGAACAGTTCTCCATTGGCCTAAGTGGTGCAAGAATAAAGACTGGTTTTGTGTCTTAAAAGCAGTGATTGTAACATGGAATAGCAATAACGTTCTCCACCATGTTCAGCATATTTCCAGTCACCCGACCTCTTCAGAGCACAGTGTAAGGGTGCACCCAGACCCTGATGAAGATATGCACTCCCGACCACGTTGCTTTCCGCTTTTTTCCACTGTTACTCTGAAGAAAATTGGCCCTGGTTGGCTCCTTGCCGTTTTTAAACTTCCATCCCTAAGCACCGGTAAATCCCATCAACACTCGCATGTGCTGTGTCTAGAACAATGAAAACTTACTAACCCGTTGTACTGACTGTCTAGTTAGCAAGCCTCAACTGGTTGCATCATGTATTTTAATTGTGTATATTTTGTACAGAGATAAAATAAATCACAGTTACTATGCAAAACAGGCGGCGGTTTTGCAAGATTTATTCATCATCATTTTTAAACTTAAACATGAAATGGTTTATTCATATATACACCACAGTAAAGGCTGAAAGAGCTAAGGCAGTGCTACTCCTGAATACTGATGTGTTCTCCATACGCTCACATCAACTCTATTACTAAATTCTTTCACCCTTTACTGATCCCGTGGCTGAAGCTGCTGCTACCTCGCGTGCGTATTTAGTGCAGTGGAATCCCAGCGAACGAGCCCTCAGACCGAGGCAGATCATCACCCCCAACAATCCCTCGCCCTCCCGCTTCCTAAGAGCTGCAACAGATCATCCAAATAACTAAGACAGTCTTTTGATTTACTTCTTGCATCTAAGCTGTCACAAATGTAACTGGGATTCAGAATTTCGGTAAAAAAATGTCAAGTTGTCATCTTGCCACGACAACGTGCTTCTGCACGTGCTTTGGTGGATTACCCAGAAGTCCAAGCAGGGAAATGCCAAGCACCCAACGCTGACACTTGAAGCGTGGCTTATCGGGGTTTGTCTCTGAAGCACAGAATGGTTATTTGGGCATTTTCCGGAGCTCTGCCAGAACCCAAATGGCCAGAGACAGAAGAGCCACGGAGCCGGACTGGTGAGTTGCTGCCAGCGGCGTGGGGACGTAAAGTAAGAGGGTGGAGATGCCCAGAACAACCTAAGGAGCACAAACAAAGTTTAGGTGTACATAAGAACAGAGAGATTTGGTGTTAGCTGGACGACTGCCAGCTTACCTGCAGATAGGCCATTGATGTGAGGAGGCCGATGGCGAGCCGAGCCCTCCTGGGCAGCACCATCTTCCTGGAGAACAGGTAGAGGCCTGTAATTGCAGCCAAGGCAGAAGTCCCCTAGAAGCAAACACCACAACCCATCAACATGACTGCCAGTGCTTGTTTTAAAAATGAATAATAATGTTGGGTAATTTCCTATTTCACTGATGAACAATAAAATACCAAAATTCGATGATCGAACTGCACAGTTGTGGGATTTTCAAAGAAATTTGTAAGGGTGGGTGAAAAAGCCAGCAGATCATCTGGGATCCATCGATCTCCCATCATAGGGAAGGAATTATACACCAGCCCGGCATCCAGCCCAGCAACAAAAGCACCTGTGTGAAAATACAGGAATGGTTTTATGAGCAGTATTAAATTAGAGAACGTGTGCTTTCATTCATAGGTGAACAAAGTACCTGACAGAGCAGTGAGTAAGACAAGTGCCCCGGTTCCTTTGGCATACCTCCGAAGCTGCAGGAGGCGTTTTGTTTCAGTCAACTGTGAAGGAAATGGTGGAATGAATTAGAATGCTGATGTTTCCTGCATTGATCGTCATCAGAAATACGATGTTTAGCTTTTGCATCTAGCTAAAGGGATGTGATAACCTTCTCTGCAGGCAGCAGCATGGTTAGACCCGTCCAGAGACTGGCAGAGTAGAGCAGCAGGGCAGAACCAAGGTGAGCACTCAGACGGTACTGGCTGACCCTCGGGATGTCGTGGGAATCTGGTTTTTCCTCCAAACCACTTTTTACCATGTACCACCCTAGAAGGCCCTAAGAGGATCCACACAACCATCTAGATGTAATTCATTGGTACCCAAAAACAGCTTGCAGTGAGATGATGGGAACCTCACCATCACTGAGCTGTGCAGATTTCCTCATACTGGGTCTCACCTGGAAAAAGACAAATCCGCAGAGCCCCAGAGCCTTTGCCTTCATAGAACGGTTGAAGTAGCCTTTCCTCCAGAAGTAGATGGTGGGGAGGATGTAAGCAAGTCCAACCAGCCTACCCCACATACGATGACCCCACTCCATGTAGAAGATGAACTTGAACTCTGGAAGAGTCATGTCATGGTTCATACTGGGAAAGAAATACGATAAAAGCATAAGAATCGCTGAATTTGGCCCCACTTAAGTAAGCGCATCAATGGTAAGGGCTTACATTTTGAATTCAGGAAACTTCTGGTACTTAGAAAATTCAGCCTCCCACTCTGCCTGTGACTGAGGTGGCTTCATCTCCTTCACCAGATGCCAATCAACCATGGAGAGCCCAGATTCTGTTAGCCTGATGGGAAGAAATTTGCACTTCAGGTGAGGAAAACCCCCCAAGAAACCCAAGACCACTGCGTTAATACACAATAAAAGCACACTTTTACCTTGTCACCCCACCCAAAACAATGGCCCCGACTACCAGCCCGCTGCAGCCTAGTAACCAGCGACCTACTATGCGATTGGAGGCTGCGTTGGGGCTGGTGGCTGCAGCAGGGGTGGAGGCAGCACCTGCTTCTGCCGCCAAGGTGCTCCGGGTCCTCCTCACAAGCCATTGTTGCAACTGTGGGCTCTGGTGCATCCACACAGAGAAAACAAATAAAAGTAACAAAATTATAGCATAGTAATGATTTGAAGATGTCAAATTTACTACTGAGCACACGGAGATTTATAACATAATGCCTATGTTCAGATAGACAACCTTTTGATGCATGTAAAAAAAATCTATGGATGTTTTAGAGGTTTGTGGTGTAAACACCGCCAGTAATATTGCCTCTGATCTCTAAAATGATCCCTCTAACCTCTCATCTGGTTTTGCAGAACCACATATTAAGACAAAGGCGACATTCCTGGCTGATTCCGGCTAATTTCGATCTTACTCATCTTACATGCGGACGTGACTGCAGCTGCGTGCGACCAGGCGGGTATAACAAGGCTAGCTTGGATCAGATTAAATAACATGTATTAGAACAACAGTGAAACCAGCCACGTCTCACATTTATTTGTAATGCTTGCATTGCAGTCGAAGACCTTCTAATGGCGTAGGAAGGACATTTAGCCAACATTAGCTAGTTACAGACTCACGTTTCTGGGTCGAACCCCCCTGCTAGCGTTTCTCCAGCAGCAGAAATATGCAGTCCGCACTGGAGACAGGAACATCCTTACTGAAGTCCGTTAAAGTTTGGACAGTCCTGCAGTTTGGTTATAAAATGATCGCTGTGTATGGGGAAATTACCAGGCTGTTACGCCGTCATGTTTTCTAACCAAAAGTTCAACTTTGACCCCGTTGCGTCATAAAAAAGTGACGCTTCAAAATAAACATCGCCACCTATTGAGTTTTTTTTCTGGCCGTTTTTCATCAAACACAACATGTTATAGCAATCACATTTTTTTAAAAAAAGCACCCTAACTAAATTAATAAATAAAAACACGTTTGTATTGTTTTATATAATTTCCATTTGAGATAGCCGGGACTTCCACCGGTCCGCGCACGTTTTTTTTCTCAGCGTATCCCGCACGGGCGGTCACCGCTGTGCTTATAGAAAACCGCCCGTCCAAACGCCTCCGCGGGTGGCCAGAGATGACTACAGTCACTCATCCAGACAGCATGAACTGACTACTTCCGACCGACTGATAAAGTCTAATGGGTCTATAAAAGTAGGATCGCCGGGTAGCTTTTACCGCAGTCAAAACGAGACTTAGGACGGTGAACCCATGCACTAACAAATGAAAGCGAACCTCCGTCCTTCCCAGCGTGTTCTGTGTCCAGAGGGTATGGCAGATAGCTTCCTAATGGAGGTGTGTGTGGACTCCGTGGAGTCTGCTGTCAATGCCGAACGTGGAGGTTTGTAGGAGACCGCTGGGGTCTGTGCATTAACAGGCACTGCTTCTAGCACATTTGAAACAAACAATAAACTTCTTTCCAGTAACACATTCGAAGTTACTCCGTTTCTTTTGGAGTATTCTGCATAAATAGGTGAAGTTTGTTCGTCTTTTTTTGCTGACAGGTGCAGGTAGACTGGAACTGTGCTCCAGTCTCACTGAGGGAGGCCTCACACCCAGTCTAGGTGAGCAGGCGTTTGTGGACATCAGGAAGCTCTGGAATGCTGGGATCAGACAGCACGTGATGAAAATGTCTTCATTGTTGCTTTTTTCACAGGTCTGCTGCAGGTGGTGAAGGAGTATGTTAAAATCCCTGTGTATGTCATGGTCCGGCCCCGTGGGGGGGACTTCCTGTATTCAGACCAAGAAGTGCAAGTGATGAGGAAAGACATAGAGCTGATGAAGAGACACGGGGCCGACGGGCTCGTACTGGGAGCCCTGACCGAGGACGGACGGGTGGATGCGGAACTGTGCATGGAGTTACTGGGTAATGGTCCTTCGGTGTGAGAAGAGCATCATCAAAGACAGAAAATAGGACAAGTTGTCAGAAAAGCATTCATTCATGACATATTTGTTTTTAATGTCTGTCTCTAAAACTGACAGTAGTGTTCTGCCAGATATATACATCAATAATCTAGTTAATTATCAGTTAAAACCTTTACAAAAACAAACATATTGTAGGTAAATGCAAAGTTGTGTTATTCATCTTTGATTCATCCTTTCTGTTCGCTATAGGTGCTGCACGCCCGTTGCCTGTCACCTTCCACAGAGGTAACCTCTCAATCATGGTTGCATTTAAAATGATCGCCTTTATTCAGCTTCCTCATGTTAAAAGTGGACTTTATTTTACCAGAGCACGTCGCATTAATCCCCATGTGTTTAATGATATATTACCATAATTACTGACATATAATTGTCTGGCCTTTTTAAAAGCTTTTGACATGGCTCATGACCCAGTGGTCACCTTGGAGACGCTGGTGTCACTGGGGTTCCAGCGTGTGTTGACGAGCGGCTGTGACACCTCTGCTTTAGAGGGACTTCCTGTCATTAAGCGGCTCGTCGATCAAGTATGTCAAACACGTTGTGTGTGTGTGTTTGTGTACTTATCGTAAGAACATATCAGTTATCTCCATATTTTTGCAGGCTAAAGAGAGAATCCTCATTATGCCAGGTGAGTCAGAATTTCCCTTCTATACATACTATTTAATCTTTGTATGTTTATTAGATGTTTTATTATTGATTTCAGGAGGGGGTATCACAGAAAGGAACTTGCTGAGGATCTTAGAAGGGTCTGGGGCTCAGGAGTTTCACTGCTCGGCGCGCTCCAGTAAAGATTCTGCAATGAAGTTCAGGTCTGATGAAATAGGACATAAGACACAAATAAAGCGAAAAGAAATTCTTTTTTTCAAATTTTATTTTTAGCTGATGTTGCTTCTTGATGTTGTGCTGTGCAGAAACAACTCAGTGGCGATGGGAGCCTCTTTTTCAGCACCCGAGTACAGCCTGAAGGTGGCAGATGTGAGCAAAATCCGCACTCTGAACGCAATAGCCAGGAACACCCTTTGACCTGGTGGTGACGCTGAGACTGACAGCCACGACAAGAGTGTCAAACAAATACCTCAGAGCCGGTCACAAGTGATTTTACTCAAATTTCCCAGAAGATATTTTGAAGGGAGCCTTTTTTTTTTTCCACATTATTGTTGATTAAAGCTGTTATTGCTCAGGGATAACGTTTCAACCTCCTGAGATATACCGGCTCTACATTTTTAGAGCACAAAGTCCTGAGAGTCGGAGCTTTCGTCAGTCTTGAACCATGACTCTGAGAGGGTCTTTTTCATTTCCCAGAATTACAGAACATGTTGATCGGTCCCGTCTGTGGTCGTTTTCATTGTCAAAGATCCTGCCAATGGGGCCCCCACCTGCACTATGTCAGAAATATTGTGACTTGATTCATTTTGCTCAAAATAATAAGTAGAAGAGTGAATAAAAACACATAACATGCAGTTTTCCTCTGTGGCCTTTTTAAATCTTTGCTAATGCCAAGTATTAATGCAGAAAGACGTGTCCTAAAATACTTCAGGTCTTTCAATTCAACTGCAGGTCGATGTAGCCCCCAAAGGAGGTAATTTTTCTTTTTTTAACTAATGGCAATTAAAACTGAGTCAACTGTAATGATAACAAACTTTCATTTTGTTTGTTTTACGGTTGTTCCTTGCTTCTAATTGGGGTCAGCAGATTGATTCCTGACCTCTTTGAGTGTTTTTGAAATATGGAAATTCAATTCGTGGGTGACTGATTGTAAATCTTTGCAGTTGGTGTTTAACTCAGCTTCTGCATATAGAATCTGGTAAAGTGGTTTGTCTCCAGGTGCTTCACGGAAACCCCGAGCCTGACCCCTTGAGCAAGGAGCTGTGGCAGGAAAAACAACTGTTAACAGAAAGAAATCTTAAGCAGGACCAAGCTCGTATGTGGACATCTTTCTGCTGATGAACAGGTTGGGGAGGAGGGAGAAGGAAGCTATGGGGGAGGGCAGAGAAAGCGAAAAACAGGCACACGTGCAAATACACGAGACAAAAACCTAATAGGAGGATTTTTCTCTCTAGAGACGAGGGGAGGCGGTTCTACCTATGAGCAATAGCACTATCATTATGACTGTAACTATGCAACTGCTGACTGGAAGCTTTCTAAAACCCTCAACATAAAATGATTTCATTTTAAACAACCAGGGTTAGAGCCTCGTTTAGGTGCACTGTTAAATCCCAGCATTTAACAGTTTACATTTTATTGATTTCCCTAACAAAAACCCATAGCTTTCAATTAGAGCAACTCTGATAGGAATTAAGGAATGTTTAGGTGAGTAAAGAACCTAATTACATCAAATACAAAAAGGTTTATGCAAATCTAAATCTAAATATAAACGTTAAAGTGAAACTGGTCCATAAATTACTAGCCAAAGTCATTCAGTTACTTCTGTAAACCTACTTTTGAGAGAGGATGCTGTTTGTTTTCACATGTTGTCATATCTAAAAACATTTTGTAAGAGACACAAAGATTTTTGGGTACAAAGTTACTGTTGAGTATTGTGTTAAAAAACATTGTGAGATATATAGAACGCAGTGTGAGCAAATGCTGCATGGTTTATTATTTACTGTCTCTCCTGTCTTCCTGACCTTTGTCCCTCTTTGTCTTCAACTCCACCTGTGCTTCGCTGTGGCTTCTCCTCTCGCTGTATTCAGGCTGTGCTCTCACTCCTTCATCAGAGGGTCAGGACTCATCCTTAGCATCCCATTACTGTTGTGGCTCAGATTCCTGCCATCCGTAAGTTGGTCATTCTGTCCTCATGCCCTTTTTTCCCTGTTCTTTGTTTTCGCTGGCCTCACGTTTCTTTGTCAAGGATATTTTAGTGATTTCCTGGAAAAATGTATTTATCCTCACTGTATCGTCTGACCAAATAAAGAGCCATCTCCATTTCTGATTAGTCGAGACACCACCATCCTTTCCTCACCAGGTCCCTCGAAGAGGAGACACAGATGTATGACAGCAGTGCTGTTGGTTGTTCCCAGTGCTCCCAGTTTACCCGTGCCTCTTATGTTCCTTGCGTCTTATGCTCCTGGTGTTGTCAGGGCCAAACTGGGGGCTTGATTGTGACCCAAACCCTACATCACCTCCCAGGTAGCTGGATGCTCTTGTCTTTCCGGCCCTCCAGGCCTCATCCCTTATTTGATTTAGGGCTATTTGTCAGAGTTTCGCCTCCCTGTGCCTTGTGGGATGGCGATGTTTGGGGTAGATGTTATTCGTTTGTGTGCTGTTGTCATCACTGGAATTGTTTTTTGCTCCAGTTTAAATCTTGATAAGTCCAGGTGAGATAACTTTTCTACATGTTGCGGGTCTTGTGTGTTTGGATCTTTACATTTTTCTATCAAAACCTGCTCTAAAACCTCCTTAAAAATCTGTTTGTATATATATATTTTTTAATGTTATGCAATGAGCAGACAGATGGAACAGATACAGTTATCTCATGTCTGTGATGTAACAAAGATTACTCATTATTAGCTGCTGCATTATTTATTGCACTATACAGTAGATTTGTATCAGATAGTGGCAGCTTTTCTTTTCAGGAGGTTTCTCTTTGCTCACGTGTCTTTCGCAGACTATACACACACACACACACACACACACACACACACACACATACACACACACACACACACACGAGTCAGGCAACTTTTGCTCATCGTGTTATCAGACACGGTAATGATTACCAACACAGTACAGCTAATCTCAAGAGTCAGGACTGTCACAAAATAAAAAGAGGTTGACTTTTCACTCACATTCTTAAAAATCAGTAACACTTGTGATTGCTTCTGAGTTAGTGATTTACTTAAACAATAATGTTTCATTTAAGCGGAATGAGATGTTCATTTAAAGAAATCTTTTTTTCAAATGAAAAAAGTGATCTTATAAATATCCAGAAATGCCACGACTGCAGTGCGTAAAGAGTTACAGGCATCACAACCAAAATGGTTGTTTCAACCAGTTTATGTTACTGGTGCTTAGGCAGCGGTAGAAACACAGACTGGACAGGAGCAAGTTTAGACATATTTATATCAACATATTGCCTAATCTTTATTCAAACACAAGCAGATATTTCTGCTGTGTCATGCTGTATCATAGCATTATCATCACATGTGAACACTGGTATTGATACCAAGTCTTATATCTGCTTTCTGTCACAGGTCTTTAAAGGAACCTGATGATTTATTTCTGCCCCTAAATTTGCCCATACGGCCCATGCATGCACACACGCACACACGCACACACGCACACATGCACACACAGAGCCACGCTCTTTGTTGCTGTGGTTTGTGTTGATCTAGCATCTGGAAGCAATTTACCTCTGGATATGCACGCGGTGTGCTATCCGCATACTAGAGGAACCTTTTGAAGTCTGGTGGACTGAAAAGAGTGGTTGATCTCTGCTGTCTTCTGATCAGAAAACAGCACTGGTGTGAAGCAGTCATCAGACTCACCACATTCTCTCCAGCATATATCTGTTTTCCAAGAGGGCTGGAACAAAAATATATCTGTGTGTGCATGTAAGCACAAGCAGCTGGAGAATAAGTTCCATGCACGAGCACACTGAACAAATGTGGCCTCAGAAAATGGGTCTCTCTCTTGGAATGCAACAGGAAAAGGGGGTGTACTTTGCCTACTCCCTTCCCTGCATACACATTGCCATTTTTGGTGGGCTGTCCTATAAACAGTAGGAAGAGCCACTTGTGCAAGTCATTCTGTCTCATTGCTTTTTTATTTCTGCCAGTTGAACTTTAGACATGTTGGTGGGCGAATATAAGGCTGGACTTTCTCAATGACTTTGTCCAGTATTGCTGATTTCCACCACTGGTTGGACTACATGTGTGACAGAAGGGAGAAAGAAGACGCGGCACACTGATGTGTTTCCTCTACGTGTAATCTTAAGGTCGGGCTTCTGATTTGAAGGCATATTTTTTAAAGACCTGCAGTAACACGTCCTGGGATTGTCTCCAGTGTGTCTGTGGACAGGGTCGAAGGGAAAGATAGCAGGAGCTTTAAAGAGCCAGCCTCGGCAGCGGTGAAGCAGAGGGTCCGAGGAAAGCAACACCATCAGCGTGGACCATGTGTGCTGCTGTTCTAGACCAGTACTGTGGGTCCACCTTCTGGGTAAGTACCACAGCCAGGGGCCGGAGCGAAATGAGACATTCAATTATTTTACATTTATGTTAAACCAAGGGGGAAAAACAACAAAGAACCAAGTATTGCCGTTTTTAACCCTTGCCAAATAACTGTTTGTCCTCTGATCAGGCCATTATTTACACACATTGATTAGTTCAGTTAATTTGAAATCATGTGAGATAACAGATTCCAGTGATGTTTAAACAGTATAAACACTGTTTTTTGTTGGTTTTTTAAACACAGGATGAAGAGTAGGTTTGTAAGATTAATTTTTAATCAGGCAAACCCTGGCTCTGTGTCTTCCCTGTTGATTCCCTTTAGTGGATTTATAGTGGATAAAAATGCAACAGGACAGCGTAACCATGAAGTTATTAAACTCGGTGAGAGCTTAGGTTTCCTCAGTCTGAAACAGCCAGCCCTCAGAAGTTCAGGGGTAGTTAGAAAGCTGGTACAGAGAAAAGTGAGCAACTATATCACACTTTTATACTATGTTATCTAATCAAACTTTACCTGTGATTGCTTATGTAATCGACAGCAATAAAAATGATACAAAAGTTCATACTACAAAAATATCTGTCAGACACCTCTATGCTTTTTTAAATTTTTTGATATTGAAACAGAGTAGTATTTAAAAAGAGTAGAAGACAGTTGGATGACTGTAAAAGCTATTTTCACCTCTGTGCACAGTGAGATCAGAGAACATGTGACCATCCTACAGTTACTCGTGAACATGCCCTGCCATGTCTGACAACAGCAACACACGCACACTGTAAAATATAAACTTAACACAATAGATTCCCCCCCCCCCCAAAAAAAAAGATCTGACCTCAAATTAATAAATTCCTCCAGTTAGCGTGTTTCTACATATTATAACAAAGGACATTAATGGACAAACCCCTTTGAATACAAACATAAAAACTTGTAAATATGGTGAGCTGTAACCCCCTAACCCTAACCCTTTGCAGAAAAAAAAATAATAATAATTTTAAGTCTCTAAACAGTTACGAAAAATCTTCTGTTTCAGAGTATTTAATTGAGTGTGAAATTGATCTCCAGGTCTTTCATACAGCCATTTATGCGCCCCACAGGTCCCTTTCATTCAATAGCTCAGTGTTCCACCTCTTCAGTGCTATCTTTACACAAGAAGGTGGTGTTTGTAAGCACAGATATAGCTTTTAATTATGTCTGAGTCAATCTTGATTAAATTCCTAATCTGGGGTCGTGACATGTCCCTGCCAATCCACTAAAAGGGTATCTGTGTTTGCCTTTCTCTGAGATCAAGGCGACCATGTGATATTTAGTGATTACTTTTCTTCCATGTGTGTTTGTGTGTACCTCAGAATGCATCCTACCTGGATAGAGAAGACCCGGACCTCCCACTATGTGTGGAGCAGACGGTTCTGGTCTGGATCCCCTTGGGGTTCCTGTGGATTTGTGCTCCAAAGCACCTGATATCTCTCTTTGGGAGCTGCATGGTACAGAACAAACACCTGTCCAAGCTTTACGTGTGCAAACAGGTAATAAAAACCCCAAGACCCCAAGTGAAAGATTAGGAAGAGTCCTACATCTATAATCTAAATGAACATTTAGGCATGTTTCTCTTTTAGAGGAACACATTTTCTTTCTTACTTTATTTGTTACTTTATTTCACTCTGAATGCCTTTTTACTTTCCTCTCCACAGCTTGTGGCTTCTCTGCTGTTCCTGACAGCCATCGCGGGCTTGGGACTGACATTAGGAGAAGATTATGGTCCAACCGAGGGCACCCCTTCCTCAACAAAAAATCCTGCCGTGTTTCTCACAAACCCTATCCTGTTTGCCGTTTCATGGGTAAACACAGCACTGGTTATCTCGATTGCAATTGCTCCTGGTGCAATTAGTCATTATGTAATGTGATTGGTGTCCCTCATCAGATCCTAGTGCTGCTGTGTCAGGAAGGGGTGAGGCGGAGGGAAGGAGCTGTGGACTCTGCCACACTCTTCACTTTCTGGCTCCTTATTATTGTGTGTCAGATATTTCCATTCCAGACCCTCGTACGGAAGGCACTCAGGGTATGAGATCCAGCATCTTTCCTTTTGCGTAATCACCTGGTTGGATCTAGCCACAGTCATCAGCTAATGTGCCCCTCCACTTCTCTTCTCTGACCCTCAGGAAGAGATCACTGATCTCCCTCGATTCTGCCTCTTCTTCATCTGTTTTGGGCTGGAGGTGATCGCTCTGTTCCTCTCCGCTGTGGCTGATGTCTCCCCAAATGCAAAGGAGCAAGTAAAAAGGGTACAGGAACACTAAATTTTACTTTGGTTTATCACCTCCGCCAAGGAAGCTATGTTTTCTACAGCATTTATCTGGCTGCTTTTTAGCAAAATAACTTAAAAATCGTTTAAGTATTTATATATAAGTATTTTAACATTTTTTTTTTTACAAATTTTTGATAGGTCTGTGCTTTCCTGAGGCTTTTTCGGTTATTATTTTAACATGTCATTCACCAACTCTTTATCACGTCAATTTTAGGTTTTGTGATTGTCTTTTTTCTATTTTATCTACAGAATCCTGAAGTGGGGGCAGCATTTGTGAGCCGAATCACATTCAACTGGTTCAACAGGTGACTATAAACTTGCCACATTCCAGAGGTCACGGGTTGCATTTTGAATTGTCTTTGTCTGTTCAGTATGGCCCTCAAGGGATTCAGGCAGCCCCTGGTCCAGGAGGACATGTGGGACCTGAATGAGGTGGATAGCACTGGTTACATCGACCAGAGGTTTCAGCATCACATCCAGAAAGAACTGGCCAAAGCTCGGGTTCGTTACCAACAACAGAAGTGCAAGGAAAAAGCCCAGGAGGAGGCCATGAATGGTGTCTCTGGGGGTTTGGCGAAAGGCATCAGTCAGGATGTGCTTATGATGGTGAGACGTTCAACCCCATGGTCTCTGATTAGTGTATTCACCAGCAATGTGTTTTCAAAGCAATCTTCTTCTTTTAAGGGGGAAGTGGGAATGAAAGAAGATGATGGAAAGAGAAAAAAAGACAAAAAGAAGGAGAAAGAGGACTATCCTAATTCCTGGCTTATTACCACCATTTACAAGACCTTTAAGTGGATTCTGTTGAAGTCGGCCTTCTTTAAACTTCTGCAGGATGTGTTGTCCTTCGTCAGCCCTCAGCTCCTAAAGTGAGTTTCAAATACAGCTACAGTTTTGAATGTGCTTGTATTTATCAGACAAACTGGAAAGGGTCATTTTTTAAATTATTATTGAGTCAGCAAACCTTCAACAGCAGTGTTTTCTCAGATTCCCAAAACCTTTTGGTTCAACTTTGAGGCTATTCTTTTAACAGCAGTTAAATAAACATTTTTTTCTACACATTTCATCTTTTTCATATCTTGAAGCTACTCCCACAGGCCTGTAAGAACACTTTGATGTGTAAAATAAAAGACATTGCTATTTCTAGAAGCTAAAATAACATCTGATGGTACTGCCTAAACTATTGTTCAGCTCAAACGCACCCTGTGTCAGAGGGGAAACTGTGAGGGAAGGAGAAACGTAAACAGGATTCAGACCGAAACAGGACAATGAAACGTGCCTCTGACAAATTCTGTCTGTTCTCCTGTTCAGGCTGATGATCTCCTTTACCGAGGACAAGTCCAGCTACAACTGGGAGGGCTACATGTATGCGGTGCTGCTGTTTGTGGTGGCTCTCCTGCAGTCTCTGTTCCTGCAGCAGTACTTCCAGCAGTGCTTTGTGCTAGGAATGAAAGTCCGAACAGCCATTATGGCCGCTGTCTACAAAAAGGTAAAAGCATGAGTCACTTTGCAGTGACCTTTTCACATTAACTGCCTTCCCCGCAAAAACCGGCATTTCTCTCTCGTTTTTCACACCCATTTACCACGTTATTTCCGCCTTTAATTTGAACACTTTGTCGTTTTTTTAAGCCTTTCCAAATGTATCCCTAACATTTTATTTCATTTTGTCATCCTAAATAAATGCATCTGTGTCTTGTTGTTCTTCTCTTTTCCAAGGCCCTCATGATCTCCAATGATGCCCGTAAAGAGGCCACTGTTGGAGAAACGGTGAACCTGATGTCGGCAGATGCCCAGCGCTTCAACGACGTGACCAACTTCATCCACCTGCTGTGGTCCTGCCCCCTGCAGATCATTCTGTCCATAGTTTTCCTGTGGCTGGAGTTAGGCCCCTCCGTCTTAGCTGGACTGGCTGTCATGGTCCTGATGGTGCCCATCAACGGTGTCATAGCAACCAAAGCCAGGAAATTCCAGGTGAGCAGACAGTTACACAAAATATATTTCGAAATATTAAGCCAGGATTTTTGTTATCTGCAACCGTAGTCACTCTATCCCAAATTCGCCCTTTTCTTGTTATAAACACTTTACAACTTGATATAACTTTATATTCCATTACTGCAACTGTGGTACAGAGTAGTTTATTGCACAAATCAGTGAAATTACATTTAAAATGAAAGTTATGTTTATATAAACTTAATGAGTAATAATAATTGTTGGGCAAATGTTATAAAAGTTTCAACTGTTGTTAAAAATGTACTAAAAAAGGTAGGAGGAAGGTGCCCATAGGTCAGAGTTATAGAAGTCTTATTCAACCATCTTATGTAACTTTGATAAATATTTGTATTTACTGACTTTGGATTACCTACTAAATATTGTTTATTGCTGCAGTGATATTCAATTTGTTTATAGTAGTATAAACATCTGTTGTGCATTTCTTTAGGTTGAGAACATGAAATTCAAAGACAAGAGACTTAAGATCATGAATGAAATACTTAATGGGATAAAGGTGAGTATCTCTATTTACACTATTTACATTTTTAATTTAATTGCTGTAAAATAAATCACCAGTTAGGTTTCTTTATTTCCATAAAAATGTAATTGAGCCCTGAAAAGTTTTTACCCTTTTTCTTCTGCTTTGGTTTGCTTTTATCCCACTCTTCTCGTTACCCTTCATTTTAATGCCTTCCCACCAGATCCTAAAACTGTATGCGTGGGAGCCTTCTTTCCAAGCCCAGGTGGAAGACATCAGGGAGAAGGAACTGAAGGTCTTGCGTAAATTCGCCTACCTGACTTCTGTCTCCACCTTCATCTTCACGTGTGCTCCGGCTCTGGTGAGTACCAGTATTCAATGGCAGGAAAGACATTGCCAGTTTAGACCTGTGTTCTGTGTCTCACGGTGTCGTTTGTTCCAGGTCTCTCTGGTCACGTTTGCAGTGTACGTGAACGTGAGTCCTGACAACATCTTGACCCCTGGAAAGGCTTTTACTTCCATCTCTCTTTTCAACATCCTCCGATTTCCCCTGTCTATGCTGCCCATGCTCATCGGTGCCATGGTGCAGGTAAGGAAACCCTCACAACACACATTAACAAACGTGTCCCAAAAGTGTGCTAAATTGGTCTTTGATGCCTCAGACGGCAGTGTCTAAAAAGCGCCTGGAAAAGTTTCTTGGAGGTGATGACCTTGAACCAGACATAGTGCGCCATGACTCCAGTTTCAGTAAGTTTAATCTCATAGTTCACCTCTTCACAGTTCACAGTTTTTGTTGCTCGTGTTGTCTTATTGAAGCAGAGCTATGCTCTAATTTTTTTAAACTTGTTTTTTTTTCTTTTAGATACTGCAGTTACTGTATCTAATGGTTCCTTTGCTTGGGAAAGAAATGCAGAGCCCTTCCTGAAAAAGTATGCTTCAGTCTAGTCAATTCATTGAAAAACAAACAGAAAATGCAACACATATTTATCTGATGAGGCGTTATAATGACCTAAAATAACTACTTATGCCACTTATTAGCCTAAATTTGTACAATATTTGGTGCCACATGATCAGGAAAAATATACAACAACTCCCTCTGTCACTAGCACTCAGATGCTCAGTTTACACTGACTGACTGTTCTTTGTTCATTTATTTATTCTGTGTCTGTCCCACAGCCTGAATTTGGACGTTAAGCCGGGGCGTTTGATTGCAGTAGTGGGAGCTGTGGGCTCTGGAAAGTCTTCTCTCATGTCAGCCCTCCTGGGAGAGATGCACTGCAAAAAAGGCTTCATCAACATTCAGGTGAAAGCTCTTTCTCTTTTTATGGCTTCACTGGTGATTCTAGTCAAGGGCACCATAAAAAATTAAATAATCGAATGAAATATTAACCATGGTGCCCCACTGATTGGGTTTGCATTCGAAAATATTTAGAAAAAAATCTGATTTAACTCTGGGTAAACCTGCGTGAAAACAAGTTGACTGCTGTTTGGATAATCTGTGTTTGATTTAAAATCCTGGATTCTGGCAGGGCTCCCTCGCCTTCGTGCCGCAACAAGCCTGGATCCAAAATGCGACGCTCAGGGACAACATCCTCTTTGGCTCCCCTCTTGAGGAAAAACGATTCTGGCAGGTGATAGATGCCTGCGCCCTGGCCCCCGACCTGAAGCTGTTGGCTGGTGGTGAACTCACAGAGATCGGAGAGAAAGTAGGAAGCTCAATGACATTACTGATCTTCAATGCAAGAACTTCCTCTTTATCCAGAAAAGTACTCAAGGCCCCATCTTGTCACCTGTTCTTAGGGCATCAACCTCTCAGGCGGTCAGAAGCAGCGTGTGAGTCTGGCCCGTGCAGCTTACAGTCAGGCAGATATTTATTTACTGGATGATCCCCTATCTGCCGTGGACTCTCACGTCGGAAAGCATTTGTTTGACAAAGTTATCGGACCTAAGGGAATACTCAAAGACAAGGTTTGTTCCATAGAAGAAATGTATTTTGGTACCTGTGGGATGATGATAATCACACGTCTGTTCACGTGTGTTTGCAGACTCGTATCCTGGTGACTCATGGAGTCGGCTTCCTACCATTTGTAGATGAAATAGTGGTCTTAGTGGATGGAGCTGTATCTGAGGTTGGCTCTTACAAAAGCCTACGGGCCAGCAAGGGCGCCTTCTCTGAGTTCCTCAACACGTACGCCCAGGAGCAAAATAACCGGACAAAGTCAGAGTCCGGTAAATACACGTCTGCGTTATGAATCCAAACTCACCCAATAAAACTTATTTGCCTTACCCAGAACTGCACTTTCAATGTAATATTTATGCTTTTGACATGTGCTGTATAGAGGACACCGCTGATGTCGAGCTCATCCCTGAGGGAGACGATTCTCAGGCAGATTATCCGCTGGAGGACACGGTCTCTGTGACACTGAAAAGAGACCACAGTATTCGCCGGAGCCAACGCAGTGGCAGGTTAGTGAAGCAGTAGACACAAAGAGTGTATAACTGGTGTAACCTGTGTTCTTAATAATTTTTTTTCGTTTAAATTTTGTAGCGTCAGATTGAGGAAAGGTTCCGTTAAAAAAACAGAAACTGATGAGATCAAACAGGGCCAAAGGTTAATAGAGAAGGAAACTATGGAGACCGGGCAGGTATTGTGAGATATTTCGTTAGCATTTTTGGGTTTTGAGCATTTTTTTTCTGAGCCTTTTTATGTTCCCATATACATCCAGGTGAAGTTATCAATGTACCTCGGGTACATACGTGCGATGGGCTGGACATACACCATTGTGGCCTTCGTAATCTACTTTATCCAGAACGTTGCTGTCATCGGTCAGAACCTGTGGCTAAGTGAATGGACCAACGATGCCATGCTGTACAATAGCTCCGAATACCCTGCCTGGTTGAGAGACACCAGATTGGGGGTGTTTGGTGCTCTGGGAATAGCTCAAGGTAGTTCATGGTTTTGTTTGTTTCTATTTAGGTCTGTTGCTCACCAGTTCACCAATTCAGCTGCTCTATATTTTTCTATTTCCTTTTTCAAGAATAGACAATTTCATCCTGCTGCTAATTTACATATATATTATATCTATTTAGAAGTTTTTTCCTTCTGCTGCAGGGATTTTTGTGTTCCTTGGCACGCTGCTCCTTGCCAGTGCTTCCATTAAAGCCTCTCGGATACTGCACTCAAGGCTTCTGAACAATATAATGAGGGTGCCCATGCTGTTTTTTGACACGACACCCACTGGGAGAGTGGTCAACCGTTTTGCAAAGGTTAGAGTTATGATCATATTCCATCACAACGTTTTTTTATTTAAAAAGAACCTTAGGTCAAGAAATGCCTTTTATTACCAGGGAAAGTGAGTTCCATTTGGAAAGCCCACTCCGCTGTATGGTGACCCGCATATACCTTATCCACCCGAAGTAGTTAATAAAAAAAAAAAAAAAAAAAAATCATAGTTCACAAATGAGAAAAAGAGTTAATGGATCATTTTGACTGGATCTGAGTCACCGAGGAGCGTTTTCATAAGTAAGGAGCTTTTTTGTAAGAACCTTTGTGTGGTTGTTTAGGACATTTTCACAGTAGACGAAGCCATTCCGGCGTCCCTGCGCTCTTGGATCCTCTGTCTGTTGGGTGTGTTGGGGACACTCTTTGTTATCTGCCTGGCTACACCTTTCTTCGCTGTCATCATCCTACCTCTGGCTCTGGTCTATTACTTTGTACAAGTAAGCCAACTTAAAAGAGTGAACAAGTTCATCTGAAATGGATTAAAACAAGGACTGCAACATTTGACCTCCCACATTGTACTTTTAGCGCTTCTACATAGCCACTTCAAGGCAGTTGCGTCGCCTGGACTCGGTGTCACGCTCTCCCATATACTCCCACTTTGGTGAAACGGTGTCTGGTCTGTCAGTGATAAGAGCTTACGGCCATCAAGAAAGGTTCCTCCAACACAACTCAAAAACCATCGACGAAAACCTCAAGAGCGTCTACCCGTGGATAGTGTCAAACAGGTTCTGCACTTGCCCCGCATCTGTTTTTTTATTCTAATGTGTTGGAAACTGGTGGTGTTCTTTGCAGCCCTGTTTGCTGTTATTTCCAGAAACACCCTGGACAGCGGCTTGGTCGGCCTGTCTATATCCTACGCTCTCAATGTACGTAACACTCAGAGGGCAGATAATGATGGTGACGGCTCCTGCGGTCACACTGAGGAATCTGGTTGTTGGCTTTGTGCAGGTCACCCAGACGCTTAATTGGCTGGTGAGAATGAACTCAGAGCTGGAGACCAATATTGTAGCTGTGGAGAGAGTGAGTGAATACTGCGAGATTGAGAATGAGGTGAGTTAAATGAGGATTTTTTTAGCTGCTAATCTTTACTAAGATCTTCT
Organism: Tetraodon nigroviridis; assembly: GCA_000180735.1. Lineage (NCBI taxonomy): Eukaryota > Metazoa > Chordata > Actinopteri > Tetraodontiformes > Tetraodontidae > Tetraodon > Tetraodon nigroviridis. The sequence goes on along the minus strand of CAAE01015006.1, from coordinate 64,002 downwards.
TAGTAAAGATTTTTCCACACCATTAGAATACTACTTTAATTCCAATCTGGTCGCTACAGGCTCAGTGGGTTACTGACAACCGACCTCATGATAACTGGCCTAAAGACGGAAAGCTTGACTTCCAAAACTTCAAGGTCCGTTACAGACCTGGATTGGATCTGGTGCTGCACGGAATCACCTGTAACATCCAAAGCTCAGAGAAGGTCTGTGCATCTGTATTTTTGTATCCTGCCTGATTTGATTACCAAACGTTGTTTTGATAAAATTCCACATTAATGCCAGAAAAACAAGTTCTGAAATGTGTGAGATTCTTCCCTTCAGTATTTACTAACCCTAATCTTAACCCTAACCCTAACACACACATCAGAAGTCTTGTTCCTATTTTAGTCTACCATGTAACATTTGTCAAGCTCAAACAGAAAAGTACATTACAGTACATTTAATCAAACAACAGACTCTTAGATGACTGTGTGCTTTTGTATATATGTAAATTTCTTTTCACTGTGCAGTGACTAATATAGCACATGGCACATTTAATTGGTGCTCATTTAAGATAATTTCTCTGCCGTCAAATGCTGCAGTTTTCTAATATTCATCTCCGTCTATTCCTGCTGATTAAACTGAAGGCGTTTAAACTGTATGACCACACAAATTACTGTTTTTGTACTAATGAGCCTTTTCAAACAGCACATTGAATCAAACTTCCTACACCTCAGTTCATTTTTAAACTCTCATGGTATTTATTTTTTCCATCTTTGTTTGCTATTGTATTTAGATTGGTATTGTTGGACGTACAGGAGCAGGAAAATCCAGCCTGACCAACTGTCTCTTCAGGATAATAGAAGCTGCAGAAGGTTGTATCCTAATCGACAATGTAGATATCTCCAAAATTGGCTTGCATGACCTCAGAGGCAGACTCACAATCATACCACAGGTACAGCAGACACTCTTTAAGCACCTCAGTCAGTTTTCAAACGGTCGTCTCACCCATTTGACCCCGTGGGTGCAGGATCCAGTGCTGTTCTCTGGATCCCTCCGCATGAACCTGGATCCATTTGACAAGTTCAGCGATGAGGATATCTGGAGAGTATTGGAGCTCTCCCATCTGAAGGACTTTGTGTCAGGGCTGCAGGAAGGATTACAGCATGAAGTTGCAGAAGGAGGAGAAAACCTCAGGTCTGCCTTTTTCTTTTTTTCTTTTTTTATGTGGGATGGTTAGCCAATTTTCTATTGTACAATAACACAGTTCAAAAGTTGCTGATTTTAAACAAACAAACCAAAAGATTCAAAAGCTTTACGCTGGGTAACAGCAGTGATTGTGAGGCAGTTTGTGTGTATTTCGGGCATACAGGTGTTTTCTTGCAGAGCTCTTCCGATGGGGAAAAAAAATCATTTTAAAGCTGCTCTACCCTGTTTGTGGAAGTACTGCTGATTATTCTCTGTGCTCTACATGCTAGTATGGGTAATCACAGCCATAATAGTGGTTATATCAGCATGTACAGTAATTAATTTTCTAGTCTGTTTTCCAGCAAAATTACACACCACACATACTGTAGCTTGAGTCCTTTTGAAGTATTTCTGCCAGCAGGTCCTAGAGTTTGGGTCGCAGGTGTCCCTCTGTAGTTGATTATTTCCATCCTTGCCACTCTTCCTTAGCATGTCTCTTCTCTCCCAGTGTTGGACAGAGGCAGCTTGTGTGTCTGGCCCGTGCCCTGCTGCGGAAGTCACAGATATTAATCCTGGATGAGGCCACGGCAGCCGTCGACCTCGAGACAGACAACCTAATCCAGAACACCATCCGCAAAGAGTTTTCCCACTGCACGGTCCTCACCATCGCCCACCGTCTGCACAGCATCATGGACAGCTCCAGGTGAGTCCGTGTTTATTCACAGGAATTGACAATTGTCAATGTTCTCTGTATTCTGTGAATACTGTACAAAGCAGTAACAATAAATGTGCCATTTAAATGGTCAATTTTGATCATTACAATACTTTGAACGTTAACATTGTTTGGAATAAATATGAAAAGCTGCCGTAAATCGCATGTACAGCTATCTTTATTGTGACAGTTATACAATCAATAACCTTTTCCAGTGATTAAAATAGATGTTGTTGAAACAAACAGAAAAAAATAATTCTTCAGAGTAACTGGCGTCAGTGCTGAAAAGCCACGAATTGCTTCCATTATCGACACAAAGAAAGGAATTTTTCAAAGCAAAGGTAGTGGATTGCATCGGTGGGGAAAATCACTCGGGAAATTTTCACTTTAAATGGTATGCAATCACGAGGAGCCATTTAGTTCCCATCAGTCGTTCCATTACATGTCGCTATTCTTTCTAACCCCTCAAACACTAAAGCAAAGGCAACAGCTCTACTCTAAAATGGTTTGAATGAAGAGTAGCCATATGTTCACACCTGCCACCTCTACCAGCAGCTAAATTTATTCTGCTCAGCAGGTAACACTTGTTTTTCTTCCTGTCCACTCTTCAGGGTAATGGTCCTTGATGCTGGGAAGATAATAGAATTTGATTCTCCCGAAAACCTGCTTGAGAAACGAGGTCATTTCTACGCAATGGCAAAAGACGCCGGAATAACGCAAGAAGGCACCAAGATGTAAATTCCCTGGATGTATTCTTATACTTTTGGTTTAATTCCATAAACTGGTTGTGTTTCTGATTGAAATGGGTTGATTATGCTTTCCTGTTCAAAAATGTTGTTCATGTTATTTATATAAAGCCATGTAAAAAAGAAGAGGAATCATCTTTTGCATGTAAATAAATTTTTATATGAGGGTAATAAATATACTTTCCCATAAGCTGCCTGTTTGTTTTTATAAAATAAATTGTCTGCAATGTGTATATTTAAACATACACATCCAGCATCTGAGTCTACAATGGATTGAATTGAAAAGACACGTTGATGTGTGTTTCTCAATGACAAAAATGTGTCTACTGCACTTGTATTGTCCGTTCTGAGCTATATGTCAGATAAGGTTAATGTGGGATCGTGGTCTTCGTTGTCACCCACTGAAGCGTTGTCATGGACCTGTCTATTACACTTGTGGTTCCATTGGTTGGGTCCGTGTGCGGGTAGAGGTGGAGAGTGAGGGAGATGGTGTTTGTGGCTGAGCAAGAGTCGTGGCACAATCGGGGAGGAAAGCAGAAGCGAACTGATGCTGCAGGAATCACTCACTTTCATCCTCTTGCTCTCCCTTTTGAAGGTAATTCTTTATTTTGATTCATGTCAATTTGATGATTTTAATACATATAAATATGTTTTTTGATTCCTTGATGTATAATCGCATTGATTTCACTAACGTTTTTCAAGGAAAAAGCACAAAATACGAGATAGTTTTATGAATGTGCGCTTCATAATTGAACATTGCTTGTATGAATGGTGATGTTTTTTTAAGAGTGATAGTGATTTTATTTTCAGTTTTTGTTTAAATATATTTAACATGCTTTGGCAATTGCTATTTCTGTAGTCATAGCAACGTCTGCAATATGTATGTACGAGGCTGCACACTTTTTTTTTTTTAGAAAATATTCCAGGAAACATCTAAACGGCAGACAGCCTTGCAGCATTTGTGTAAGTGGCCAATTTAAAATAATAATATGCTTTACTTGAGCTTCTAAACAAAGCACTAATGTTTCCAGCCCTGTGGTGAACTCTTTTAATCGTTTCTGGTTCTTGGTCCCTGCCAGCTGCCTCGCCATGAACCTCTCTGAGCACATCTCGCATCTCTTCAGCTGTAACGTCAGCGCAAGTGAGAAACCACACCTTGACATTGGTGTCAGCAAAAGGGTACCCCTGGAAATTGCCGTCCCCATGACTATCTTCTACAGCTGTGTCTTCATTTGTGGAGTATGAACTGATGATTTTAATCAAATGGCTTAGACAGATATTATTTTTCAGTGAGTAAAACACTTTTTTTTACAGGTGATATTCAATGGGGTCAGTATCATGACCCTCCTGATTGATGCTCACATGAGAATTAGTGCCATTCGATTCTATCTTCTCAGCCTCGTCATATCAGGTACATGCAATTGTATGTGTATGCCTTTTAATGCCATACTGTCAGAATAATAAAGAATGTCTTTTTTAAATACATTTATACACTGGAATAAAGGGGTGTGTTTGAGTTGAAATGAATTGGAATGTCCTATATACTTGGAACTTATGTAGAGTCCCAGGACTTTTACCATTGTGCGGGAGATTTATCAGGTTGTTGACGACACTGTTAGCGTTCGTGGTTGAAGAGGTCACCTGGCATGAGCGCTTATCTCACCCTGCCATTGTATGATGGCTGTTCTGTCATTAAACTCACAACAGTTCCACAGCTGTCATTAAACAAAGGCCGTGTCACATAGCGTCAACCCTCCCCATCACCACCCTGACTTCCAAGTGTGTATTTATAAAAATTTTGCATGGGCTCATAAGGGCAGTGCAGATTTGCTCTCTATGCTTTTAGGAATCATTAGTCCCAAGACAGAAGATTTGAAGTGGTGATGCAAATCAAAACATGCTGCTCATTTGAACCAATCATTAAATCATCCTTCCCTTCTTCCCTTAGACTGGAGTCTTTGTTGTACTCTCTTTTGCTGTGTGTGTGTGTGGGTGTGTGGGTGTGTGGGTGTGTGGGTGTGTGGGTGTGTGGGTGTGCGTGTGTGTGTGGAATGGTCGGTAAGTCACTCATTCATCTTTTTTCATGATAACCATCTCTTGTTATTAATAATTCCAGGTTTTGATAGGAGTGCAGAGTCCTTGGACTGTGCTGTGGTGACAAAGAGAACCAGCATGTCGAAGCAGAGTGAGGTTGATTATGATGCTCACCGATATCTTTTGATTATATTTCTCTCTTTTTTTTTTTAGACATTCTACAGCTGCTGACAATTCCTGTTACTTTGTATCGTTACTACTGGGAGAGCTACCCATGGCGCCTTGGTCAAATGATTTGCAAGATATACTTCATGATCCGACAACTGTACTGTGCCACCACAAGCTGGGTTATTATGACCTTTAGCACTGAGCGCTACATAGCCATTTGCCACACAATGTGGTCCGTCTCCAGCCTAAAGGTTGTGCCAACACACTGTTCTGTTATTCTAAACCCTTTGCAATTACACAAATAACTACTTAGACGTGTCATGTGATATTAGTTACCTAAATTTTTTCCAAGGTTGTTTGAATGTGATGGGTCTCAATTCTAAACCTGTATGGGTAGAAATGCAAAAAACTAAAGGAAGAAAGTACGATTTAAAGAGTTACTGTTCTCTGCATCAATGATGTTTGGATGTGACGAATGCAATTTCACACACGCTTATTCTCCAACAGAAGTCTCGTTTGCCGTGCCTGTTTTTGGTGTGGATCATTTCGCTGGTCTCAACGGTACCTTTTGCGATCGTGTACGACACAGGCTCAAGCCTGCATCCTGGATTACACAGCTAAAACCCGAGAAGAAGCATTCCAGGTCTCCACCGTGTGTGAGATGACGGAGCCGGACCCTGCACACCTCTACAAAGGGGCTTTGCTCCTAAGAGCGGGGATCTTTTTTATGGTCAGTTAAGTGCTGTTGAACAGCTTACCGTGGCATGCGCGGTCATTTAACTTGTCTCTCGAAATGCAGATCCCACTTGTCTCCATCTTTACCTTCTATCTACTCATCCTGATTTACCTGCAAAGGAATGGACATCAGAGGAGAGACATGGGTCTTATGCGGACTTACCCTGAAAGAAGGCAGGATGTCCAGCCCCATCAAAATGGAAAGCTACTTTTAAGTGAGAAGAGAGCTCTGAAGCTCATGGGTGAGTCATGGCTGACAGGAAAAAACACACAACCCCGTTTCTTTGAGAGAGTAAATGCTTTGGGTTGCAGACAATGATTTAGAATGAGCTCTGACTAGTTTAGACAAGGAATGTCTAAGATAAATCAATAAAGCAATCGGTATTAGTATTGATTTCAATTATTTTTTTTCTGGAACACAGAATAACACGTATGTAACCTGCACAGTGACTCTGGACATCAGCAGATGGCAGCAACTGCTTTAAATAAAAGTGTAAATGAGAAGCTTTTTTGTTGAAGCGTTGAATAAATGACATTTGGCCATTTTCTTTTTTTTCCTACAGGTGCAGCTGTAGTGGCCTTTTTTGTTTGCAATTTTCCTGATATTGCCTCCTCACTGATGCAGGTGTATGTGGTTGTGTGGTCCGACACCGTCCATTCTGTCTACACAGTCCTGAAAACCTACTTGTCTCTTCCTCTGTGGTATATCAACGGTGCTCTGGACCCTCTGCTGTTCTGCATTTCCTCCCAGACTTTTCGCAGGGCGTGCTTGAGAACACTGCGTCGAGTAAAGTGTTACTGCATTTTGGGAAGATGCAGTCTTTCAGGACTGAGCCGGAACAACACTAGTGAAAGGGCAAGGAGTGAAACAGCTAATTAAAGGTCAAAACAACGGGGACCAAAAGTAAATATCTGTAAAGTAATTGTAAAAACTTAGCTGACCGTGAACTTTTAAAGACTAAATGTCATTTTGAAATTTAACTGCATTTTCTCTACTTTTAAACTGTGTGAAAATGTGAAATGTAGACCTATATAGTCTCTGAAACAAAATGTTTTTTATTGTGTTTGGTAAGTTGAGGATTTACCAGATTATTTTAAATGATTTTGTAATATTGTCATCATTTTACATATGTTAAATGTGAATTTAACAGTACAGAGAGCAGCAATTTGTTTATTGTACATGGCTCATAACAATTATGCATATTATTACTTATGACAATAATTGTTGTTATTGAATTGTATCAGTTTTAATGCATTATATTATGGTCAATTAAAGAAATTGTGTTGTATTGCACAAGACTGACATGAAAACGTTCCTTTGTAACTTTTTAAAAAGTGACAGAAACAAAAAAGAAACGTTGTCCAATCTGCTGTCGGCATTAACTGAGGTGCATCTATTTCAGCCAATCGCTGCACAGTGGGCGGGACTAAACATGAAATAGCGGAAGATTCAAAACGAAGATGGCGGCTGAAACTGCTCCCCAAAACACCTGCAAACTGGAAAGAAGGTGCAAACTTTTAGCTAAATATGTTGTTACAGAACGATAATAGTACCTCAGTTTAAACACACTAATTTGTTTTTTTTTGTGTTTGCATGGTTTAGACATTAGCATCGTCCAAGCACACCTACCACGCATACCAGAGCTGTTTAACTGTTATGCTATCATATGGCTAATGTTAGCTTCTGTGCGGCTCAGAGCTTTCGAGTCCAGGTCTACGCTCTAAACATGATTATTTTTAAGATCCACTCGATGACCGTGTTACTCTTTTTGTTAGGGGGACAAAATGCAGCGTGTTCATCACCCAGGAAGTGGCGGACGCCAGCCAGCCTGTCATCTTTAACCCGGACTTTTTTGTGGAGCGGCTGAAACATGAGCACCCGCAGGTCTTGACTGATTTGGTGCTCAGCAACATCACTCGTCTCGTCGACCTTCCAGGAGAGGAGTTTTCCCAGTTCACCGGAGATTCTGACCCTAAAATCCCGACCGCCGGTGGCTTCCTGCGCTCCTTCAACTTCCTGAAGCGGAAAGGTCGGAAACAGAACCTTTATTCTTCCGACACTTGTTTCAGATAAACGTCCCCTGTGTAACTGGTATCTTGGGTTATTTATGTCTTTTTACAGTGAAACAAAAGAATGTCCGTCTGTTAACATCTGTTTACTATTTTATTTCATTTTTCACTCACGCAGTATTAATAGCAGACATGTGCAGACTTCAAGTCATATTTTATATCATTGATTTTACAAAGAGCCCAAAATCTATAGATGTTTTATTTCAAGCAACAATTTGTCAACCAAACTATGGAGTAATAATAACTTGGGAACATTAAAAATAGTGGTAATGATACTGTTAAATAACACGATGTGTCAAAACATTTTTCTCTGCTGTTCATTGTCATGCAGAGAAAGGGGTGGTTTTTGGGGCACCATTGACTGAAGAAGGAATTGCACGGATCTATCAACTCATTGAATATCTCCGCAAACGTGAGTATGACCCACATGTGAAATGGGAGTTTTTCGGTGAAACAAAAAAATGCATTTATTTACTGACGGGAGAATCTCTGCTTACCATGTCCATGGCTAACGAGCATTTTATGATAATAGTACCTGCACCCTACTTGTGCTAAGTGTGAAGATGCGTAATAACATTACGTCATGGTTTATTTCTAGAAAGTGATGATGTCATTCAGTGAAAGTGGACGCTGAAAGAAAACGCTTTAGTCAATAATTCATCTAAAAGCACTTTGCTCTCACTGCCTCTCCGCTTTCATTTCATTCACTATTTTCACCTCTCTGTCCACGTCTCTTGTGTCTGCCCGCCTACTCGCCACATCGCTTTCCATCCTTTTCTTTTTTGTCTGTCTGTCCTTATCGTTCTCTCCCGCTCGTAGACCTTCACGTGGAGGGGTTGTTCCGCGTACCAGGCCACAGCCTGAGACAGGCAGCCCTGAGGGAGATGCTGAACGCAGGGGCGGAGTTGGATCTGGAAGCGGGCGATTTCCACCCCAATGACGCAGCCACGGTGCTCAAGGCCTACCTGGGGGAGCTGCCAGAACCTCTGCTCACACACAGACACTATCATGTTCACCTGAAGATTGGAGGTGGTTACTGACATGAACACACACCTTTCCCACCCTCAGACTATTACATTCACTTTCTAATTGACCCTTTTCATACTTTTTATTAATTTTTGATTTGTTCTGTCCAGAGCTCACCCTCTTCGATGAGAACGGGGATAAAACCAGTATCCTTGACAAGGATCGTCAGATCGAAGCGTTCCAGCTGCTCTTCATGCTGCTACCAGCCGCCAATCGCAGTCTTTTGAAGCTGCTGCTGGACCTGCTGCACCACACCGCCCGCAATCAGCACCTGAATAAAATGTCCGCCATCAACCTAGCCACAATGTTTGCTCCACACATCATCTGGCCGAAAAATGTAAGAAGCACAGATGCACCTTTTTTTCTGCTTTACACGTTGATTGGAATATTTTCTAATTTGATGTTGTTTGGCTTGTTTCATTTTTGAGGTGACTGCCAGTGACCTGCAGGGAAACATTGAAAAACTGAATAAGGGGGTGGCCTTTCTCATCAGGCATTCACAGCAGCTGTTCAAGGTAAGCAGAAACCCCACAATAGTGTTTTTTTATCCAAACCAAAGACAAATATAATATGTTTTTTATTAAAACAAAGACTCCAAATCATCTACATTCACCTGTTGGTTCTGTGTTTTTTCTGGATAGTTTGTGTTTTCTGTTGCGATTTTGCAGTATTGCTTTTATGGTAACTTTATACCATTCTTTAAACAACCATGCTGCACATTGCTTTATTTCTCTGGAATAAAAGTAAGAAAACCTTTAGGGGATCTAATATCCAGGTTTGTTTTTAATAAAGGCACCAGCATATATTAAAGAATATACCCGCCTGTACTTTGCTGGATCAAAATCTCTGCAGTCAAAAGTAAGTAGAGATCCTTCTTTCAAATCTTTTTTAAATTAGTGTTTTACAGATGCTAATAAATTAAAATCAATCCTGTTTCACTGTTACCTCTGACCTTCTAGGATGACCTGACGCTCTGTTCCGGGACCACAAGTGGAGCCATGTCTGCAGCAGCTCCAGCGTCACCCTCACCGTCCCAGCAAAAGCTGAAAGGGGGGGTTTCCCTGGATTATACCGAGTCTGCGCTCAGAGAGCTTTACCAGCAAGTTAACAACATGCCAGCTTCTGCCAAGAAGAAGAAGCTGATCAGACAGGTACCATCATCCCCAGCTGTCAATACTGAGCGCAAAGATACAGGCAGCCAATGTTGCTGTCTGCTTTATGCACAGTTTGAAAAGCAGCCGTTGCACGTGGCTTCGGCCGACTCTCGGACGCCTTTCAGCAGGAAACACTGGCGCTCACGCTCTTTGGGGGGAATTATAAAGGTAATCTTGTGTTGTCTTTTTTGAAACATTTTGTTTTCTGACAAGTTTTGAATGTCGCAACATGAATATGGACTTTTTTTTATATGTAACAGAGGAAAGTGTTGGGAGGCCAGGTGCAAGCAGAGAAAGAAAACAATGGACAGAGTCCTTCAAACAGGTCATGTGATGGCCGTGATGGAAGAGAAGCAGCTGTGCCGGAGTGAGTATTTAATGAAGATGTTTCTCATAGGCTGCACAATTCTCACTCCTGGTGACAGCACATAAGTGATGGTTCAGTCAGGTGTTTAAGATTGAAAAAGAAAAATCATTGCAGCACAATCAAAAACCAGCCTTTACAGATGCAGTCACCAAATGGACCTGAAGTGGCAAATTAAATCACCATTAAATTAGTTCTTGCGATTGATCATATGGGCTAAAATTTGCAATTTTCTTATTGGATTTTTCCCACAGTCCAATGCACCTACATTTTAGAGTTCTTTGCCACATGGGTGGTTTTTCTATGCATGACCTGTTGAAACTACAATCGTTACATATTTTTCTATTTGTTTGATGTAAAGTTTGTTGTTTAGTTCAATGAACTGTCATTTCAGAGTAGTCAAAACTGATTAGAAGAGTGGTGAATCCACTCATGTGCCTTAAGAATATGACTCTCAAGCCACTATATGTAGTTATTTAAATTTTTTTTTATACTTGAGGTTTTTTTTAGTGACAAAAATGCTTTAAAGTTTGACAGTACAGCAAAGAACTAAAGACCAAGAATGGATCAGAGGAATAGAAGAACTCGTGTGTAATCTATAATTTATCTGCATTAATTTTATCAGATCTTTTAAACCACTAGATGCTTTTTAAATGTTGCTTTTCTATATTTTTTCCTCCTTCTAGGTTAAGTTTTGTTTGCTATGCAGCTTTTATAGTTTTATTAATGAAAATGTGAGTTTTCTTTTAATATATACAGTTTGATTCTCTGATTTCAGTATAGATAACTGCTATCTCTTGGGAGACTTTTTTTCTTTCCAAACAGCTTTCTTGTTTTTCCTTTTTCAGCGGTAGTTTGGAGGCCACTCAAAATATCCATTCATTTCAATTCAAACCATTACATTTTTTTTTTTTTAATCTGTTATGTTATACTGGTTGCAGGGTCAAGTTAAACAGCCATGGCTGATAACATCACTGTTACTGTGAAGTCAAATAAATGACGAGAAGCTGTTACACTTGTTGTCTCAGCGTTTTCCTGCAGTGCGATTCCTTTTGTAGACGCCAGGTGGCGCAGTTTGATCGTAAATATTGTTGCGCCGAACCTGTCGGGTTGGAGCAAGGTGGAATGGCTAAAACGGGTTTTTGGAATCATTTCTGAGCTCAGCAGACTCTAAAATATGAGTCTGGTGGTGCTCTGCATTAGTGAAAGTACATCTGGGGAAAATGAAAACCCACCGAATAAATTACAGTGTTAGATTGGGAGGAAATTTCAGATCCTTCCCAATCTAATCTAATATCTTTACGAGGACAAAGTATTTGCCTCATTGTGCAGATTTTATTTTAAGGAGTCAGTTTGTGTGGGAGGATTTCCAGAGAGCAGGCAGCTCTCACAATAGGAGGAATGTCTAAGTATGTCATTATGGTGACCATGTCAATGCACGTTTGGTATTGTAAGTGTATGTTGTAAACATTTGTGAACACGGGTCTGTTTTTGTCATGTTCTGTAAATACACAAATGGTATATTTCAGGACAGTTATGCATCCCTTTACATCTAAAACTCCAGTAGGCCTATTTTGGCATTTGAACTCCACTTCAGTGTGATAGCTGTAAAATAGGTCCACCTTCCAATTAATATTACATTATCTGGTGTGCGCTAAAAACCCTACAAGCGTATATGATGAGCTTCAAATGAATACATTTAAAAGTTTCTTTAGACTTAGATAGAAACAAAAGATCATGTGTGTTTAGAAAAAGATTTAGCTGAAACTTAAAGTGCCTCAGTTGCTGCTTGATTACAGGATTTTTATTAGTAACAGACTGGTTAAAGGGCTTTTCCTCTTTCCTGTGTGAAATGCAAATAAGCACATTGGAGTTTTGAGGATGCTAAATTTGGTTTCTTCCTGTTCTCCCCCTCTCGGGCTAAAGTCGAGCATGCAGCTGTGAACAAATTGATCCCTTTGTTCCATCTCTGGCCACTGCCTGCCTTCTTTTCTAACCTTTTAGATGCAAGCTAGATAAAAAATATTTACTTGATGGGCCCCATGAAGCTCCGTTCGGCGTTTACTGCTGTTTACGTTGGGCTCGTATGTTTTCCCCTTTTAGCCTAATTGTAAATTGCCGCATGGCCTCCCACAGCATTCAGAGCCACATTGTAATTCCTGTTGTGTATTTGTGCGCATTCCTATCAGGACTGTGAAAGCAGAGGGGGGACCCCCACATTACCACTAAATACTGCTGTCTGCTCTTTAATTAGCTGTTTGCAGAGGGAAGAAATCCACCGGACTGTTGCTTTAATGGCACCAATGAGGAGGTTTTTTTTTAAATTGCTGTTTATTACTTTCTAGATATGCATGTGCATGTGTGCAAAGCTGATCAAACACACAGTTGTCAAGTATAATGTTCTCGACATCCCCCCGTGTGCTTTGCATTACATTTTTTGGGTCTGTCAGTGAAGAGCTGCATTTATATCTTTACTTTTATGGAAACATTTCGTACCAGCTCACCACAACACAGGGTTCACCTCTGTCCCAAAGCCCTGGAAGCAGCACTTCTTCCCATATAAGAGCAGCAATCAGTCGATGGTCCTGTCACCGTTGGCTCGTTCTAGCCTTGTGTTTTAAGTTTGTTCTAAAATCTACAATAAAAATGTCACAAAGAAATTTTTGTTAAAAACCTGAACACAGAGATCCAACCTTGGGTAACCATGACCTGGGTGAATGAGAACCTACACAAACGCCCTAAAGAATTTAAATCCATGGAGTTTCAGTGACAACATGGCCAGGACTCTACTGGATCCCCTGTTTTAAAGAAACCTGCCAACATTTGCAAAATCTAGAATTCATCAGAGTGAAAAATGGCTTACACCTTGTTTGACTTTCTTTGCTTGAGGCAGACCAGTCCCGAAGTCATCTTAGAGTGCCCTTCATGACGTCAACATCAGGAGAAGGAAGATTTGAAATGTTCATTAAAGCGCGCAGGTAAATAGGCAGGTGTGTGAGGTAAAGTATCATCCACATCCAACAGCTGAGCAACGGATCAGAAATGTTTGTGTGTGTTTGTGTGTGCGTCTCCCAGCTGCAGATTCTGTGTGTGGCCACATGTTGAGATCCACATTTACCGATGATTTAATCCCTCTCTTTGCCTCTGAGGACAGAGGTGTTGATTCTCCTCTTCCCCAGTGGATTCTCTTTTGTCTTTCTCTCTCTCTCTCTCTCTCTCTCTCTCCCCTCTGTGTCTCAGCCTCTCCCTTCAGCCAGGACTTATGCAGTATCATGCTTGTTAGGCTTCTCTCTTTCTCTCCCAGTTCACATGTGAGCGAGCAGAGGCTGTGGTGAGCAGAGAGGTGCATGGAGAAGATCTGTTTGGCCAATGTACAGAAAGGAAAAAAGGGACCTTGAGAACGAGTGTGAGTTCAGGCAGGGTTCTGGGGGGGTGTTGTATGAGGAGTGGGGGAGGCCAGGAGGGGTACGGGTGGAGTCGGGGGAGTGGGGGGGTCTGCTATTTGTAGATCCTTGTGATGGATGACTGGTGTGTGTATGTGTGTGTGTGAGAGTGTGAGAGAGAGAGAGAGAGAGAGCGCAAGAGGGACAGAGACAGCCTCTTTTCCGTTTCTGCTCTTTCCCTATTCCCTCTCTCTCCAGGCGAGCAGAGCGAAGCAGGAGTGAGTGAGAGCAGGACAGCAGACGTGTGCAGACCAGAGCGCAGAAACTCTACAAAGACAAGAGACGACAAGAGTTTGCAAGGAAAGAAGAAGAGGGAGCAGATCTGCTTCCATTAAAGCCACATCCAAAAATATTCAGAAGAAAAGGGAAGGATTTGCTTTTGAAGCAAAGAAGATAGAATTAGAAAAAAAGAAAGTTCAGTCCTCTGTTCATATTCACCAGTAATAATACCATTCTTGCAGAGAGACCTGCAAGGTGTTTGCAGGACTGGGTGAAGGAGCAGGCTCAGTGCTGGTGAACATGCCCGCGAGAGGGAGGCGTTTGGGGGCATTCCCGGCCAGGCTGGCCAGGCAGCCCCTCTGGATGTGGCTGGTGATGCTCTCTGCTTTGCTCATGGGTAACGTGGGTGCCTGCCCGGCCCTGTGTACCTGCAGCGGCACCACAGTGGACTGCCACGGACTGGGCCTCCGGAGCATGCCAAGGAATATCCCCCGGAACGCCGAGAGACTGTGAGTATCATCTGATCTCTTCCTATCTGAAAGTTCCTGTGTTGTTGGGTTCAGATTTGACTGTATAGTTTTGTCTGACTTTGCAGGACACACAATAGTCCGTGTGTGTGCATGTGTGTGTCACTCACTGGAATTCCAGTCAGGTATAAATAGGCATCAGGGTTTGGGAAAAGCAGAAACGCCTTTAACATGTGTCCACAATTCTTCTGACTATTTGAATATAATCTTCAAAGCAGAATTTTCACTTTTTGACATTGAAATGATAAAATTTTTTACCTTTTCCTTTTGCATGTGGAAATGCTTTCGGCCCGCTTGAATCCCGCATCATGTCGCTGCTTCTTCTTATCTCTCCTTTCACTTTCCTCCACTCCTGGGCCAAAGTCTCCTCGCTTTCACCCCCTCCTCGTGCCGCCGAACGCTCTCTCCGCAGATTGTTAAATCATGTAGAAAATTAAGCAAATCTGCTACTTAAGTGAGCGCTGCGCGTGGATCTCGTAGCTGCCTTGTAAAACACGGGCAGGATGGGAGAGGCAAGAAAGACAGCAGAGTTTCTCTGTCTTTTTTGACATTCCTCTGAAATATTCATCAGTAAATCAGAAGTGAGGAGTGCGAGGGGAAACAGATTGTTCTATTTCAGCTTTTAGAATATCAGCCCTGAATAAAACATGCAGTGGGAGCAGAGGAAGACCAGTGTCAGAAACGTTAAGGGAGCTAGTTGCATATTTTATATTTTTAATCTTAAATTTCAAATTATTTGTTGCCTGATGTTTACATGCTGCTTGAATGCATAAGGATTTTTTTCCCTTTACAATAAAGATAGGTGCACTGACCCTGAACAGTATATTTGCCCCTAAAGTCAGGTTTTCAGTTGTAGTTCAGGTACAACAAGTGACTTAACTGTAAAATCAGATTCTTTCCTCATCCGTAGCTGCCGCGTCTTAAACCTGATGCAGAAATACCGTCTGATTTTGACTTTGTGGTGTTCAAGATGAACAGATGACAAAAGCACCCCTACAGGATTGGGATGGTTCACCAAGGTGACACAGACCACACGTTCACACAGTCTCACGCGCATGTAGCTTTCTGTCTACACTGGGAATGTGTGTTTGTGTAAAAAACACTGTGCAACCACGACTGTGGTTAAAGGCGAGGGTGAGCCGTCCTAGGTTAATATATCCAATAACATCTTTACCTCACTTAAATGTAAGTGTGTGTGTGTGTGTGTGTGAGTGTACGTGTGTGTGTGTGTGTGTGTGTGTGTGTACTCTTCATGCAGGGATGCTCGGGGGAGCTGGTGCATGTGTGTAGACAGAGGGGGTTGGTCTCCTGATTGTTTGCTGGGCAGGGCGTGTGCATAGTGGGTGTTAAGGCAGACAGCAGAATCCCATTTGCACTTGTCAGTGTGGGTCTGGATCAGGTCTGACCCCTGTGCTCCTCTGCCTGAAGACTGTGGGCTCCGTGTTTTAAAATCACAGCCTCGCTCAGGGGTCACCAGCCACTCCCTCCCTCTCCCCTCAGCCTCTGTCCTCCCTGAGGAGACAACAACAGCATCTCACTCTGATCAATAACGAAGCCTGGTGGTGGTTGGGATTGTCCAGGTCTGCTTTGTCGTAGAGCTTAGCTGACAGCGTGTTTTAAATCTCTGTATTTTTTGATTTGCAGAAGACTGAGAGACTTTATGGGCTTTTGCAATTACAGACAATTGCAAAGCCTCACTTTATTGATCTCAGTGTGCCAAAAAAAGAGCCTGGACTGAAACGTTGGGGTCTACTGGATCCCCTCCAGAGTGTGGAGAACTAAAACAGAAGGGCTGCTCACCTTATGTGCGACTGTTTTCATGGCTGCTTTTATAAATCTGATGCTTAGACATGGCTGGTCATTAATATGAACACCCACCTCCGTTTGCAAGCTGCGGATAAGCGCGTTAGAAGGAAACACATGAGGTTTGATGGCTGCGGTTGATGAGGGGCTCTTTTAGTACGATAACGATGTTTATGCATGGGGTAGATCGTGGTGGGGGGGGATAATTGTGTGTGTGTGTGTGCGCGTGCACCAGGGGCTGCCTGGTACATTTTTTTGGCAGCAGAAGCATGCAGGTGCAGCAGTCTTTTTGCCGCCTGATCCATAATTTAACCTGACAAGATCGAACACAGATTGGCCGCCGCCTGCCGACCTCGGATAATGTGTCAAGTGTTAAAAGTGACAAAGGAGTTGAGCCTCGGTTGTGGAGGGGAGGCCTGGAGTTGGCATCTTAACTGAGGTTTTAATCACTAATAAAGGGATCCCTACTTTATCATAAAGCTATTAGGAGATGATGGAATGATGTGTTATTTATTACAAGGAGCAAAAGAAGTCAAGCCCAGAGGCAAAATGAATTTAATTCAGGACATTTTTTACAATCTAATATATCCATCCTCACAGTCAGTACTCCTGGGAGGAGGGATAATGCCTGGAATGAAGATCTTTGGCAGATCACTTATGCTCATCGGAGGATTGCAAAATTACAGGCATGGGAGATGGTACAACTTACTGCCTGCTGTACACAGCTGCCGTCTTTCCTCTCGAGCTCAATACTGAGGTGGGTTTGAGTTCTGTTGCTGCATTTGGGGCTTTGTGTCCTCTGTAGATAATGCAGGTAGAAATATTAGTGCCATAGGTCAAAGCAGCTCCCACCGTAGCTCCGAAACCAGTGTGTGTCTACCGTTCTACATTCAACATCTGCTAAAATCACCCCCACACCCACCGGTCTGCTCCACTGGCCGAGGCCGTTGCCTTACGGCAGCCTTTGATTGTGCTCACAAGACATGCACCCACAGTCAGGCCGGCCCCATCAATGGGGCGTGTGTGTCCGAGATTGCTTTCCAACTCCAAAGCACTCCTTTCTTTTTTTTTTCTCCTTTAAGAGACTACCTGTCATCATTACTGACTATATATAATGTGTGTGCATGTGCAAATGTGAGTGCACATGCATGATTGCTTTCCATGGCTATCTGTGAGGGGCTTTATTTCAGCAGACCATGAAAATCACATTAGGAGTCCACCTTTCATGTGTCAGTAGCTCCTTTTGCCCTCTTGGTCAGTCTAGTGTGTGTGTGTGTGTGGGTTTTTGTGTGATGTTGGTGCATTCACTGAGCACTCTTGACATTCTATTATGCTATTATGCTCGTCAAGATGTGTTTGATGTGATGCAAAGTTTAAAGGAAATTATGGGTATTCCAGATGTAGGGGACGGTGTGTGTGTGTGTGTGTGTGTGTGTGTGTGTGCGCACATGCTCAGCACGCATGCGTATGTGCAGTATGTGAGCATGCAAGACGGATAACTTTAATACACTTCGATTTTTGTTTTTTAAGCTCCAGAAAACAGTTTGGCTGTGTGCCTAAATACAAAAATGAGCATTTTTAAAGGTTATCTGGCAGCAGATGTGTTAATCACTTCACAAAATTGCATGTATTTTAATTTCCGTGCGCTGAAGAGGGAAACAGAAGTGAACACTGAACTTTTCTTCGTTCGTGGGGATCAGCTGACAGTTTCCAGCACACGTGCAGCGTCCATCAAATTACCAGTTGTCAGCACACATCTGTCAGGCAAACATCTCCTGAATCCCGAGCACTGTGCCGAAGAACCCAAACATAATGTGTGGCGGTGTGGATGTGTTAGGCACATAATGCGTTTTAGTGAAAGTATGCATTCATGCGCTCCAAAATGCTTCCAAGCTGGACTGGAAGCCACAACAGAACCTCGGCGTCTGTCCCCGAACAAACTGCAGAAACTCTCGAAAAACCATGAAAGAGTCTTCAGTCTGTGCTCCCGCTGCAGCCCACCCTGTGTGCGTGCTCGCTGTTCAGGCCCGTGGCAGCGGCGCACAACAAAAACAGATGTTTAATTGATTCACTCATCAGCCCGGCGGTGTCAGGAGTTATTTATGTCTGATCAAAACTAGCCGAGCACCACTTTCTTCGTCTTCCCGTCACTTCTTTCTGTTGAACTTTAACAAATAAAAAAGAGGCCGCGTCTGCTTTCTTTTAGAAAAGAAAGGGCTTTCAAGGATGTTGCTGCTGTGTGAAGGTCAGGTAACACTGCAGGACGGATGCTTGGAGTCATTAACGGTTACCTTCAGCCACGTTCGAAATGATTCCGAGGTTCTGATGCGGTCAAGGTTCCGGGTTTGTTTATGTCTGTGCGTTGGGGGCCTGCTGGAGCCGCCTGGTGCGCATTACAACGTCTCTATTAGTAATCCTGCTCCTGAGGCCTGACTGCAGAGAATGTAAACTGTAAACAGACTCTGAGGAACCCAGAAGCTCAGAAAACACTCTCAGGTGCCTGCACACCTACACACACATTCACATGCACTCATACACACTCTGGAGATGTGTGGAAGGGGCCTTAACTGCTTATCTAAGAGCCGCATTTCAATGGGAGTGAATGTTTTGTTCGAGCCGAGCAGAAATCTGACCACTCGGTGTGGATGGAAGAGTTCCTGTTGGCTTTAAGTGTGTGTTATTATGCCCGTGGTGGTCTTTCTCCTTCTGCAGTCTCTTTTTCTTTGAGTGTTAGGCTGTGTTGAACCCGAATGGTATCGCTTCTTTTCAGTAGCCCGTTGGACCAACAAGTATGTAGGTCACATTTTCTCCACCAGGCCCTCGGCTCCGCGCTGACATTTCCCAGACAGTCGGTTGGCTTTTCACAGCTCCACGGCTCCTTGCAACAGTCCGCCACACTGCTTCACGCCGTCACTTTTAGGCAGCTAACAACGCTGTCAGGGCAGCTCTGCCTCTTTCTGTCGCTCGGTGACTCTATCCAACCCTCCCCTCGCTCTCCTCCTGCGCGTTTCACGGCTGTCAGGTCCATATGCTGTTGAGTCTGAGGGAGGAGAAACGCTCCATTCTTCTGCCTTCCAACCTGTTCACTTCATTCATCCGGGAGAGGCATTTGCTTGTCCCATCGGACAGCATTATAACGGCGTGATTGTGATTAATGAGCTTCCAAGCTCGGGCTGTCGAAGACCTCGGGCTCCCGATCGTCAGATTGTTTTCACTGTGAGGAGTTTGGACCTTGCCGTGCCGCTGATCCGCAATCAGCTGGCTTCTGTCTTCCCTGCCAGGATAAATCTGGTTAGGACAAATGGTCCCGTGGTTTTTATAAAGCAGCGAAACAAGAGCGGCAACAATTCTAAATCAGCCCATAAACCCTCATTTTTAATAGTAAATCATCACCATAGGTGCAGTTTTAGTTTGTTTATTTGGGCCTTCTGGAAAGTAAACAATAAATACCCACTAAATAATGTCAGTTATTTACCTATAAATAAATGAGTAGATGAGAGACCTGCGCCTGGGTGCCCTTGAGGCAGGGCCGTGTGATCCTCTTTCTCTATGTGGAGGTTTTTTTAACGTCATGTTGCTCAATCTGAACTGGACTCAGAGACTGCAGCAGCTGGCAGAAGTAAGCGTAATGACTTTCTCAGTGTTGTGGCAGAGTTCCGAACCCTTTACAGTTATGGAGAGGAGGATTGTGGACCAGATCTGCCACGTGTCCACCCTGGGGAAGGTGCACAAGGAAGCACTTGCAGGCATCAATCAACCTGCGCAGGGACGTTGAAGAGGGATTAGATAGTGATGTCATAAATCTGCTCGGAGTGCAGGGAGTGTGTCTGCGCTGGAAGCCTTTTAGAGTTTTATGGGGGTGGAATTTAAGTTTTTCAGATTTTTAATACGACCAAAGTTAAAGGAGTGAAGAAAAAAAAAACTTACTGATCTATAAAGGAATTTTATTGTTTAATCACATTGTTTGTTTATTTTAAAAAGTCTATCAGGTATAACTACTGATCCAGATTTTAGACTTTCTCTGCAAGGGAATTTCACTTGGAACTAGATGGCTGCTACAAAGTGAAGCTGTAGTCACGTTTACATTCATGTTGCTCAGTGGATTTGCCACCAAGTAAGTCCATCTGGTGGGTTTCCATATGTCCAAAAAAGATGCTGCGTCATCATTCTGACTTCAGTTTAATGGCCATGAAAATCCATCACTGTAAAAACTGGAATAATACCTAATAATTTTCTTGCCTCTAAAGCAATGCGGTGGTAGAAGAGTCACGTGAAAACCCACATAAAACATCTGTCTGGAAGGTTGAACGTGCCTTTTCTGCTTTGCCAAAAGCCATTGCTTTGCTTCCTTTGATTGTAAAACAAAGAAAACAGCGGTGAGTGATATTATTAGCTAATAAACAGCAGATTTTCGGCAAAGGTACTGAAACCATATATTGCTGTCTCCAGGGATAAAGTGCCCAATAACGACCAGTGGTTATTTCAAACTTTAAGCACAACTAGGGTCTATATTCCATTATTCTTAAGTCTGAGGCATCTTCACATATGAGTAACCATGAGTCCTCCAAGATGGACTCGAGATAAACAACTGAAGTTCTGTTTAGTGTGGTCTCATTAAAACAAGTGTGCACTTTATTGAATGGTGAATTTTATAAATGTGCCATTTACATCTCGGTATAGGCTCACTACTGAAGGTCATGTCAGTATGCAGAGGCCATCCATCCTTGCAGCCGATGAGTTACAGGGGAAGGTTATTACCCCCAGCTCTCTGAGGATCTGATTAGCATCCAGACAACTTCAAGAAGTTGGGAAACTCCAGGTTTACTGTTGTAAAATGCCATCAGAAAAGGTCAGGATATGTCATAAACAGTGTGGATTTGGGGTAGTTAAAGCATCACAGGCTGCGGGTGGCATTTAGGTATTAAATGTCACAGCATTTCAGAGCAGGTGCGCTGTGGCCAATATGAGTTTTAAGATGGGCGCCTTCTGCAGCAATGTTCAAAGTCTTTTTTTTTCCAGGAATAAAGCTTTTGATTTAGTTTAGAGAAAGAATCAAAATACTTTCGAGGTGTTTTTCAAAATGCCCTTGAGATGAGACATAAAACTTTGGCGCTTCTTGCTGGCCACAGCAAAGCCTTTCCCTCTTTTTGCTCGTCCTCTGGGTGTCATCAACAGCGACCACCCAGAAGATAAGACAGTGACGGACCAGGAGTGTGTGTGTGCCCCCACACACTGTCAAAAGACCTCAAATGCCATCAGATGCACTCAAACATCCTCAGACGCCATACCGAACCCTCAC
>CAAE01015006.1:11297-33746 GCA_000180735.1 Tetraodon nigroviridis | reverse complement strand
AATGAGCAGATGACTGTTGTTTTGTGGAGAGATTTTACACACTCCACATACTTGCAGTCGTTTAACTAATAGGATAATGAGGCTTCGCTAAAAAGAGAAGATGGTAAATTCTTGTACGTCAAATGGGAGTGGAAAAGACATGGTATGGTTGGTAGGGGGAAGCACAAATGAGCTCAGTTTCAAGTTTATTTTGAAAATGCTTTCTCTTTTTTCTTTTATTTCTTTATCTTTGGCTTCTTTGTCTCTTTCCACGTGTGAGGGATGCCAGGGACATTGATGCATGAGGGGCAAAAGAGAGATAATTGGAATTGATTAGAGATGATTAGAGATAGTTAAAGCTGCCCATGATGGATGACACTGGCGAAGAAGTCATGGGAACAGCGGCGCAGAAGTGAGAGCTGCTGCACAGGACATTGAACAATAACAGCATAAATAGAGTTGCATCCATCACTTTTAACGACCTGTTTGCAGCAACCCACCACCTCTGAGTTCTCCTTATCCCACTTCCACTATTTTTCAGACCTGTAATCTGCTCATCCTTGTCTGTAATTTGTGCCTTCGCGCAGTGGGAGAGCAGGAGGAAGGAGAGACCGTGGAATGGGGGATAGGTGAGCAGATTTAGAGAAGTGAAGAGCAGTTAGCTGGATAGCCGGCCTCAGGGAATAGCATCTGTTTTGGGGCTCAGTTGGGGGTTGTGGAAGTAGAAAGAGGCAATAGGGTAGTGTGTGTGTGTGTGTGTGTGTGTGTGTGTGTGTGTGTGTGTGTGTGTGTGTGTGTGTGTGTGTGTGTGTGTTTTGGGGGTGTGCTACACCAAGCCTCGCGCAGTGGAGAGCAGCAGTAGGAAGAGACCCTGAATGGGGAAATAGCTGCGCAATTTCAGAGAAGTGGCGAGCAGTTCGTGGCATAGCCGGCCTCAGGGTATTGCGTCTGTTTTGGGCTGAAGTTGGGGGTTGTGGAAGTAGAAAGAGGCAATAGGGTAGTGTGTGTGTGTGTGTGTGTGTGTGTGTGTGTGTGTGTGTGTGTGTGTGTGTGTGTTTTGGGGGTGTGCTACACCAAAGACAAATATGCATTTAAATGGGTGTTGCTTTCGAAAATGGCTAACGTGCAGAGGGACACAGTGGGGCGAGAGCAGCTTGCAGAAGTTCTCCCTTGTGTTTCTCCCCAGGAGGTATTAGGAGAAGGGTGTGGTTTTGCACTACAGGGGAGCCAAGGAAACACTGCAAATGGCAAGAGGGTGGGGAGGATATTTTCCTTATTTATGCCTGACAACAGGTACTGTGATACACACAAATTCAACACACCCGCTTACAGGACGACGGGAATAAAAGAGGCTAATGAGCCACAACTCAATAATTACATCCCAGTACACTAATGTTTAGATGGCAGGCCAGCGGTGAGGGAGTGCATTCTTTATACAGCTTTGACTGCAGATGAAAGAGTGGTTTCATCTATTTGTTAAACCTCTGTTTTGGAGGGATGCTGTGTTTTCTGTTTGTTTGATTCTTAGGGAACGGTCGCTCAGTGAGAGAATTATAGGCAATAGCTGAGGGGAAATGAATCTAGAATAAATAACGTGCACTATCATTAAAATCTGTAAATCATCCATCTGTCACACTATGTTACTGACTTTATTTGCACTTGATACTTAGCAGACTGTTTTCTCCTTTCATCTCTTCCAGATTGATTGGTTTAGAAACTCACTCGGGTGTTCCAAACCCTTTTTTTTGTGCTTCAAAACAGGAAAATTAACTCTTTTTCTTGGACATTTGACTAGAAAACTGACTTGAATGTGCCATTTTAGTTCTTTGTTGCTGTTTTTATGTTTGCATTGTAGGATGCTGTGTGTGTGTGTGTGTGTCTGTGCATGCATATGGCTCTGGCAGGCTGTTAATGGCCCAAGCTAGTGTTGTCATTTCCTTCTCTTTGTCTCTGCTTGTGAATGACCTGCCTCGCCTCTCTCTCTCTCTCTCTCTCTCTCTCTCTCTCTCTCTCTATCTCTATCATTCTGTCTCCTGCTCTCCGAGGACCATTTGAGCCAGTGCTTGGCAGCAATCCCCATGGCAACCTGTCAGGAGGTTTCTGTGCCATTGATGGCAGACATCCTGATTTCTTGACTACAGTTTGTCTGACACTAAGTAAACACTGAAAGCAAAGACTTCAGCAGAATTAACTTTAGGCACAATGAAAGCAAAATGTGTGCGCATGCTCGTACAGACAATCTGCCAACTCAAACAGCTGATACACCGAATTAAAAGTTCAGGTTTGGGCAGCTCAAGTAAAATACTAATGCTTGGTTGTGGTTCCCCAGTGTGGAGGCACATCCCTGATCAGAATTTCTTCAGACTTCAGAGCTGTAGTTCAGACACTCGCAGGAGCGTCAGACCTTTTCCAACCACCAAAAACTACCAGGCGAGCCATGAGTCCTTGCCCCTGCCCCTCTTCCTGCCTCTGTCCTTGTCAGCTGGTA
Organism: Tetraodon nigroviridis; assembly: GCA_000180735.1. Lineage (NCBI taxonomy): Eukaryota > Metazoa > Chordata > Actinopteri > Tetraodontiformes > Tetraodontidae > Tetraodon > Tetraodon nigroviridis. Next base: position 31,279 of record CAAE01015006.1, on the reverse strand, counting down.
AAAGTGGATTTAATGGCTTGTCGCTGTTTTCTTTACGATTCAAAGCGTGTGTGTGAGAAAAGAGCAGACCCAACTATGTCAGGACAGCGGAAGCCAAAAGGGGGTAATTTAAAAACCACTCCACCATCTGAAATATTCAAAACTGCGGCAAAAACAGAGAAAGAACAAGGGGCGGAGAAAAAAGTAAAGAGTGAATGAGAGGTGCAGGAGGAGCAATGATGTGGTTAAAGCGGGAGAGAAACAGTGGTGTTTATATTTACTAACGATTTTGTGTCCGTCCTCATGAATAATGGAACAGATGGATTAAAGCCTGTTAAATATTCACTCTGAAGCACTGGGACATCAGCGCTGTGTTACATGTGTGTCCAGTGTCTGGTACACACTGCTCTACATTTTAAAAATCACACACGCACACGCATGTGAGATGACCATCCAGCTGCTGTATAAGAGCGTGTGTGTGTGTGTGTGTGTGTGTGTGTGTGTGTGTGTGTGTGTGTGTGTGTGTGTGTGTGTGTGTGTGTGCGTGCAGTTGGGACTGATCTGGTCATTATGAATTGATTCAGCATGAATAAGACATCACAGTGTGGTCTAGATCCGTCATGACGATACACACACAGGGATTTCACTCACCGAGATTTTCTCCTCCTCCTTCTCTTCCTCTGTGCTGCTGTTGACAGTTTGCCCCTGTAATGGCTGGCTTCGCCTGGTCCAGACTGGAAATGACGCAGGGGAGAAAGACTGCCCTCACGTTCATGTCCTCTTGTCTCTTACCCTCTTACTCACTCTGTGTGTATGTGCGTGTGTGTGTGTGTGTGTGTGTAGATTGAACACTGTTTGTGTGTAACCACCAGTTATTAACTCTTAGGGTCCGGACTAGGGACTCTGGATCTCATTGTTGGAAGCAACCTAAGCAACTCTTCTCTTTAGGTGTGGGGAGTAAGGGTGTGTTTCCCTACAGATGAGGAGCACAGAATGGACGCACCAGTTTTGCCCGAAAAACCCAGATGCGTGCAGTGGATGATCGTTCCATCCCCCCATCCTGTGGCCTTGGGCATTGCCTCTGATTCTGAGATTAAAACAAAACAAACAAACTGGACAAATTGTACCGCCATTTCCAAACAAACAAACAATCAGACAAATGCCTTTGCGAGCCTGCTTTGCCCGTTCCTGCTGATTTGCTGCCGTAGCAACCAATGCTCTGCGGAGGCTTTAGGTTTGGGCTGTTTACCTCTTCAAAGCAGTAGAACACACACATACAGACAAACCAGGGAGGCTAAATTGTGCACAAAGAGGCTCATTTTCTAAACGAGATCTAGGCTAATTGCTTGGAGAAAGTGAGGTGTAATGGATGCAAACAGGGTTTTTTTGGTTCTCTGTAATTATATAAGATTCAGTACTGGTCTTTGTGTCTTCTGGAAAGATGAGCCATTGGTTGGGCTCCTCTCTGCTTCCCTCTGGCTATATTTCTTGTCATTGTGTGTGACAGCTCTGGGATCTGTCTTCTCTCTGTCTGTGGTGAGAAGGTCCATTCTTAGAGCTTTATACTTAGAACACCTCTGAGCCTTTTGTTCAGTCTCCACAGGCTGCCACATACCGGTGTCCGACTGCAAAAAGTGGCGGCAACACTGCTACTACTACTACTCTGAGCTTATCAGGTTGGGATCGTCTCGGTTGATGGTGAAAGAAGCAAACTTTTGGCAACAAGTTTTCTGGTTGATCACAGTTGGGAAACTCTTGGTTGTGTACCTGAACCAGGGAGCTCAGCCAGCTGCGGAATGATTTAACCCAGATCGTTTTGTTTTAATATACTTATTCCAATCCAAAGGATGGAAGAACTGCGCATGTAAACATGCAGGGGAAAAAAAAGGTTAAATGTTGAAATGTCTCCACAGTGTTGACTCTTTGATCTCCTACTCTGCATTCTGTCCCTTCCCCAATTATTTCAAATTCTCATTACACAGAAAACACGTGTCTGTTTGGGTTTGTCAGCTGCCCACATAGCAGAGAAAAAGACACACACACACACACACACACACACACACACACTACAAGTTGTTAGATGTGTGAACAAAGCAAAGAGGAAAAACTGAATTACGAATGCCGTTCAGCTTCCAATATTGGCTCCCACGATACTTTCCCGTCGGTATCACAGCAAGAAGCGGTGATCTCATTAGCCCCCGACTGTATGTGTGTGCCGACTGCAGACACATTTTTGATGAAAAACAGTATCCTGTTGGGTGTGTAAGCCTGTGTGTGTAAGAGTGCTGGGCAGCTTTGCTTTTTAGCTATAGCCAGAAATCACTGGGGGAGTGGAATGAATTTTTTTTCTCTCTCTGCAGCCTGCTAGATATTCGCACACACACCTGCCACGCCCAAACATGAGCATTAGATGTGAAATGTGACCTGTTAACCTACCGTAAGAGGTGCTGTGCTACTAATCAGAGGGCCCAGTGAGGAGGAAATGGTACATGCAGTGACTGACTGATGATCCTTTTAGATTTATTCTAGTCTGTTAAAGTAAATGAATGAAATGTGGAGGAGTAAATGGAGGATGTGGTGTGAACAACAGTGAGGGATTTTTTAAATGAGGTTGACAGGAAACGGATGCATGAGAAGAACGACTGGTCTTAGTTGTAGACTTTAAAGGGATTCCCATCTCCTCTCATCTAACGTGGCCACGCTGGGAGACGGAGAGCGTGATGGAGCCGGGGGCACCTGCAGAGGCGCATTAGCCAAAAGCCCCATTATCACTTCAAAGCTGGACTCTGCTGGAGGAGGCCTTGGTGGGAGCTGGGAGCACTGGGAGCCTGCAGAGGATGAAACACCGCAGATAAGAATAATAAAAAAAACCCTCCTCTGGCTGTCAGATTTTCTACCTTTCAGATCCCCCTGCTCACCTCACTGTGCCTCACTTCCTCTCAGTCATCTACCTTCTTCACTTCCCTCTCCTGCCCATCTATTAACTCCTCCAGTGTCTTATCTCCACCTTTTACACCTGGATGCCTGGATGGAATGAAAGCACCCATTCTCCTTTCCTCTTCTCTCCTGCCTAAAGTTCTCCATTCTGTGTGGCTTAGAAAAGGCCCAGAGACTGGAGGCCCTGGTGAGCCCCCAGCTGTAGTAATGAGCTAGCAAACTCTTTCATGTAGAGATCAAGCCACTGGTTTGAAGGGGTGTCATTGGTGCTGGTGTTATTGGGGTGGATATTACCAGCACAGGGTTGTGGCTTGTTGAAAAGAATAGTGGGGGTCAGCTGGAGCGTGGCGCAGACCTGGAGATGCAGACATTTCCCATGAAGTCAGACACAGAGATGTACAAAGACGTCAAAGGGTAGAGTGCATCATTATGGTGTGTGTAACTTAAAGCGTTCCTCTGTTTAGTACATTATCCCGGAGACCTTTCTTCTATACTGCAGACCACAGAAGACCATATACTTCAAGCTGGACAACACTAAAGCCCAAAAATCCTTTAATAGGCAATTCTTTAACTGCCATACGTTTTTCTTCTTGAGCGTGTCAACACATCATAAAACTGCCATTGGATGAAATATGATGCCTATGATCACAATTAATGCCTTCTCTACCTGGAGAAAAACCTCCAAAACCAATCTGAGAGTGTATGTGACACACCACCATTATTCCCTTCCCTGATGCCTTATTACTCCCCTCTTCTGCATTGAGAATCTATACATTAACATCATGTAATGATGTGCTGAGGGCGTGGATCTGTTTTTGAGGACCTTTGACCTTTGAACCCTTTGACAGAGCCGCAGAAGCATAACCGGTGGTGGATATTTTCTACACGCCTCTGCAACTGGAAAATATATTATTATTTATTCCTGATGCATTTGCTCACATCTTTGTCTTTTTTATATTAAAGCTCCTTATGGTTTCTATGGAGACCAAATTAGCAAAGTATGGCTATGATGCATTTAGCCTCTCAGCAATTTTGCCCTCACTGACCTTAGTAGCTGTGTTTCTAGATATAGAACGGTGGTGATGCATCTGCACTAACCTTCTCCATCCTCCAAAGGAATGAGACGCGGAGCTGATAAAAGTTTCTCACACAGTGTGAGCTCAGCCTTGCATCCCCACCGTTGTCATATCTCATCCATCTGTGTTCAGAAAAGCATTCCAATGTTTCTGGGAACAGAACAACGGCTTCTACGGTATTTTAGGTCTGTACTAATTAGCTTGACTATTTACTCTCAGATGCATGACCGAGCCAGGTGTAGCAGGGTTGAATAAAAATGTCCAGCGAGGTTACGGAAGTGCAGCCTTTTTTCCCAGGCAGCCTCCATCTTTCTGACATGGTTAAAGATGTGTCCTCCTGCCATTCCCATCACCCCTCATCCCCTCCTCTTCCCACCTTGGCTCCTATCCCTCCATCCCTCCTTCCATCTCCAGAGAATAGCCTGCCCTTTGCTCAAGCCATTCCCTCTCCTTGGAGCTCATTGTTCTGGGGTTGCTAGGCGATGGTAGGGGCCTCATTTGGATACGAGGGGCAACCGGGTGTTGGGTACAGGGATAGCGCTAATGTAGGTAATGTGAAGGTGTGTATGTTTTTAAAAATGAAATTTGACAAGCTTTGGAAAGACTTTTAGTGTATATTAATCAGAGTGGACATCCAATCCAGTTTTAGGGTTGTTTAAAATTCACCCTGAGACAGAAGTAAAACTTTACCTTGAAATATTATTTGGAATACAAATTAAACTATAAAATTGGCACACCCAGAATAGCTTTTGTGCATGTGAGCGTGTATCTGTGTGTATGTGTGTGTGTGTTTGGATAAGGGTCAGGCGTGACAGCACTGCTACAATAGAGCGGGGTGTGACCAACCCCTCCTTCACCATTTATTAGCCTATTCAGTCGCCCACTCCCTTGCTCCGAGCCAGGCTGGGCCAGGAGGCATCCGAGCTGTCAGTCACTGAGTAGGGGGGAGGTGCAGAGAGGGGCTCCCAGAAAACATAATTGATGTCTAACACAAGAGCTGCTCTAAACAGGAAATTAAACAAACAAGCAACCACTGTTTCAGCAATTACACAACGCTCAATAGGCCACTGACTATAGCGAGTGCTCACACCTGCTCTCCTTCATCTTCTACACTGTCTTTTTCTTTTTCCTTCTACTTTTCTTCCTCTACACTGTGTTCCTCTCCTCGGAAACACACACACACCAGGGCTCTGCCGTGCTCCCGAATTCCTGTCGTCAATCGTCAAGATGGCTGTGACTCCACGACCTAGGGTCTCTCCCTGTCTCTCTTTATATCTCTATCTCTCTCACACACACACACAGGAATACAAAGGAGATTTTTTTTTTTTTTTTGGTAAACACAACCGAAATTAACACAAAGAAATTAAATCCATTTCTAATTTGTTTACCACCATCTTTCCATGCTTGTGTGTGTACTTGTGTGTGTGTTTGTGACTGAAAGAATAATTATCTACAGAGGCCTGTTCTGTGAGTGAGAGTTTCTAAAGGTTCTACGGTGCAGTGCTTAAATCCTGGAGTATTTCACCCTTCAGCTGTTTGTCTGCGTTTCACCAGCGTTTCATCTCTTCTATCCAACTCTGTCATAGACGGCCCCGCTAACATTTCTCCGGTCCTGCTGACAATAAAAGTCCACATATCACAGCGAGCCCCAGCTGACGTTTAAGGTAAAACATTCACTCTGGGAGAACCTTCATTGGAAAAACAAACACAACATCCAGGAATCAGGGCCCCCCCTCTGTCTATGTGTGTGTTCCAAAAACAGTAGAGAGAGAATAGTTGTGGATTACCAGCAAAGTCGCTGCTTCGTGTTCTCAACACTCATAATGAGCCCGACGGAATGCATTGTTTTCACCTGAGCCGTGACTGATAGTGGGGGTAAAGAGGATCCAACGTGCCCCAGCAGAAGGCTGACATTAAAACTCAGTTAGGAGGCAAGAATGGCTTCGTTGAGCGGGTCATGTGATGTTGACCTGAACACCACCATGAGCTGCTGTCAGTGTAGTTTTATGGAGGCAGTGCTAACCTTCCTTTGTGTCCCTGTTTTGGACCAGTAACCTTGCTTTGTTTTGCTGTGTGTGCCAGGGTGTAGTGTGACTCTCCTTTACCATAAATCACTGTCAGATTCCAGCGGTACGAAACAAAGCCCTCTCCCGAAGGTGGGATAATGGGGTTACTGGTGTGTGCCACCATATGCGCATGTGTGCCGAGCCTTTTATTTACCAAACTAGCCCCAAACTGAGTTTATGAAAATTCATTGAGTGTGAGACGAGCTTGTTTCTTCAGATGAATATTGCATGAAATGCAGCGTTGGGTGACAAAACACTCCATCGATTTCGGGGGAAAGAGGGAGAGTGGGAGGAAAAGGAAAAGGGAATGAGGTTGATCGGCGGAGTGTGACGGAAGAATCTGCAGAATTTCTGTCACTGTGTCTATGTGTGCGCATCCCACACGAGGGATTAATAAATAAATGATGTTTGAAATGAGAGCAGCTCTCTACAGACCACCTCAACTTCATGAAAAGTGCTTGTTTACAATCCTGCGTGTGCACATTCACATGTGTTCACGTCTGCAGGAGCTGAGTAATACCGCTGCTCTCCTTTCCAGGAACAGGTCTGTGCTGAGTGTGTGTTCTCACAGGATTTCTTCTTATTACAGCGGGCATTCTGTCCATGTTGATGATGAAGGAGGAAGCACTGCCATGAGGGACAGAGCAAACACACATGCATATAAACATCTACCTTGCGAGAGACGCTAGAGAGCATTAGTGAGCTCAACAAAGCAAACAGAGCGATAAAAGCTGGATTTGGGCTGCGTCTAAAGAAAGGAAGTTGTGGGGAAGGGAAAGGATTTACCCCTGATATCTTTACAGGCCCGGGCAGGACAGGAACTCGGATCCTCCTAACCAAACAGTCCCTGACTCACCTCTCTTGTATGTACGGATGGTTGCCATTAACCCTGATGTGTTGGGGTTCAGATGAGTGGATGGGAGAGGATCTGGGGTTAGCAGGATGCTACCACAGAACGCTCTTGCTGTCTTACTGACAGACAGATGGACACACTTTTTAAATATTTAGAGCAGCGGCAAGCACTCTGGTTTTGTGAGTGTAGGAAATTGTGTGTGCACACGTTTGTGACTGCGATATTATGGGATAATGAGAGCATATGGAGCATATGGAGAGTATTACATGTGTTGGTGCACAACGAGCATATGGAATTCTATACTGATAGTCTCATTATCTCTGCAGTGCCACTCGTGATTAAATGCAAAACATGTTATGAATACATTAAAAACTGTGGCACAAATTCGATTTTAAACCGTTTTCTAATTTAAAAGACACAAAGAAGTTAGTGTGATCTCACATTTCCCCAGTAAAAGGTAAATCACAGGCACCTCTTTTCCAGCCTAACAGCTCTCCTTCACACTCCTTTCCCCAGCTGTAGTGTAAGAAATCAGGAAAATTTAGTTGTGAAAGTGTGAAAACAAAACCAGAAACAAATCAAACGGCTAGAATTTCAGATATAAATTTCGACAGCGTGTCTCCAGATGTGAGGGGTGAGCCTTGACCGCTCTCACTCTTTTGGAGTTCTTCCTGTCTGCGTCCATCCGACTGGCGTTTAGGTGCAAAAAGGTTGAAGGGCTGCAATCCAGTCATTAAACGGGCACTGACATGTGACTCCTGTCTGCGAGGACTTAGCCGGAAGAATAGCAGGGTTGAGTGGAGCCATAGTTTCTTGAACGTGTGAGGGGGCTCAGCTTGTTAAATGGGTTCAAGCAGTCTGTTACTGCATTGTGTGATGGGGAAGCCAGTCCAGGCTCAGTCCAATCAATAGGTTGTAATTTTAAAGCAGCCGACCCTTCTCCGGGCCCACATTGATCTGTCATTGACAAAGTTAATGAGTGTGGATGTGAGGCATGAAGTCACCACACAAAGACATCAAAGTAGTGCCGCTGCAGTGCGCCCGCTGTGAGACTGGCCTTCAGGCAGACATTCAGGCTGTTGCAACCCCTGGCTCCCCAGGAGGGGAGAGCTGTAAGGGGAGGGTACGGGATCTTGGCACCATGTGTGGAAGACTTTGTATGTCTTCATTCTTTGTTGCCTGTAATCTCTTATGCTCTCTCACACATTTCTGCTGCGTGTCTGCCAGGCATTCGCCACACTAAGCAGGGTTAACAGCAAGAAGTGGCAACTTTTAAAGAACAAGAATCCTTGACCTGCGTTTTCTCACCACCTGCTGCTTGGGAACCCGCCTGCACACACCCATATGCTTATGCACAGGCACAGCATTCTTGCTACTAGGTAACCCCACTGGCTATCCTCCTTTTCATTCCTCTCTGTCAAAGGCAAATAGGAGAAGGGGGATGAGTGAAATCCAACAACAAATATTAGTCTATGCAGACAAAAGCATTCCAGACAGTGTTGTCACTCTCACTCGCTCATCCTTAAAGTTTTCCTCCCCCTTCTTCTTTCCCTCATCGCTTCGGGTCGACCTCTCCCAACTTTTCACACCGCCACTCCTGTTTCATCCTCTATTTCCGACTGAAGTCTCTCTTTCCAGCATCTTTGTTATTGGAGTTCTTTTATTCTTCCAAATTTGTTTTTGTAGCTGCCATTTTGTTATGATGCTCAGCTTATTTAGGTCAAAACAAAGAAATAGAAAAAAATGCTAAAAACAAAAACTAAAGGACAGTGATAAATATATCATTTTGTCATTGATTTAAAAAAAAAAACATTTTCAGGGAAGTCAGTTCTTAAAATCGATCGCTGAAATGTAAGGAAGCCTGTGTCCTCCCGGCTTTTTCACAGCCCTCCTCATGTTCGTCATCTTCCTCCCTCCCCTCTCTTTTGTGGGGGTTCAGATGTCATCCTCATCCTTGTCACAGGAGTCTAATGGATCAGTCACGCTCAGGGCGCTCCCAGCCTGACTCACAGAGCCGGGGTGAAAGGTCAGAGCCCGGGTGAGATAGGAACCTTGGAGAGAGGACATCCGCTTGACTGTTCCCAGCCGTGAATGTGTCTGCAGCCGAGTGTGCGTGTTTTCTCAGTAAACACCCTCTCCACGCCAGCGTGCCAGGTTGCTGAGGGGAGACAGTTTGCAAAGAATAGCAAAACACACTAACACAAAAAAAATAAATAAATGGCAAAGTTCAGCCACAGGATGGAGCAGGTAAACACACAAATGTGTTTATCACAGACGCTCCGTGTCTGGGATCTCCATCATCGCCTCTCAGGAGTTTCTGTTCTTTCTGGAGGTCAAAGTTGGTGTAGAGAAAGGCTACCTCACAGGGGGTACCTGATCCACCAACAGCCTCTGTCTAATTACATCTAGGGCATGCATCGGAATGATGTATTGCCATCGGAAGAAACACAAACCAAATGTATGTCTGGCCACATGGCAAGTCAACATATACAATGATATATTGCTTGAACTTCCCAGGGTCAGATGCACATTTTCTCCAAACAGTTGAAGGTTGTGGTTTTTGTATAGCTGCAGAAGTTTCTTCTTTGCCTGACAGCCCCCCAAATGGATGCAGTTGCGGCGTGGAACCATTTCAGCAGGCATCATTAATGCAGAGCACATTCCCAATCTTCTGTAGCAAATTTCCTTTGTTTGATGACTGAGTGAATATTGATGATTTCACATCGCTAGTCATTATGTCCTGTCCTGCATCTTTATTACCATTATCTTTTGTTTCTGCCGCTCTCCCCTTCTTTTCCCATCTGAGTTTGCCTCTCCCATTTTTCTTGGTGCTGAGTTTTAATTTCATGCCTCCTGCTCTGGCATCGGGTCCTCTGGCAAGCGCCAGGATGGCTTTGTGACACACAGCTTACCAGCTTCCTCGGGGAATTGAGGGGGGGTGAGGGGGGGGGGGCACCACTTTTCCTGACACACAAACACACACACACACAGGCGCAAATGTGCAGACTGTTAGCCCCAGGGGCTAAGCATCGGCATTCATGCAGAACTTATGGCAATAAACCCATCCAGAAAGTTGATTTGGAGAGTGCACAAAGACACATTCTGTCAGAGACAGGATCATATGAGCGAGCGCAGCGACGCGCTGGCTCAACTTAAACTTCTGAAGAACAAAAAGCCCCTGTTTCCCCCATGAATCTATCATATCTGTCTTTAGTAAAGGTGCTGGCCTCATCTGGTCGGCTTTAGCAGTTTATGCTAACTGTCCTGGCATGCATTCATTACTTCACACAGATGACTTGCAGCTCAGGGGAGTAATCAGTCTTTATGCTAATGATTGTGCATGATGATTGATGCGCTTCGGCCTCCATTGTGTGGTTCTCCAAAGAAAAATGAATATATATTTCTTTTTGGGTATAGGTGTTATTAAATTCGGTCTGTAAAAAATTTGAGAATTTGTTGAAATTCACATATTAATGCCGTTTTGTTTTATTTTAGAGACAGACTGATATAGGTCTGCACAGAAAAGGGTGTTTGGCCACATTCCTAACCTCGGCGAGGCTTCATTAGGCTGGAGAGCAGACTTTTCCCCAATCTCTTCTTTATCTTCTGAGAATTACAGATCACATCTGCAGCTCTAGGCTGGTCATTAAGAACACAGTCTGAGGCCTTAGGAAACACTTCTGAAATATATTAAGCGACGCCAGACGTTAATGAACGGTAGAAAAATCGAACAGAGGTAGCGTGTTGCCCCTTAAATTTCTGCAAGACGGATAAAAACTTACAACTAAGAGTTGAGAGGAAATAGTGATCCAATGATATTAAGGCAGACATTTTTCATTTGAAGTGCTTTCAACCAAAGAACAGATCTATTGAGAACTGTTCATTAATTCATAAAGCGGCTGGCCAAATACAACAAGAAAGTGCAAACTCCTGAAGGCCACAGTCACAAGGAATTTACACTAATGACGTACAGTGAATGGGTCTCCTTTGTCACTCTGCAGCGGTACTGAGGTTCACTTCACTCGCTGCCCTGTCTGCTTTGTATGTGGGCTGTCAGTGTCGGAGGATCAGGGTGTTCCAGAGGAGTGCGGAGGACAGGGTAAACATCCAGAGCAGTCAGTGATGTTGATTGTTCGGATCGCCTCCCACCCGCTGTAGCACAGCTGGGACCAGCCTAATGGTGCTGTTCCTCCTCTGCCAGCCCTAGTCAGACACCCACACACACACACACACACCATGAGAGTGTGCGTCTGTATGGGACACACAGTCTTGAGGCCGGGTACCTTTTGTCTCCTTTAGCAAGCAGCACTTTTGCAGTGTCTGGCCCTGCACCTCCAGTTTGGATAAACCACAGAACAGAACAGTTAAAAAAAAAAGACTGTTTAAAGCTGTTAAGTTACCACCACCATGGTTTATCTTCATGATAGTCTCATCTAAAATTCATTAAAGAATTCCTATAGTCTCAGAGACCCTACAGTTATTTATGCATGCCCCCACGACTGCGTTTACTGACCCCTGACATGTACGCTCCAGTTTCAGAGGAAGGAAGCGTTACCGTCTCAGACCTGTTCACACAAACACAAGAAGCATATGGTGCTAGCTGACCAGCAGTTAACCTTTCATTTTTCCACCCATGTAATGGGCTGTCTGGATCTGGTCATGCAGATAAGCGAGCGCGTGGACACTCTGGTCCCAAGATGCTCCAGAATAAATAACAAGAAGTTCAGATGCAGAAACCTTCTGTTTGGAGAGGACAGAGAAATGCATAAAAAAAGAGACAAAAGGAGGACAAAAGAGAGTAATAGAAAGCATCTGAGTGCAGAGATAGGAGAAGGGGAGGTCTGTCCTACCTCTGATTACACTGGATCTGTGTTTGTGCTGCCCAAGATAAGGTGATGTGTTCTCTGGGTGGACACTTGGCTTGATGTCACCCTTAGTGTGCCCTTTTTATACATCACAAGGCATGGGAGGTAGTAAAGGTGACAGGAAAGAGCCTTTATTCTTCCATCATTTCACCTAAATCTCCATTTACTGCATCACCTTAACTGCATATTTATCCAAAATATCAGTAAAAAACTGATGAGTTTCCTTGTTATGGCTTTACGTATGTCAGGCTAAATGCTCTGGACTGTGTCACTAACTCTGAAGCAGCTTCAAACTTGGATTTCATTTGACAGGGGAGACCCAAAATGGAAAGGTGGATACTCTGTTCACCTTCCCTTTGGTGTGTTCTTCTCCTCTGCTGATACATTCCATGTGTGACGGCGACTGTTGGAGTTTTTAGGACTGTGAGGTTTTGCTCTCAATTACAGCCACTCTGGGGAATTGAGCAGACTGCCCAGAAAACCCAAAGATCCACAAAGGAGTTTGTATTAGTTAGGAGACTGTGTGTAAGAATGAGCGACGTGCCCCCTGCTAAATGATGTCACCAGTTCATAGTGGAAACGTTTGTGTTTTGTTTAAAAGTTTCCCTTTTTGTGCAGAGGCAGAAACTGGTGATGCATCAATTCAGTCAATTAGGTCAATGGACACCATTCATCAATCAGCTGCACGTCCCTTAAATCAGTTTCAGCGAGGAGTGAAACGCCTCCCAACCACGTGCACCTCAGCGAAAGTTGTGTGGTATCAGCCGCCTCTGGTTACGTGCGCTGGATCCATCGTCACGGCACCACAATAAATCTGACCTCAAATAAGTGCCTTTTTTTCCTAGGAAATGCTGTTATCCAATCTTTAGGATCAAATTTCCACTCTCTTGCTAACCTGCCATTCACAAAGACATCTTTAATTAGTTTAGTAAGACCACACACTGTGTGTGTGTGTGTGTGTGTGTGTATTTGTAGGAGAGTAAAAACAAGTCACTCATGTTGGATTTACTATCTTCCTTTAAGTTCTATAAAACATTAGCCCAGTCCAAAAAATGGTTTCTGGAGACCATTATTCCTGGCTTAGTGTGCACCCTCTGGCTAATGTAAAGACAGGTAATAGTAGTAATAATAGACCTGTTGGGGGGTATGTTCTCCCTCACTCCCTCTCTCCTTTCATCTGTTCTTCTTATACTTTTCCTTCCATTGTCAGCAGGTAGACAGGATGATGGATGGACAGGGCTTAGCCATGGCCTAGCGTAAATCGCTGCTACCGTACACCTCAGAGTCAGCCGATAGGTCTCGTCAGCTTCATCCCTGATTGATGCCGCTCATGCCATCATCAGAAACACAAGCAGACTTACTGGCAGTGGGAAATCGGGCTGAATCAAGAACTGGGAGACAGGATTGACAACCCCCCTCGTTTTTTCACCAGGGTATTTCTTTCATTTGCTTCCCTGGTGGCAGAAAAGTGCAGAGCCAAATGTACACACGAGTGGGATTTTAAAGCCTGCGTACACATCATGAATCATTCAGTCAAAAAAGAAATATGAGCAACAGTTGAACTAGTTCTGTCTTGATTCTTGAGAGTGTGTGTGTGTGTGCGTGCGCGCACGTGTGTTTGTGCACTCAGCCCTCATGTGGGCTTGATAAGTTTTACTGACAGTGTGTTTTCTCTTGGTGGTTCCAATCTGGGAACTCTGCGTGTTTCTTATTGGATGGCGAGCTGTAGATGATTACAGTGCAGTCCATCCGTGAAATCCCGTCACTAAAAAGGAGACATTTGTGGACATGTGTGTGTATTATGAGAGCAAGAATCCAAGGTCGTCACCCCCCCCACCCCCCCTCCTCATTTCCATCGAACAAATACCTTATGGGGCCCTTTCCTTTCACATGGCGTCCCTTTTAGCGTTAGCCTCAAGATAGTTAAAACGCAGAGGTGAAGGTTGTGGGTAAAAATAAGACGACGCTCTTTATTTCCTGAACTTCTGCATAAATTAACGAAAAAAGTGCCGCTACTGAGAAGGGAGACTGAAGGGAAGTGATGCTCCTTCCTTGATCTCTGCTAATTTCTACCAGTTTTGGTGTCATTGTCAGACAGAAAACGCAGATCTACAAGGACAAACAGATGCTGTTGAATCATGCTGTCGTCAGCGTGAGTGCAGTGTTTGATTTCCATTAATGTTCTTTCTCCTGCCTATATTTAGTCCTAAAAAGTGAGAGACTGTCTCCCCAGGGGAGGTTTGGGTGAGATTAGATTATTCCTAAAGCAGTGCTGTTTTCTCTGTTTCTCTGAAGCTTTTCCTTTCTTCTGCTGAGCTCCATCCATCCGTCCTCTGATCTGGACCACGAGGGACTGGAGAGACACCTAACCTCCTCCACACGGCTGCACGTCTATCTTCATATGACCATTTGCGTGTGCAGAGCTGCAGACCTTGTTTTGGAGCGTGGTTTTTGGCCTCAGCGCTGACCATGGTAATCACCATGTTGATAGCCATGGCGGTGTCTGGCGCAGTTGTCCGAGCTGCTTGGCGGTAAAAGAACAATGAAAGGAGGGAGGTAAAAGAGGGAAAGTGAAGCGAGACGCAGCTCAGAGGCATGTTTATTATAATGAAGGTGCAGAGAGGAAGAGATGAGGAACTGATGGGGGTGAGAGGGTGAGGAAGGAGGAGTGGAGTCAGTCGCTCTGCAGACCACACAAAGAGACGGGCAAACTCGCTGGCAGGTAGCCAAACATCCAGTAGCCTGAGTCCAGACCTCATCTCAGCCTCATCTCTTCCCCCCAGCCTGAACACCTTCTCCTCTCTACCTGACGCGCCACATTCCTTATTACCTCAACCAAACGTTTGTCTGTACGCGCACGCGCGCGCGTGTGTGTGTGTGTGTGTAATATTCTGTAAATCTGTGTCTAATCTCAGGAAAGGCCCTGACTCATCCTTTTGTGTCCTGGTTTATGATAACTGCTGCTGCGTTTTCAGTGGCCGGAGACAAGCGCACCTCATGTATGGAGTTGGCCGAGACCAATCCGGATCTGGTTTCCGTTTTTCAGGCCTGTGATGCTTAAGGGGCCTATTTTAGAAATCAAATATAATTAGTCGAAAAAAAAAAAACCTTTGGAGCTTACTGTATATTTTTATTAGACTGAAATGTTTTCAGTTCCTGTTTGTGTTTGTTTGTGTGTGTGTGTGTGTGTGTGTATATATTGTGTTTTGTCCTGTACAGGCAGGAAAACAAGCAGTTAGCAGTTAGCAGTTAGCGGCAGCACACTGCTATTCTTTCAGCAGCCTGGGCACACCTCATTAACCCTCCTAATGAGAACCTAATCAGGCACACTCCCCTTTCTGTCTTTGTGCTCTTTTCTGCCGCCATAAACAGAGAAATAGAATCAAATGCATTCAGCTGAGGTAAACACGCTGCCATCATAAGATCCAGTCAGCTAATCAAGAAAACCAACACTTTTTAGACTTACACCGAGGGAAATGTTTTGGCACATAAACAGCAAAAATTTTAAGATTTGGGTTTTTTGTGTTTTAGTGTGTTTTTAGATCATCACGTGTAGAAAACCAAGAAAACTCCAAAGTTCTTTACTACCTGACCTTGAATTTCTTGGCGTATACGGCACAGTGGACCTCGTTCTCAGTGGTAATGACATGTTCACAGTATGAAAGGAGCAATTGTTGTTTATGTTTTGATTTGCGCATTAGAGGTTAACTGTTGCTCAACCGCGGGGAAACGGCGCTGTGGAGACTCTCGCCACAAGCTGTCTGTCAGCGGAGTGTTTCTGCTCCTGCGGCATCCCCCAGAAACTCCAAGAAAGGTTTTTGCTGACTGCAGTACAGAGTTGGAACCCTGATTATCAAGCATTGAAAATGGTGCCAATCAACTGCTGTTGCCGTTTTTTGGCTAATGCAACCAGAGAGGGCCACAGTGGGTCTTTGTACATTTTAGCTGTGTACAGCAGCGATGTCAGGCAACAGCAAACCAGACTCATTTATACAATCTGATCTGAGTCTTGATTGGTTGGACCAAAAATCAAATGGTGTACAGTGTTAGCGCCTTGTACCAAGATAGAGATCACAGGTTAATGATGTGAATCAGACAGGAACCAGACATTAGCTCCAGCATGTGGTTAATCTGCGGACCAGGCGCCTTGAGCGATGGCTGATAGGATTGGTAATTATTTCAGATACACGTCTTTTTTTAAATCTGTATTTTGGCAATTTGCACCGACTTAAATGATCCCATTGTTTGCGGTCTGAGCACGGTCGCAACTTCATAAGGCCTGAAACACACAACTGAAACCATGTGTGTTACCTCATTATTAGAGCCACAATTGGAATGAACTGCGAGCAACGTCACCGAAAGAGAGCCAGGCAATGTTAATGAACTCGCTGCCCACCTAAAGGTGTGGAGTACATTAGGGCAGACCCTCACCAGGACGAGGCCAGGTCAGCACCGTCACTTTTGCTCGATGGCGCTGCTATTGGTTCACACACCTGCAATGAAAGAGGGCGGGCTGGTGTGCCGTGAGCAGGGAGTAAGGAAACAAAAAGGATTTGGGTTTGACATCAATCATCTGCGAGATGCCTGGGGGCCCTGGCCTGCACTGGATCTGCTCCTGCAGCACTTTAGCTGCGACAGTCACCATTCGGCTAGAAAAACAATTCCCCAACCTCCCATTTCTGAAGCTCCGTTTAATGATGCTTGATTCATTGTTTTTATTGAAGCCTTGAGAGCTTGGCGGCTAATGCTGTATTTTTTTGTGGTCACTGTTCTCACATAGATGTATCCGCTTGTGAAGTAAAAATTTACTTTCAAACTACTTAGAAACGCCAAACACACACAGACACAAGTGCACACACACTCAGTCAGAGCTGATGTTAGAAAATACCACTGAGGGGCAACCACAGACGGTATAAAATACAGCATGGTCTCCCACAGAAATGTCCTTTTTGCCATTTTAAGAATGTGTAAATGTAGAAAATGTCACGTTGCTAAATTTAATATTGCTCTGGCTCCTGGAGGAGTCAAACCCATCAATAAATCCTTGAGGGACAGAAAAGAGTGCATACTCCAAACCATGACCACTGTGATTATTCTATTATATTTGACAGAAGAGGGAACAATCCAAGCAAAAAGCAATATGAGTAAACAGGAGTACAACAGACTTTCTGGCACTGCCTTTTTCATCATTTAGGGCCATATGGGACTTTTTAGGCAATCTTTATCCCAGATCATCAGCTACAACCTGACCTCCTAAAACACCAATGACCGATCAAACAGCACTCTGACCGGGAGAACACAGACCCCAGTAGCCAAACCAGTTCAGGTATATTTATTTATATTGGGCTCACAGTCTGCAGACTCCACCTTTAATTTAAGCAGTTGCACACAGAGGTGAGCATCTTGATGTCAGAGACATTCTGCTTTGTCTTTACATTCCAACCGCTCATGGCTGTCTCCACCTCTCCGACTGTACCCACTCTGCTGTAGTCTTTGGCACTTTAACAATATCTTTTCTTGTCAGAACTCGAGAGTGAACACATGCACACACGCATACACACAGAAATCTATTCAGTACTTCTGCCAGATGTCCTAAGGCAACGTATTAACGGTGTTAGCGCAGCTACAGTGTCTGTTTTACTGCCTTACTGTGCTTTGTGCAGGGAGATGAGGGGAAGGTAGAGACATTCTTGTCATCACAACGCTGGTCCAGGTAGACCAAAGAGCATTCCTCAAGCATGCAGCCACTCTGATAAGAGGCACCAATTTAGCCCTGGTAGCAGTCTGACTGCACTTTCAGCCGGTTTTTTTTCCCTTGAGATAAAAACACAAAAGCTGGAGGGAGCATATTTGCTGGCGCTCCTGCTTGCTAGTGTGCAGACAGGAATCTGGTTTGATGTTGGGAATATGTTGCTGCAAAATATGTCAGACTGACAGAATTGTAAAAACAGATATGATTGTTGTCTATTGCAAAAATCTCTGTTTATCTTGATGATAGCTTATGATACTGAGGGTCCTCGCAAGACGAACCTATAAATCCTGGATGATAAAATTAGAATCTAGAAGGAATTCCTGTTGTCTCTTTAAACAAAAGGGATTATCACATTGTCATGAGATCTTCACTCTCAACATATGATTTTGAAATACTGGACAATATAAAAAAAACAACTGCAAAACAACTTTAGGCCTTGAGATAAACTAGACAGGGAATGCACATTCGGATTTTTAATTTTTGCAGTGGCCTGTCTCCTGATGCGTTAATTGCTTCTACCACCCGGTTGGCTGGGGAGGTCGCAACGGCTTAGTCTCATTTTGCTGCTCTTTTTTTAAAGGTTATTTATTTATGGTTGAAACAATATCAGTAAATATGTTCCAAGAAACTTTCCAAAGAAGATGACCCAACAGGAACGCCATGTGTGATCAATCCAGGGATTTTAGTTCAGAACATAATTAAATTTGAAAAATAATGAGCCATGGTGTGTGGTGACCGTGTGTTTGTGTGTGTTTATGATGGGAATGTGTGTTGCGGTGTACATTAAACACTGAATAAGCAGAGAACGGCTGAGTAGTGTTGTTTCGTAGTGGTGGTATTTTCAGCTTTGACCACAAATGCTGTGTTAACGTCCAAGTCGAGGGAGCCCACAGCCTGTGTGTGTGAGAGAGAGCGAGAGACAGTCCATTTCCCTGTTTGCTGCATACTGGTTTTGAAGGATGGTGGTTCGCCAGTTAACTGACAGTCAAATGTTGCTGATTTAAACAATGGCAGCTTTCCACATGTTTTTCTTTTCCCAACAACAACCAGTATTTTTTGTGCTGCAGCGTCCAGCAAGTACACATTATCATAAGGTTAATGAGGACCTCCTGCCCTGTTGCTCTTTTTTGGGGCATGCCGGGGCCAAGTCAGGCACCTTGCACCAGAATGTGGTCTGAAGAAGCCAAGGCAGACCCTTATTGGTCTAATATAAGCTGTCCATCTCAGGAAAACTTGATAAATATGATAGTAGCTTTTTTATCATGGCGTTAATACTCTTCTTGAAGAGCTGTTTTTTATGTGTTTATTTTTGCTCATTCACAGAGACCTGAGTGAGAATTTCATCCAGTCCATCCCAAGAAAAGCGTTCAGAGGAGCAACAGACATCAAAAACCTGTGAGTTTAATTGTTACTAGTGCCTAAAATGACTCCTCCACTGTTAAACCTAGAGGTTTGAGGTTTTGAGTTAAATTTGTGAGCCCAATGATTTAAAAAACTGTGAAGAATGGAGCCTGAATGGGGTCGTGTCATTTTGTGTGATTGTAACATGCTTATTTATTTTCTTAATCCAGCAAAACACCATGTGTGCGCTAATGTTTGTGTATGAACGCGTGTTTCTAGGGCTGTAGATCAGTCTGAGCACCATCACACGAAGCTCCACAAATCTTGTAGCAACCACGATCTACATCAGACATCTGATGAAACCAGCTCAGATGCAGTCACGCAGATTTATGGGGCAGCGCCAGTGATGATGCACGACCAGTAAAGCTCTTTTCTGAGTTCCGCAAACGGGAAGGATCAGAAAATAATGAATTAGCTGAGCCCATGGGGATAAAATGGAAGGAAGTTGTGTTTTTTTTGTTGTTGTTACGAGGCGTTTCTCTGTCTTTCTTGTGCTTCTGCAGTCAGCTGGATAAGAACCATATCGGCTGCATCGAGGACGGAGCCTTCAGAGCCATGAGAGGCCTGGAAGTGCTGTAAGTGTTTCTCTGCATCCAAACCCACATTTAATTATGCCTGTCAAGCCTCCAGGTAATTTAAGATATTGTTTTTAGAGCCAACATCACCCACATCGAGGGTATTTAATTAGGCTGGCCCTGGTTACTATGACAAAATACCCCCACAGATCACCTGCTGGGGTGTTGGAGGGGGTGGCTACTACTGGAGATCATTAACCTATTGTTCAGCACGGTTGACAGCTCAGTTCAGTGCCAACAACACTGATTCATTTTGGCAGCAAATGTTTTTCCCACCAGGTACATTTTCATGGGCTGTCATGTTTTCCCTTTTTCAGCAAAGCGGTTTGATAATGGCAGGTGAAAATGAATTAGGAATTTAAAGTTAAATTCAGACCTTAAAAAAACATCGGTAGCCTCTGTTCAGCTGAGCTCACTGCCAGTTAGAGAATAGGTGTCCTAAATGGACTAGCTTAATGGATTACAGACATCATTGCCT
>CAAE01015006.1:0-10650 GCA_000180735.1 Tetraodon nigroviridis | reverse complement strand
AGGGGGCGGGAAAGTGTAGAATGAGGTGTTATATTCCCGATGGGATGCCACAAAGAGAGTTGACAGGGAGGAAAGATCAGTGGCTATAGGGGGTGGTGGTACAAAAAAAGGCAGGGACAAAGACTCAACAACCAAATTCTTGCTCTCCAAAGTGCCACTTATGTGATTTTTGTTGAATC
This sequence comes from Tetraodon nigroviridis, assembly GCA_000180735.1. NCBI lineage: Eukaryota > Metazoa > Chordata > Actinopteri > Tetraodontiformes > Tetraodontidae > Tetraodon > Tetraodon nigroviridis. The sequence continues at coordinate 10,471 of CAAE01015006.1, read as the reverse complement.
TTCTCTCCTAGAACACTGAACAACAACAACATCAGCAGCATCCCTGTTTCCAGCTTCAACCACATGCCCAAACTACGAACCTTGTAAGTCGCACATTTTCCATTTCCTCCCTGGAACCAGGGTTTTTTTCAAAATGAACCAGTTCTCCCTGTACATCAAGGTTTCTGAAGCCCTGTATGATCTCAGGGGGCATGAATGTCATTCCAGGCCCTCTTTGGGAGGCAGCCATAACCACAGACCTCCACAGAAGCATATGTAACATTGCCAGGGGCCATTATCCCCTCCATATGAAGCGCACACAGCACTAACTGGCTGCGATAGATGCAAATCATCCCTTAAAACCTATTTTGTATTTTGTGTTGTGTGTGATTACTATATCTGAAGTGAAAGTAATTTCGACTCCAAAAGCCGTGACTCTCTGTGGTTAAAAAAGTTGGGTTTCTTTGCTTCCAGTGGGGTCATATTATACTGTTTTTTTCTGTTGTGCGTGCAGAATGTGTCTGTGCACATGGGTTCACAAGTTAGTATACATGCCCTGGAGGTCAACCACAGCACAGCAAAAGTTATTATGGACAGTCTGGACATTCCACAAATGCCATGTAAAATACTGGGTTCAAGAGTGCTTCTCCCTTATGGAAGGTACCACTTAGTCTTCGTACCCCACAGTGTGTCATTTGGAGCCTAAAGGCATTTGATCTGATGAGGGTTTTTTTGCGAAGGACAGACGTTTTTAGCGCTGCTCTCCCGCTCATATTTCACTTTGCCTTTTTAAACAGCCGTCTCCATTCCAACAACCTGCACTGCGACTGTCACCTGGCCTGGTTAGCGCAGTGGCTCCGGCAAAGGCCCACCGTGGGTCTGTTCACGCAGTGCACTTTGCCTGCTGAGCTCCGAGGCCTCAATGTGGCAGAGGTGCAGAAGCACGAATTCAGCTGCTCAGGTAAGAGTTGCATTTACTCATTTACATGTCCAGTAATACGGCTAAAGCAGGCTTTTATCCTGACCGTGCTGCTCTTGTGCCTGGCTACCACCTGACAGCTCCTCTGCCCCTGGGCATTCCCGCGGCATTTTTCAGGCCCTTTCATGTTTCTTCAGCTTTCATGAGTTGGCAGCGGGCGGGCAGATTCACAGGCACCCCAAACGCCACCCCCATTATTTGCAGCCCCTCACCTTCCCGCACAAGGATTATGGTGGCTTTGAACTAGCTGTTTTTTTTTCTCCAGCAGACTGAGAAATTGATGTACTTAGTAGGTTTTCAGGGTTATCATATCAGAAAAATAAGAAAAAGCCTGGGAACCTCCACTCCCCACAAGGCCATCTCAGTCTCCACACCAGCTGTGATGGCTGTTTGTGTCTCTGACTGTGTGTGTGTGTGTGTGTGTGTGCGTATCTCTTCATGGTTTGTGACTTTTACGCAGCCATACGGCATGACAGCGCAGATCATTAACTATTCATCTCCCATGAAAAGCGTGGGAGTCTATTTCTTTCTGTTGCAGAATGCAGAGAATAGGGGTTTTGGCAAAACATTAGGGTCTAATAAGAAGCAAATGCTGAGAGTTGGGATGTCGTGCGGTTCATGCTAGTATTAGCCTCAAGCGTCTTCGTATTAATGGAATCATTTCTTTTCTTCGAAGATTTCAGAAGTCATTCACATTGTCTGGTCACAACAATCTGCAGGAGGAAATCAAACCTTGATAAAACCATTAATGTTTCTCTGCCTCTGCACAATGAACAACTGACCAGTAGCTGAACTCCCACACAAAGGATTAGCAACAATCAGTTTACTGGCACACACGCTTACACAAACCTCTAACTGCTCTGTGTTTGCATCTATTTTATGTCAACCACGTTGAGAGCTGCATGTTTGGGATGTGCTGCGTTTGCATTGTGTCCAGGCCACCTGCAGGGGATTTGGGATGGGGGCGGCACTGTATTGGAGAAAAGGGGAAAAAATATGTGAAATGGAGAAAGGAAGCTGCAAGGTTTGTTTTTCCTGTTGCATCCGACTCCCAGTTCTTTGCCAGAAAGCAGCTCAGTAATGGCTTTTTTTTTTTTTTAGCAATAATAAACATCATTTTCTGCTAGTTATTAAGAGAAAAGTGTGACACTCTTCCCGGCCGTTCCATTCATTAAAAATTTTGACTGATCCAAAACCTAAATATGGGGCTCATTATTTTCCTAGAAAAGCACACCAAGGTGAAAACACGCTGACTTTATTTTTTTACGCTTATAATTAGCCATGACTAAGCAATAGGGGGGGGTTTATAATAATTTTTGCCGTTTGTTGCCTTTTCTGAAAATATCTTTCCGGATTTGCTTCTTCAGTAAAATTATGACCAGTTTTCCTTTTCCTCAAATTCAGACCACTGTTCTTTTTTAGAGGAGCAAAACAGCTCAAAACAGCTGACTGAGTTGAAGTACTTGATGATGGTGGAAGGTGTGTTAGAAGCTTCTTGTGGCTGAAACTTTACCCTGACGAGACAGAGCGTTAATGATGGTTATTTATGTATTTTTTGCACCTAGAAACTAAATATAAATATTAAAGGGGAGAGAATTCAATCATTTTCTGGATGGGAATTTGCCGAAGGATCAAACTGGGAAGAAAGCTGTGAAAATATTTTGAATCGATAAGAAAGATGAGTTAGAGGGAAGCTGTGTGCAAAAGCCTGTGAGCAAACAGACAGGAGGTAATAGGTCGCAGTCAGTCCCAGAGATAAGAGGACAGAAAGGCTGATAATAAAAAAGGCTAAATGGGAGCAGACAGAGCAGCCGGGGGAGAGGCGAGTGACAGGGAGGTGAAAGAAATAAAACAGGGAATGATGGGATGATAAAGGATGGAGATGGTGGATGGGAGAAGACGGGGAAAGCAGCAGGGGATGAGCACACATCAAACAGCTTCACCTCAAGTATACCTGTCAGAGAGCTGTCATTGTTGAGGCTGCTCCAGCTGTGCTCTGCACTCTCCCTGATCCCAGGCCTGTCAAACATGCCATGTTGGATCAGAAGGGAGTTCTTATCTGCCCTACGCCCGATCCCAGATCTGTCAGCGCTCTTCCAGCCTAGATCACACGGTCTCAGATCACATGGGCTGAGACACTGTGCCATTGTTTATTCACACTCTGGAGGATTTTGTTGCGTTTGCACGATTCCCAAATCTGTCGAAGCATCCTAACCCTTCAGGTAATTGATCATGAACAGCTCCATATGCCATGTCTGACATTAAACATTTTGTTTCTGGCTCAATAATCTGTGAGTATAAGCCAGAGATTTCATGGTAAAACAAGCTCTTTGGCAGCGAACTGTCTCTCTCTGTTTAGGGAGTGCAGGTTTGAGAGCTGCGCTTTCTGCTGTCGCTAACTTTCACCATCACTCATCCCATCTTCCTCTTCCTGACTCCCTACCCCCCACTCCCAGCTCTCCCTTGCCAACATTTTCCACACAGGCAGAGCAGCTAGATAGGAACGTAATCAAATATTCATGGTTTGAAACTTGGACTAGTATTGCTGTGTAAATGAGGCCATTTAAAAGTCTGTTTTATTCATTTTATCTGGGTTAGAAACACACACACACACACACACATGCACACACACGTCAGTGCCCGCACTTCAGCGTGTCTTTGACAGTGCTGCAGCTATTTAGGCAGGTATCAAGAGACATTCTGATGGGTTTGCGGGTTTGGGTGCTCTTGCTCTATATGCAAATTGAAAAGTTGAAGTGTTTTACAACAAATGAGGAGGTGGGGGATGTAAAGCTGAATGTGCAGAATGGCATCAATTCCACCCAGAGAACGCGCACTCAGGAGGAAAATTTGCAGCGAGATCAATGGTTGCTATTGGGGAGCCTTCAATCGCATCTCCGACTCTATTATTTATGCCTTTCTTCTCTCAATATTCTGCACCACGCCTTTGATAAATAACCTAGATTCCTGCCATTGATTCTCACGGACGTATGGCTTTACAATAAAGTCAGGAGCGGAGCGTTTCATGTCTTTCTCTCAATGTCAGTACCTCCTTGGGAGCAAGTGCTCATTTGCATTTCAGTTCATAAATCAGGGCGGATTGATGCTGTTAACAGAGGCGGAAGAGCTGCTTCGTGTCGATCACATCCCATAATTCCTGCCCAGAGTCACGCCACACTCACACACCTGTATGAGTTTGACATTTCCCCTCGGATATTTGATGGTTTTTCCTTTTTCTTTCCAGGCCATCAGGACTCCTCCGGCCTGCAGGCGTGCAGCGTTGGCGGAGGCTCTTGCCCCGCCATGTGCACGTGCAGTAACAACATCGTGGACTGCAGAGGGAAAGGACTTACCGCCATTCCAGCCAACCTCCCAGAAAGCATGGCTGAGATGTAAGCGCCGTGTTTCTTTTTAGTGGTTTTAGCAGTCATGAGGCTGCATGTTGTAAAAGCAAAATAGGAATCGTGTTATTAGTTGTGAAAAACTAAAAACAGCCCCGGGCAAGACTACGGTTGGATAAGTCAAGATCTTCCATCCGATCAAAGTGCAAATGCTCAACCTGACAGTGTAAATTACAGGCAGGTGCTATTGGGTTTATTTTTTAGTTCCATATTATAATGAGGGTGAGCACACACACACACACACACACACACGCAAAGAGTATGTTCCGAGTTTTGAAATACTTTGGTAGTGGATGTAAAGGAAAGATGTGGACGTCAGACAGATCCTGCATCATTATGCGAAGAATTGGCACCGTAGGGGTTTAGTCTGCACCTCCTCTGTGTGTGTGTGTGTGTGTGTGTGTGTGCGCACACAGAGTTTTTGCCTACTGTGGGTCACCCAAGAGGGAGACCGACAGGTTTATCGCAGACCTTCGAGCTGCATGCTGATAACAGCTCAGATGGCTGCGAACAACCGCATGCAAGCACTTTCCAAACTCTCCCCCGTTTATCAGCTCTCCAGCATCTGTCTGGGCTTTAACCATCTGCAGATCACAGTAATGGGAATGCAAGGCTGGGTGAGGCAGCCTGTGTGTACGCTTTCCAGGCCTTTCAATCGGCATGGCACAATCAGCCAGCGCAGGGATTAACGTGAGGAAGACAGAGGTTGCATTTCGTGTATTTTTAAGGAGGGCGTGTGCAGTTAGGAGGACACAGCAAGTTTCTAGGTCTTCATCTCCCCATGAGGTCTGCTTATAAATACCCATCCAGTATGATCCCCCGTTCTCCTACAACCCTGACCCATTTCTAGTGCCGTCGTGTTCTGGATTTCCCAATTTAGACGCACTCACTGTTCTGTGTGGTCTATTTAATCAGAGTGACCACTTTCAAATTAAGTCTCTTAGAATGTGATTAATTCATCCTCGCAGGTACGTTAACCCACTCCCCCCCGCCTCCCCTGGGTTTTACAGTTTGCGGGCGTGTCAGGCTAATGTGTTTGGACCCTCCCACCAATGCGAAAACAGTGGAACAGCTGAGAGGCAGCACTGCCGTGCACGCTTTTTACACACTGGGTTCTTTCAGATGAGACTTTAAAAGTGTCAGCGACCTTTACATCTCTGACCGCGTCCAGCTAATAAACTTTATTCTCACCAGCACCTACATTCCTCCAGCCCTTCAACACCTGAGCACATTTACCTGCAGCCTCTCCCAAGCTGAGGGGAGGTTTGGTTCAACGTTATGTCCGTACCACCTTGTGGGGTCGACGCAAGAATAAAAACACAAAGGGGGACCCGATTTGATCTGAGCATGAGGTTCATTATCAAACCAGTTTGACTTTTAGCAAAGGGGTGCATCAGGGGCAGCCCCTAGCCTTACTAATGAGGCACTCGGAAACTCACACACGCAGACACACACATGCTGTTTTCATTACACACAAATCTCAGGCCTGCAACCCCTCGGCCCCGCTCCCTCCTAATGAATGCCAGTGTTGCGTTTAGGGCTGTGAGCTTTCTGTGCTCTGTTCTGGTGAGATCGACTCAACTTAACCGTGACACCAAAGATTATGTTGCCTCATTCTCTTTATCTGCAGTGACTGAACGGAAATGCCACCTCCTGCTTCTTTCTTTCCTCTGCTCTTCTCACCCACATTTGATGTAAGACTTCTCGCAGAAAGCAGCGTGGCGATCCAAAGGGGCTTCTCTTTATTGAAAGCCATGCTCAGACCCTAATGAAAAGGATGAAGATCATCGATTGGGGCAACACAATCAGCACCTCACACACATCTGCAGACACAAACAAATGTCCAGTCTGATACACTGGAGGGGAAGCATTGATTGGTGACACTGGTGAACTATCGTTTCTCCTTCCCAGACAGAACAGCTTCTTTGTTGATGGTGAAGATTAAGTTCCCTACCTATTGATCTGCCAGGGGCTCGGGTTGAATTTACATTATCTGCTTGAGGTTTTTTGGAACCCACTCTAGTACTGAGGGCAGTCGCAGGACTGATTAGACAGACGTTTTTTTTGTCTCTGTGGAAAGTCAGTGGAGTCACTTGGCCCCAAACATTGTCACACGGCAGAGGAACCACAGCGTTGTCACTTTGCTGTAAATCCACCCGCACATAGAGACACGCAGACAAAAACAGACAGTGAGAGCGTGCACACCACAGGAATTTGTGGTCTGGAATCACTAACATCTGATGTATGTCAGTTACGCTCCTGTGCTGCTCCATAAAGACCGGCCATCCCTTTGAACGGGACAGAGGCTTGATTGGAAATAGTTGGAAAGACAAACCTGTTAAGTGGCTGTGACGGATGAGCAACAGGGCATCCCCCTTCCACACTCCTGCATGGCAGCATGGGGGCCAAAGAGGCACACTGGAGCTGAAACGCTCCTAATAACATAATTGAGTTTTGTGGAAATGGTCCTGCGCCAAGAAATCCCACATTTACCAAGACAATAATTACATCTGTTAACATTTTGCAGCTTTCTGGGGGTTTTTTCTGTGGTGCCAAGTGTTTTTGATAAGAGTTTATTGTAAAAAAACTGAATGACCGCACCTCGCACGGGCATTGTCATCTGCTGAGAAGCGACTTGTGGTAGAGGGCAACCAGACAGGCCCACAGCTGGCCCCCTTTGGGCCCTGCTAAGCCTTGTTAAGGACAGTTTTAAAAGCTGTGAAGTGACCTGCAGATAAACAGCCCCTCTACCAGCGACACCAGGGAATATGTCTGGGACTGAGCCGGGCCCAAGTAGCAGCCAGTGCCCAAAACACGCAGACACACATGCCTACGCTAATGGCGTGTCTGTTTCCCTGCGGCCATCTGAGACTGATTAGGTTCTGTGACTGATGTTGACTTAGTGACCATGAGCATGTTCTCTTTGTATCCATTTCATTCTTCTGACAGTATTTTATGGTGGAATTATGTTTTTTTTTTCTTTTTCCTCGTCAGGAACATGGGAAAAAGTACACTTGAAATGTATTACTCTAAGGTTGGAGGGGCGGCAGCGGCAGGGATGGTGGGGGGGGGTGATGTTTTAATAGAAAGGCCGACACCCAGAGAAGCAAGAACAAGCAAATTCATTGATTTCAGAATCTCACACGAGAACACAAGTGCTAGCTGACTGAATCAAGAGGAAATGTCAGTTTTAGTCAAACATCGGTTCACAAATTAAGACCACACCTTTCCCCCCACCGGCCCGTTTCCACAGCACTTTGCCTATTCGATTGTTTATTGGTTCTGTGGATGTTGTGACTCTGACTCACGGTCAGGGAGCACATCTGCCCTAATATAATCAGGCCAGTCGCCAAAGGTCAAAGGTATTAAGGAGGATTATTCAGGCCCTTTTGCCATGTAGATATCTATTGTTTGGTCAACCGGTGGTTTCTCCTCTTCTCCCTTCAGACGTCTGGAGCAGAACGGGATTAAGTCTGTTCCTCCCGGAGCCTTCTCTCCCTACAAGAAGCTGCGTAGGATGTAAGTACAGCAGAACATTCACCTCTGGGCTATAATAACACTCACAAGAACAAGAAGTCTGGAAACAAGAGGGCAGGAAAAAAGAAGCAACTTTTTTTTTTTTTTTCCAGTTCCTCAGAAGCATGAAATATTTATTTTGTCTGCAGCCTGAGAACATATTCTTTTTCTCAGGGTTGGGATGGCATGGTAAGCAGGTCGTCTGAAGCTACACGACCATAATAACTGTTCTCGTGTGTCAGTGCGGCAGGCTGGCATTCCCTTGGCCAGCACCGTGTCCGGTCTGTGTTGTGCCTTTTTTGGGAGGATGATCGGGGGACTAGAGTGTGCTGGAACGATGTCTGAGGCGTTTTCCCTTTGTGGGAGTGACAAGTTAGTTGTTCAAAGAGCTGCACAGCAGTCGACCAAACATCTAGATGTTTGCACTGGTACTCGGTGCTATTTGTGGAGGGCACAAACATGCGTGCAGTGACTCTGGTGACCCTACATTAAATGGCAACAACACGCATCCTTTTTCACCTTGTCCTGGTTTGCGTGACCCGCACCTGAACCGCTCCGTGACGCGGGGATGTGTGTGTGACAGCCTTTAGGTGCACTGACACAAAACACTGGCCGTCTGATTTCTCAGAGGCACACCGGCGCACATGCTGACCACGACTTCTTTTCCAGGAAACCCCAAACCTTCACAGGAAGACAAATGCACACTTATGCAACTATTAAGTGACCCCCCCCCCCCACACACACACACACACACACACAAAAAAACCAAAAAGAAAATACTACTTTTCTTCACCACATGATTATTTTCTTTCAAAGGCATCCAGCTGCCTGGAGTTCAGTCTATTAAATCTTTCCCTCCATCTGTCTTTTTTACTTTCTGTCCCGCTGTTCCTCATTTACAGTTGCATTTACTGTTCTCGTACACACACACACACACACACACACACACACACACCGGCTTAGGGGTTATCCTGTGTGGTGAGGCCCGTGGGATCTTGTTAACAACAGCTAGTGTGTTGGGGGTGGGCTGTTTTAATTCAGGTGAGGATTCTGATCACAAATGTGGGATAATCAGAGATTCAGATCAGCACCACTGTGGCAGACAGAACCGGTTAATGCTTCTTTTTGCCTCCCGGCTGACCAATCCTTTTTCCACAACAGAGACCTGAGCAACAACCAGATCTCAGAGATAGCTCCTGATGCCTTCCAGGGGCTGCGCTCCCTCAACTCCCTGTAAGTATCCTCTGAGTCAGGTCTCTGCGTGTGGGTTTGCATGTATACATCAGGAGTCACGCCTGTCTGTGTTGTGATTTCTTAGTGTGCGTGTATGGAAATAAGATCACCGACCTGCCGAAGGGGGTTTTTGACGGCCTCTATGCCCTGCAACTACTGTAAGCAGAACACACACATCCACACGCACAGCTGATCCAGTGCAGACATACACAGTCCTGAATACCACACCGACATATTTTACTCCCACTCATCAAAGGAGTCGTAACCTTGGAAAAAACTTTGTACCTGTGCATAGTTTCCCAGCTGGAATGTATAATGAATGAGTGTATAAAGAAACTTTGACAAGTTGATCCACTCTTCCTTCCTTCCTCCTTCCATGTGTCTGTGCACACCTTCAGGTTGCTGAATGCCAATAAGATCCACTGCATTCGTGCCAACGCCTTCCAGGACCTGCAGAATCTCTCTCTGCTGTCGCTGTACGACAACAAGATCCAAACGCTGGCCAAGGGCACCTTTACTTCGCTTCGAGCTATACAGACCCTGTGAGTCAAACCTGCACATGTGACCCTGTGACACACGACGACCCTCGACACGAAGTTTATTTATTTAAAACTGGCGTTTAAGCCAAACCTGTTAGCTTTGCATTCAGTATTTCTGTCTAAGTACTCCTGCGTTGGTACTTTATAGCACTCAAATATGTTTCTACAGTAGCCCAGAATGGACAAACTCACCGAGGAAGTTTGGTATCCAATAATAGAAATTTGTCAGCTGTTACGTTTCACTTTTGCAATCAAAATTAAGTTTTATTGCTCATTTCTAAATATATCTACCTCATAAAAGACTGGAAATACTTGAGGACACAGTCATGGAAAACTGCATTTAGTGTCAGCAGCCACACAGAGTTTATGGCACTCTTGGAGGGAGGTTAAGGACAGGTTCAGGCCTACATTCTTACTGCTATAAGCTGCCAGATCACACACACTTGGTCTTTAAACGTGTTTGTTTTATGATTTATGCAACTCACCCTCCGCCTCCCCACTGGTCTGCAGTCATCTGGCTCAGAACCCATTTATCTGTGACTGCAACCTGAAGTGGCTGGCCGACTACCTGCGCTCCAACCCCATCGAGACCAGCGGCGCCCGCTGTGCCAGCCCGCGCCGCCTTGCCAACAAACGCATCGGACAGATTAAAAGCAAGAAATTCCGTTGTTCTGGTGAGCCAGTGACTTCAGCCTCCTCACTTGTTTGTTTGTTTGTTTGTTTTTTACCTGAGAAGTCGTTTTTTCCCCCTCTCGTCTGACACTGCTCTGTTCTTCCTCGCTCCTCTTCTCCTGCTGGGAGTGGCTCCTCTCTCTCTATAATGA
>CAAE01015004.1:2242356-2255765 GCA_000180735.1 Tetraodon nigroviridis | reverse complement strand
TGCCCGGCATCTGGGCTGTCTAAATGTGTGCTCCATCCCCGTGGAAACACTGGTACCAGCCATATTGAATATAGCAGAAGCATTTGGCAGACGTCTGGGACAAGGATGCAAATTTGCAGTCTGTTTCAGTCCATACCTACAGAGCTCACACACATACATGTCTGGCAGTGGTTCAAAGTACCTAATGAAGCCTCTGAACGAACTTCATCATCTAAGCAAAAATCTGATTTTTACATTTTAATCATTAAAAACCAATATGGCTGCGTAAAACTGTAACTTTTATGTATCTAAGCCTTTTTTATAGCAACACTGATTAAACACAGACTATATTGCTGCATGTCCCCACACTTCACAGCCGGTGTGGTGATTTCTGTTGTGGACCTCTGCTTTCTTTTACGAGACCTGTGTTTATCCTGAAGCCACTTTATGAACAAATCAGATATTCCAGCCTGTCGCTTACGCCGTCCACGCACCAGCTTTTTCTCAGCTTCCTGTTACCGTCTACCTAAGTGAGGGATTAAAGAGTAAAAACGGTGACCTTTGTTGTAGTCAGATGGCCAAACTACGAACAGCTGGTAAATGTGCAGGATGCGGGACGGAATTTCTGCCTGGCAGATTCAAGTCAGTAGATTGTGATTGGTGCATTTTATTTTCTCGACAAAATGGAAGATGGTCTATGAGTGTATAAATACTGTGGGGGCAGGTTTTTTATTAGTCACGGCCAAGAAGAATCAGCGATCTTAAGACAGAAGCCTCACCACACCGACTGCTCAGCTTTCATTCAAACTTCTGTCACTTTCAGGATGATTCAACTCTTCTCTGGAGAATCTTTTCTTTCTTTTCATAAATGAGTCAGAGGAAACTCAAGAATCAACAAATTATGATTTACAAAACATGTTTAAACATGTTATTACACAGAATTACAGAACGATTACGCAAATGGCTGATTGTGAACCAATGTAGTTTTGCTCTCTTACTGTATTAAAATAGAATGAATGTAGGTCATAATGTATGCCAAATTTAACCAGTAACACACAGCGTGTGGTTTGTGTGTATATGCAACGGGCTCGTGGATGAATCATTAAAAAATGCAGATCAGTTCTCCGAATATCATTAAAGGCTATAGAGTCGTCATAATAAAACAGCCAGTTCAAAAATAACCTGCAATTAAATTAAGCTGTAATGTTGATGATGAAGGTGCTAACAATAAAAATAAATAAAATGAAAAGGTAAGAGCAAACAGTTCCGTCATTCATGTCACTAAATACTCTAAATCTGGGATTCTGATCCTTCCTGTGCCTGCGTCTCTTCCTCAGGTGAACGTTGTGTCTGATCCTTTGTGATCATTTATTCCAGCTGTCGTGTCCCCTGTTCTATTACAGCCAGTTTGACTCCAGCAGGTTCAAACATCTAAATAATGCCTCCCATTACATGTTTCCCATTTGCCTTTTCTTTGCCCCTCTGCCTTTCCTTTCAACCGCTCCCCACCTCTCCCCCCTCTGAATCTCCGCGCCCCCGCTCTCTTCATTCCTGATTCCCCTTCCATTTCTCAAACATTCCACCTCTCTCTGTCTGCCTTCTTCTTTTCCTGCACACTCTCCTATCGCTGCCTCCCCCCATAGCTCATGTTGGTAAATATATCTGCAGACAGGCGAAGGGTGACTCTCTCGCTCTGTTTCTCCCTCCCTCTCGCTATCTCTCTCTTCTCTCCCTTTTGCTCCATCTCTTTTTCCCTCTCTCTCTCAGACATCCCACCAACGTGATTTCAACAGGCTGCCTCTGCCTCAGTCGTGCTCCTGCCTTTCAAACGGCTGCAGCTAACGAGCCTTTGTGTGCGAGAAATAAAAAAGAGAGGGAACAGGAGAAAGAGGGGGAGAGAAACCCAGTGACAGTCAGGAAGTTAAACTTAGAAAGGCTGTTCTCTTGCAACAATGAAGGCCACGGTACCCGTAGCGTGGCAGTAAAGTGGAAAATTACCGGTCTGGGTCCCGCTCCTGCCCACCCCCCCATCCTGCTGGAGCTCAGGGGTCACTGCGAGTCAGCGGGCTGCAGCAGAAGAGGGAACCTTTTCATTCATCATCTTCCCCTCGGTTGATGATGACTGGGAGTCTGCGCTGCTGCGGGAAGAGCTGAAAGGAGCCACGGTCCTGTCGGATGCAGGTCAGTCGTTGCTGTGAAGACAAAAATGAAGACGAGTGCACCCGGGGGTCACGGTGGGACTGATGTGTCACGACTGGCTCCGGATGCCTCAGGCCGGCCGGCGTTGGCTCGGAGGAGCGTTGTCACATCGGAGGAGGAATCGTGTTTTTGAGAAAGCAAGTGTGCTTCGGCGCTGCCAGTGCTGTCTGTGGGGGACAGGAGTGGGTCTCCACAGCCAATGTGTGTGTGTGTGTGTGTGAACGAGTGACAGGGCAGGGAGGGGCTTTCCAGGTTGGTGTTTGCTGCATTATTTTCCCTGGGATTTTCTCCTGGTGTTGTAGTCCATGTTAGCCCTTCTGTGATTGTTTCTAAGGCAGCCGTGGAGACAAAGGGGCCGCTGCAGACGAGCAGTGATCTCTGTTTCCGTGGAGAAACATTCCGCCCAGATCACCTGCAGCGCTGCCATTTATGATGTCATCCTTTCAACTTTCCCCTGTTTGCATCACAGGCGGGGAAAGGCAGCGAGCGCATCTCGGTTTGCCGGGAGACTTGTTCCAGCACTGCTGCTTCTCATGCGCGGTGCAGCCCCTGTCACGGAGAGGCGTACGTTAGAATCTCCATGGAAACTGTTTTTGGCATCAAAGACTAGTGTCCACCGAAGGCTAAGCGCACAAATAGGTTTCTGACAATGCTGTGTAATTAGGACCCTGGCTGGGAAATGGACTGCGCCTGTGTTGGTCATTTTTGCTGGAAATTTCCAACCGCAGATGAGGAGGATTGTGAAATAAATCTCGCTGTTCCCTGCTAAATTTTAAGTCCGTGTTTTAGAACACTAAAACACGGTTCTATTTTTTTATGTTCTGTTTTCCACCTGCTCAGCTCTGTGGGATATACCTCGGTGCACTGGTCACCTCTGTCAGTTGCCTTTGGCTTTCCTCCCTCTCCTCCGCTCTCTTTGGGGGATGGCCCACATTCTTTGGTCGTAGTAGAGTTGTTGCCCGTGGAGACGGTCCAAACGCCGGTGGTGCTGTGTCACGGCTCTAAACAAGCACGGCCTTCTGGAAACAATGACCCTGCTTCCGGCCACGCCGCTCATCTCCGGGCCTTGCCCGCGCCTCCTCGTCCCCGCCGGCGTCTGCATCTGTAATGAGCTGATAGCAGAGGCCAGATGAAAACGCCGTGGCTGCCTGTGAATGGAGCTCCCCCACAAGCTGCTCTGGCTGCCAGACTGATCGGGTCCGGGCCAAGACAGACGCCGCTTTTACTGATCCCTCCTTCCAAGACAGGCAGGCAGTGGGGTGCCAGCGCTCGCTAGTGCTGATTTTAAAATGTGACATAACCATGTTACTATAATCCTAATCTGCCGTCCTTTTAAAATTTGAGCACGGAGATGATTTTATGCAGAATTTCCTCCTCTGCAGCACTTGTCGGAGCCGGTGTTAATGCCGATTCGTTTTTTTCTGTGGCTGACTGATGAGCTCGTCCTTGTTTACTTGTCTAATTGCATCATCATTCAGAGGGAGCTAATGGTCTCTCTCAATTGACATTGAAGTGGTCTGTAACACTTCTGCTTCAACAACCTCTGAGAAGTATTTCACCCTCCAACATTTAGCCCTGGGCCTGGAGCTGGGTTATAGTCTATGGGTCCATTTACTGCTCCTGATGTTAGTTTTGACAGGATTATTAACTGTAGCCTATTACCAGCACAGGTTGTTACCGTGGAGATCTTTCTGTAGACAAGGTGCCTGTGTTTTTGTTTTTGTTTTTTAATTAGTGTGTCCGACCTAACAGTAGCCCAATACACCTGTGCAGGGTGTCATCTTTTTTCTGCTGATGGATACTCCTCCCCTTGCATCATGTGACCTCACACAAGAAAGTGTCTGTGATTTTTTTTTTTCTGCAAGCAAAAACATTCACATTGAAACAGCAGCAGTGGAGAACGACTCACTCCAGCCTTTTTATTTTTTCTTAGTTCAGCCTCTCAATCAAAGACAGGGAAATGAACTTCCTGTAAGGCAGATGTAGTGTGTAATTAGCAGCTTTCTCTTTCCGTCTCTGCTCCTTTGTGCCAAGGTGATCAATCGCCCAGGGAGCGTCTGGGAGCTGGGATAGCAGAGAAGGCTGTGTGTGGGTGTGTGTGCGTGGGTGGTGTGTGTGTGTGTGTGTGTATGTGGGTGGGATCAAAAATGTGGGGAGCAGAGTGTCTCTGTGCTAATTGAGTGCACTGAGGATTAAGGAGGTCCTAAAGTAGATATTAAATAATGTCTGACCCTTTAATATGTATATGGGTTTCAGGTGGAGGTGCGGCGGGCCATGAGTGGAATACTGAAGAGGAAATTTGAGGAGGTGGAAGCCTCCTCCTCCCCGTGCTCTTCCTTGCGGGAGTCTGATGATGAGGTCTCCTGCAGTGAGAGTGGGGATAGCAGCGATAGCGTCAACCCCTCTGCCTCGGGCCCGTTCACCCGTGAGTGCCCGCCCCTTTTTTTTACCCCATTTTGATGTGGTGTTCAGGGCACACGTTTGACACAAAGGTTAACGTTAGCATTATTAAATATAAATCAGTGAAGCAGATTTGTTTTTTTAACTAAGCAAAGAATCATAAACCAGCTGATGGTTTTGCTCATAATCAGAGCAGGGGAGGTTTAAAAATCGAGGTTTGGTGTTGAGAGGGACTGCGGTTCCCATCATAGCTGCGCAGAGCCGAGAAGAAACAAGGATGGCTGTAATAAAGAGAAGGTATGCACCAGCAGCTGCCTCATTATAGCATCAGCATACAGCCAGAGCCAGATGAGTGAGCTGATGCAGCCGTGAGTTCATGTGCGCGCGCGCGCGCTGTGTGTGTGTGTGTCTGGGTTAGTGTGTGTGCATGCACGCATACCCCACTCTCCAGTAATAGCGTAAAATCCGTCTTTGGATCTTAAATCTTCAAGATGTGTACTTTCAGTCTCAACTATGTAAAACAGAAATACAAATATTAGGTATAAAACTGGCTTGAATCATGGAAAACATAAGATAAACAGCAACAAATCTAAAAGGAGGAAATAAAATCTAGCTCAAATAATTGCAGAGTTCTGAATGGCATCTCCTTTCTGTGGTGCCAAATAATTTAATCGGTTATAAAATAACAGCTTTCCCAGTAAAAAAAAAAAGGCATTTGTATTGCAGTTTTTCCAGGGACAGAGGACAGCAATAAATGTGCCCACTGACCAGCTTTTAAACGCCAGTATGATTGACAGGGGTGGGGAAACCATTGTCGTCGGGAATTCGTTTGACTTGTGGGAGCAGTTTGGTGACTTTAATGTTGTTCAAATATGGACCCTGAATCCTTTAATGATTATTTTTACCATAGCGGTGACATGTGGTCGGTGACAGGAGCTCTATTGCCGTAGAGAGACATAAATAGGGTGCTGCGTCCCCAGAGGCCGAGCTTGGCCCCAGTGTCAGCTGCAGCTGCTGGTAGCTAACGGCAACAAGGGAGCCGTGCGTTGTACAGGAGTCGCTCCTGTGAGGTGACCTGTGAGCGACCAGAGACATGAAAAAAAAAAAAAGTCCAGAAAGGCTTTTACATCCTCAGAAAAATTAGGAAAAAAACATGTTCCGATAACAGCTTGCAAACGTGGGACCTGTGTGTGCCTGTCTGTGTTTTGCGTGTGTGTGTGTTTAAATGGATAGGCTTTAATGGAGAGTGATTATGTGGATTATAACATCTGCTGTTTGATGCCTGAAACAAGCTGATTGCTGTTTGCCTTAATGAAGGCGGATTCTGTTCAGCTCTGACAGCTCTACATCTGCACTCACGTCCATCGTCCTTCTCATGCTGGGCGCAGAGCTGTTACAACCATATGTTTCTGTTTGTCTGGCTGCTGCTGGGCCAACGGCGGTGAGGTCTGTGGTTTCAAAGCGGTGCTCCTCGTCTCGGAGGCAGGCAGGGGATTATTGGTGCTCCGCCGAAGCTCTGCGTTCGGCTCCGCTGTCTCACGGTGCTCTGCTTTTAAAACGACACACTGAGGGTTTCACACGTCAGTTTCAGACGTTCCTCTGGAGGCGTTCTTCAGTGAAGAGCTGCTGAGGTGACAGAAAGACCTCAGCTCAGGTTTCACGTTTAAAAGCCATCTTTCACAGGGAAAATTTGTTTCTAGTTTTTAATCCTTTTGTGCTGAGAATTTTTTTTCAGACCTGACATCATAGTTAATTGAAATTCAATTGCTTAATTTATTTATTTTAATGATCAGGATGCAGAAATCTTTTTACATAAATTACTTTTCTTAATAATCAGTTAATATGAAATATGATTTTACATTTGGATTTACCACTCAGGTGTGGTCAAATGCCACACATAACCATTAAATCATTTAATACTAGTGTCAGAATTTAATTCAAAATTTGTTTCTTTTCATATTTTTTAATGAGGAAAACATCTTTTTAGGTATTACACAACAAACAGTTAAAATAGCTAAATGTTTTTTTTTTTCCTTCTACACTCGAATGATAAATTGTAAAAATAAATATTTACCGGTATTTTTAAAAAACATTAACAATTTGTGACACCTTCACATAATGTTTTGGCAGCTGACTCAATACTGAAGCGAGAGAAGCGCCTGAGGACACGGAGGGTACACTTTGAGAACGTGACGGTGTACTACTTCAGCCGCCGGCAGGGCTTCACCAGCGTTCCCAGTCAGGGAGGCAGCACGCTGGGCATGTCCAACAGGCACAGCTGGATCAGGCAGTACTCCCTGGGAGAATTTGCTCTGGAGCAGGAGAGAATCCACAGAGACATGCTCAGAGATCACCTGAAGGAGGAGAAACTCAACTCTATCAAGCTCAAGGCAAACGCTTTTGGGTTTCTATCTTTCAATATTGTCTTTTATTGCTATTATTATTGTTTACGTGTATCAAGAGTTAAAAATTTGAAAGAAATCTGTTTTTATTAGCCTGTCCTTGAAGGAAAAAATGTGCTTTCTACTGTCAATGTGCCATCAGTGTCATTTTTATTGCTAATATTTAAAAAAAATTCTGGAAATGTTTTGTTCCCAGCTGACAAAGAACGGCACGGTGGAGTCTGAGGAGGCCGACACGCTGACAGCAGAGGACATCTCCGACGACGACATCGATCTGGACAACACGGAGGTGGACGAGTACTTCTTCCTGCAGCCTCTGACCACTAAAAAAGCGTCGGGCGCTGCTTCGGTCCTCCGGGGTGAAGAAGATTGATGTTGAAGAGAAACACGAGCTGCGAGCCATCCGCATGTCCAGGGAGGACTGTGGTTGCGACTGCCGGGTATTCTGCGACCCGGAGACGTGTGCCTGCAGCATCGCGGGGGATCAAATGCCAGGTAAAAAGCCAAAATTCAAACAAAGCGTGTTCGATTTGAAAAAAAAACCTAACACGTAAACATGTGTAGGTGGACCGTATGTCGTTTCCATGTGGCTGCACAAAAGAGGGCTGCAGCAATTCAACCGGAAGAGTGGAGTTTAACCCGATCCGTGTTAGGACCCATTTCTTGCACACCATCATGAAGCTGGAGCTGGAGAAGAGCCGTGAGCAGCAGCAGGCGTCCTCCGCCAGCAGTTACCAGGGTGAGACTAACGACCTGGAAGGCGGAAGTGCTCTGGTTCCGTCCCAGCACAGGTTGGATTACTCCCTGTCTGACGCCGTGCAGCAGACGGCCAGCATGCACATGCAGCAGGCTGCAGACGCAATGGAGGAGCCGCTGGAGGAGGACGAGGAGGAGGACGATGAAGAAGATGAGGGGGAGGAGGAGGAAGAGGAGAATGAAGACGATGAGGACGATGAGGACAGTAGCAGCATCTGCAGTGGACTTTCTGACTCCAGCACCCAGAGCTTGGCTAACAGCGACTCAGAGGAAGAAGAGGACGATGAGGACGAAGAGAAGCCTGCCAGCCTTCAGGATGACATGGCCGCTTCGCCGGTGTCTCACACCGAGGTGGTGTCCTTGTCTTCTGTGCTGTGTTACAGCGACGGCTCGGTGGTCCACGACAACCACATGAGCGGACACGCCTTTCTGATGAACGCCTCTCCGACTGAGTACTATCAGCTGGAAAAAGCCTCGGCCGTCTCCGGCGGCCCCCAGCCCAGCAAAACCTTCGAGGAGGCCTTAGCGTTCCAGGATCCCATCAGCACGACCAATGGCAGCGTGACCCAGGGACCCTTCGGCCTGCCCGCCGAGCAGTACACAAACTACTCCAACCAGGTGGAGGAACTTTATCCAGCCAGTCATCACTTCGCTCTGAGCGGCGGCGCTTCCACCAACCCGCTGACCTGCTACGGATCGGATCCGGCCAAGCTGGTGCCGGAGCAGCCGGACAACCAGACCCAGACGCAGTTTGAAAACTACCTGAACAATAACACGGCCAGCCCGTTCAGCAGCCGCGGCTCAGGCGCGACAGCGGAGCAGCCCCGACAAGAGTCCGGCGCCGCCAGACATTCTGAGCTGAGCTTGCTAGCAAACGCTAACCTGCCTTTACCCGACCATTGTCCTGAGGTCACGGCTATCTAACGCTTCTTTTCTTTTCAGGGGATCTTTTGTTAAAGCCCAGAACCTGAACATGTGATGTGTTTGGAGAGCATCATCACATGGCCTTTTTTTTGCATCATTTGACCTGAGATGAAAGTAATTAAAAGCCCCATCTATGGTAAAAATGCCTGAGATCAATAAAAGTATTTAAGGAATGAGTCCTGGTGGGCCTGTCCACCGCAGCAGGAGAGGGGAAAAACGCTTTTTTATTAGTTATGTATCGTATTCAATGTGTCTGTAATTCCAGATGTTGCAGGAGTTCTAGTTTGAAGCCGATGCTGTACTGTAGATGGAACTTTTCTATTTATATGGTGTCAGTTGTGCAAAAAAGTTTACTGTTGGTTTATTTTCTGTTTTTGAAACGTGTCTGTACGGATATTGTACACGTTTTAATACGCATGCCCTTTTTGTGCACATCTCAGTAACAAAAAAGGAGAAAAAAAAGCCACTGTTTTATATATTTAAAGATGGTATATACTAAAGTTACATTGTTTTTGTTGTTTAATGCTTTTTATCATTATCATTATTATTATTATTATTATTATTATTATTTGTGAATAGCATGGGAGAGAAGCCTGAATTAGATTTTCTGGGTTAATAGGGTTACAAATCCATGATATCAGCTGTTTGCACTTATGGCATCCAGTAGCATGCAGTCAGATTTACTGGAAAATACTTGAACAGTGGATAAAGTACAGACCCTCACTACTTATTTATTTCTATTTATTTATTTATTTTAACTTTTTTTGAGTGGATCGCGAAAAACAGTGTTTAACTGATACAGGGACAAAAATAATGGAGCACTTTTATTCAGTAATTTCGTAAATCTCCGCAGATGAAGTCAATTATTCATCGTTATCAAACCTTCTTTGGAAAACTGGTAACGTGACTGGCTATTGGATCCTGCCCTTGAAAGTTGTTAAGGCAACATGTCAATGTCTGGTGATTGAAAACGTTGTCGGTTTGTTCACTGAACAGCTTGGTGCCATAGTCGGAGGGTTTCTCCGTGAAAGAATCTTGGAAAGATGATCATCGCTGATATGGACTGAATTAACTTTGAGTGTTGATGATGAAAACTAATATTCACGTTCGACAATCAGATCTGATTACTTGTCGCATTAACGGCTACACTTTTCAAATCCCCTACGCTCTGTTAAAGGAGAAGGAATGACTAATGCAAATGTCCTTTTCACTCATCTTGAATGAGAAATTGACCATCCGGCAGCTGCAAGTGCTTCATTAAAATACTTCACCTTGAGCTTTTTGAATACAGAGACTTCTGTGTAGCAGCGACCTCCCAGACCGTTTTCAGGCAATCAGTGGCATCAACATGATCAACATCTCTAAGAAATTGTGCCAAAGTATCGTTAAAGAAGGCTTGATATGACATTGCATCCTGTGAAGATGTGTTTTAATTTACCGGTATTAATTATGGTATATTGAAATGTGTATTTATCGTGGTTTACTAAAAGTCTGTATTGAGTAAATCATTTTCAATTGAACTTTTTTTTCATGTTGGTTGTGATTTGTAAAGCTTTATGTGCCTGATTTGTTTAGGCTATTCTGTAAAATGCATATGATTTGCACATTTTTTTTTTCTTTCTGTGCGATGGAATCTTAGATTGTACATAGAGCATTAGTGTCGGTTGTTTAATTTTTAACATTCTTTTGAAAGAAAATTCAATAAAATAGCTGCAAGTGTCTTTAGACGCTGATACTGGCTATTTATCGGAGAAAGGCGCCCCCTTCTGGCCATGAGAAAATATGACAATGAAGCTCTGATTCAAAACAATTTATTGCCCCTAAAAAAATGAACTAGGCTGCAAAATATAGAATTTTTCAAAAAGAATATCGGAAAAATGAGTTATGACGAGTGCACTAGTTGTAGATCATCAAAAATATGCAGAAGATTTTCACTTTGGTCAAAATGGCACAGCAAAATATCAAAATATAAAGCAAAAATAACAAAACATGAACACAACCTGTGACCTCCGTGTTCTCAGATACCAGTTTATTAATCTGTTTTAATGTTTCTATTGCTAAGAATCCCCTTATTTATTTGGATGACACCAGCGAAATCAACCTTATATTTTAAAATGAACAAAAGAGCTATAAAATGAGCAATGTCTTCTGAAATGTTAACTAACAAAGCCTAATTGTGGTTCATGCAATTAAATGCATGACTTTCAGGCTGCCAACTGAGCTCTGGAAAAAATATTACTGAAATTGTTATTAAAATACTCATTAAATTACTAAATTAAATGTGTTTAAGCTGCACTCATGATCTGAATCTCCACTGTAGATACTGTAGAGTGGGTGAAGGAGAGTACTTGACAACATCACTGCTCCGTCACCCGTCCACTCACCTCTTCTCACACACAGACAAAAATATATCCAAGGCTGGAGGGACAGAAAAGTTTCTATCGGTCATGATGTGACCAATATGAAAGTCAGGTCAGGCAGCTAAAACATGTCGGTCTCTCTCTCTACATAAACCTCCACGTATTTGTGAAGGCACATCAGCAGTTTAGTTTTTCTTGGTATAAAAGAATAAATTAAAAATTCCAACAAAAAAAACAAACAAACTGCATGTTAGCTGCACGGTGGATAAGACAAGCCTGTTGTCGTTTCAGCTGAAAACCCAGAGCTGGTATCTGTCCATGGGGTTGCAGGCGGCCAGGAAGGGATGGTCCTGACGGGCACTCAGACACTTGTTCAACGCTGGGATGTAAACCAGCCGATTCTGTGTGCAAAACAGCCAACAAATGCTAGTTTTGAAAGAGAAATGGGACCTTTCAAGGAGCAGAGAGACCAAACTTACATCCTTCAGCTGCCATTTTTGCTCTGCTCCTACTAACGTGTTCCTCCCTTTATACTGGCATTCCTCCAGCCTCACAGCCCCCGCTGCCCCGTGCAAACACAGCTCCTTCTGAATGTTGTGTCTAATCTCGTGATGTGTGGAGTACTCGAAATACTGCAGCGAGGGAGACAGAAGTTAGCCGGTGGGCAGAGAGGACCCCCTTTTCTGTCACAGATCTGAGGTTTTCTCACTGACTTGGTTTCCTCCTAGTCCGTGGCATGGGTACATGATTAGCTTTTTCCCACCCTCGTTGTTCTCCCCAGCATCCAGGCACGAGTCTTTGCCAACATTTTTTACCTACAGAGGAGGATCGGGAAAGGGGAGAAGCAGTTAAAGGAAACAAAATGAAAAACTAACACGCGATGGAAGCTGTTCAAACAACGTCAGTCTCCGGAGTGCTTTCAGCGGTGTCAGACTGGAACTGTACAGTAGCCTCTGGAGATCCGAAGTGGAAACCCACTGTGGCCAGACGCAGCGCTGAGGTTTGGAAGGGAGACAGTTGCTGGTGAGAGTGTGTGATCCTACCGAACCAAAGCTGAGTGGGTTGAGATCAGGAATGAAGGCTTCTGGGTAAATGTTCTTCAAATACCACGAGAAGCTCTTGCATCTCAGTCGCACGCGGAAGTCCAAGCGCTCAGAGATGTCCCCAAATGCCTTCTGTTGACCAGGGAAACACAAGTCAATATCATCTGTCAACAAGTGCACAAAGAATTTCTTGTAATACTTCCAAAGAATCAAAAAGTACTTTTTCGGTAAGCACTTTGACAGCATTGAGGCTGTTGCTTCCCAATGTGTGGCCGTTTTTAATTTCGATTGAATATGTCTTTAATAATAAAGTCATGAGAGGCTGAATGTGTGTGTGAGTGAGGTGTTGGCCAAGACTACAGCCAGCATAAAAGAAGAGTATAAAGCACATTTGTGGGGGAAAGAAATCCACCCGCATGAATCAGGAGAATTGGTTTCATGTGGTCTGTGTCTTTCTTCCAAGCTTCATACAAAAGTCTGCGATTAATGCTAAAAAACAGAGGTCTTCTTTAGGCTTGACAGCCAGGTTAGCTAAGAGCTCATGTTAGCATGGTTACAACTGCCGGGTGTGTTCCAGTCTGGCTCTTTCTGTAAAATAACCACCGTGCCAGCGCTCAATTACTGCTCCTTTTTAGCTGAAAACACACATTTAACAGGCTCTACAGGCACCTCGTGCTCCCTCCTGAATGAGGGAGGGAACTTGTGTAATGATGAGTGTAACGCTCACACTCATGTGCACTGATAGTTATTGGAGGATTTCTCGAAGCTGTTGATGATAGTGTGTCTGTTTGAAGCCAGCAGGGAAGGGCTGGCCCCGCTCTGCGAGGTAAGGCCCCGAGGGAACTATTTATGGTTCCTACGGGCCCACTAGTGGGAAATCCAGTGTGTCTCCTTAGTTAAAAGAGCCGACTTCCTCCAGGCCCTTTTTACTGTCTAATTTTCTCCAGCCAGACTTAAACCTTCTTCTTTCACAAGAAGAGGCTGTTTTCAGAGAACTCCAGCAATTAGAATTTCAACAGTCGGCCGCTGTGCTTCTCCCAGCCAGTAAGGCGTGATTAGACTTAATGTGGGTTTGAATGTGAGGTGGATTTGCTCAAACTTGTCTGGAGGGAAGGGGGAGGACAATGAATGGTCTTAAACATGGGGGATGAAGGAAAACTAAGGAGCGCAATCGGCTTCATCTGAATGATTTAGAAGGAGTGGTGGAGTGCATACGTCTCTGGCCAGCTGCGCCGCTTGCTGGTTGCGCCGGTAAAAGATCTCCTTGTAGTCGTCCATCCAGACCTCCGCCAGTCGGACCTGGTTGCGGGAAATCACCTGTGTTCCTTTGGGAAAGCTGTGGGGGC
>CAAE01015004.1:2232356-2237356 GCA_000180735.1 Tetraodon nigroviridis | reverse complement strand
GACTGGAAAAAATGATCAACACAAAGACATTTACATAAAAGACAGCCTCTTTATTAAAAGGCCACACACAACTTAAACTTTAAAAAAAAGTGGGCTACACCAACCTTGTTGTGACTGAGGCACCTTTTTAAGAGCTCTGTGGCCATGTCGTACTTTCCGGAGTGGACGTAGATGTCTGCAAGGAGCAGCCAGCTCTTCTCAAACTCGTCTGCATCGACGATGCTCCAGTTCATTTTAGCGATACGTTTGAGGAGGTTCCTTGCCCGGGGCGTTTGTTTTAACATCATGTAGGCTGTGGCCAAGGCCAACATCGCCGGTACATGGTCCGTCTGTCGGGACCAAAGAGACCTAGTTAGAATAGGTCTGAGGGGTCTTATCTCGTCTCACACGAGCTGAAGCTTACTCACCTCTTTGTTTACAATCTCTGTCAAGTTGCTGACTGCTTTTTCGACCTTGGCCTTTTGCTTTGTGGCGATGAGGCAGTAGTTCTCCAGGATACGTAACTGTACGTGCCCGCCTGGTGTCTGGGGCTTAATCTCCTTCAGCAGCTTTTCAGCCGTCCTCGCTGCCAGCTGCTCTGACTCCTGCTTCTCTGTGGAGTTCCTGACGAGAGAACCGACAGAAAAGAAATGAATGGGCAGAAGAATATGAGCTGGTGGATGGATCCGACTGCTCCTCACCCAATGTCTCCCAAATTCTCGAACACTTCTCCCCCCATGGTGTCGTTGTCAGGGTTCAGGTAGATTTCGATCATGTTGTAAACAGCGTTCTGACCCCAGTCGTTGTCCTTCCGCGCCTTGTTGAAGTGCTGCAGGGCTTCGTTGGGTCGACCAGTGAACCTGGGCAGCAACCATGCTGCTAACCGCTTGTGGTCAAATAAACGCCGGCACATAGAGACAGATGACTTCCATACTTACCAGAGATAAAGTCCTTTGCAGTAGTTGAACCCAGGGTCAAATTTTGCTCTGGATGAATATTTTTCTGCCATATCAAGAAATCTTGGAATTTCTTCCAGTTTTCCAGCACGCCTCAGCAAGTCAATAAGACGCGACAGCGTTGGGTAGTTGTCTAAAAGCAACGAGTGTAAGTTAATATGCATTTAGAACGAGTGTCAATGAATGTGAAATTAATAAAAGTAGCTCCAATGCACCGGGTTTGTGTTCCAGGAGCTGTTCAAAATGGAGGACGACCTGTTCATAATCCTGCTTCCTATACATGATATCAGCCATCATCTAAGGACAAAATTCACATTTAAAAGGCCCATAAATTATTTGTTGAAAGGATTGAAGTGGCCAAACTGAAAAAAAAAAAAGCCAAACCAGAGTGGCTTCTTCATTGAACTTGTCTCTTTTTAGGATGGCGCTGCACTGCTGCTGACACGCATCCACTTCGTCCAGATTAAGGTACAACTGTGCCAACTCCAGCATTACCTAAGAAAAACAACAGTTACTTTATTAATAACCACACCAAATTGGGACAAAAGTAAAAACTCGATTCAGGGTGTGAAGGGGGGCAGTGCTTGTTACCCGCAGCTGCAGTGAGTACACAGGACGGTTTTGATGAAGCCCCACTGACCTTGCAATCAGTCTCACAATACACAAGAGCTTCTTTGTAGAATTTCACTGCTCTCTCATAGCCCCTCTGACTCGTGTAGTGTTTAGCGATCTCAGCACAGATCTCTGCAGCGCGCTGCTTCTGCATTGGGACGACGTCGGGCTGCTCCAACTGGACCCGCTTTAGCACCTTGGCCTGCACATCTCGGGCCTAACGACAGCATCTCTTTTAGAATTTTTAATAAAACAACGGCAAGTATCAACCTTATCAGATTGCACCTATATTTTTAGCTGTTTAACATTCTGGGATTTAACATATATTGTTCAAATTGTCACATGTTCCACAAGCAAACCTAACATTACAAAACAGCCTAAAAGTAAACAGCACTACAGTAAGCCTGCGGCAAAATCGTTTGAATCTGTGTCCAAGGCCGTGAGGACCGTGTGAATTTTGGAACATGAAGTTAATTCTGTGGAGGATCTGATACAAACTGTCTCAAGCAGCACAGAGGCAGAGGCACTCACTCTTTCCAGGGAAAGTAAAGCTTCTTCTTTTTTTTCCACCTTACTTTGAATCTTTGCCAACAGGACAAGGTAACGGCAGTCGTCTGAGAGCACCTGCAGTTCATTGGCTGGAACACAAACATCCACACATACATCAATTAGAGATGTTGTGGGTTTGATAGTGTCATATAAAATATTATGAGAAAAAATATGATCAGAATATTTGATCGTACACCATGACTTGATTGCCTGACGTCAGCGCCTGTTAGTCATATGACGACTTCAGTACCTGCTCCGTGGTCCAGAGCTTCATGCAGAACCCTCTCACAGCGCTCAAACTGCTTCATCTTCATCAGCAGCTCAGCCAGGTCATAACGCAGGAAGTGAAGTTGCTCAGTCTTCAGGGCTGCTTCATAGTAATTTATTGCCTGTGTAACATCAACGTAGGTCAGCGTCGTTTCTTCTTCATCTGAATCTGTGTAGTTTATCTTAAAGACGTAAACAACACAAACCTTGAAGTAGTAGTGAGACTTGATCAGAGCTTTTCCAGTCTTACTGGCTAAAGCAGCACTTTTGGGGTTTTTCGCCATGCCCAGCTCATACACCTCAAAGGCTTTCTCTGGCTGAGGATAAACAGGAAACCCTGTATAACCCAGTATAACTCAAAAACATTGGTTTTCATTAAGTTATTCCACTCTGTTCCTTTTAGATGCCTGAATAGGAAAACCAGAAGACGTTCATGAATTCTATCTGTGCTTACCTCCTGAATGCTAATGTAGGCATCACCTAGTAACAGGTAT
This sequence comes from Tetraodon nigroviridis, assembly GCA_000180735.1. NCBI lineage: Eukaryota > Metazoa > Chordata > Actinopteri > Tetraodontiformes > Tetraodontidae > Tetraodon > Tetraodon nigroviridis. Next base: position 2,234,499 of record CAAE01015004.1, on the reverse strand, counting down.
GTGTGTGGGCTGGGCAGCTTATCCACCATTTCCCTGGTGAAAATACGAAGATATCACATCACATATGGTGGACTTCAATAAAAAGACACATGGAATATCTTTCTTGGTCTAAATTTTACAACACTAAAGTATCTGAAAAATCCAGCTAAAATGAGCATGTGTGGAGCATTCAGCTAACCATCTGGTGAGCTTAAGGCCCTAACTCAAACAGAAAACTGAATAAATTAGGTATTTATTTACATATCAGTCAAAATATCACTAAACCTGCAAGTATTATGTTTCAGATGGATCACACCCAAAATAAAAAGTTCATTTGCTCCCCATTTGTAAACTTTTCCTTCATTTGGATCCCAGTCACCTCCTTACCTGTAACAGCTTATATAGAGGGATTTATCCTTTCTATGCTTCAGATAAATCTGTCCCATTTTCTCCTTGGCTTGGACGTAGTAGGGCTGATCAGGTGTAATGTTTCGGAGCATACTCAGCGCTAGCTCGGTGTCACCACGCAGCAGAGCCAGGTCAGCATTGGCCACAGTGACACGGAGCTCCTCGGTTGTTCCTGAGTATTCGTTGATGGCATCCTGAATCACTTTTGCTGCTTCATGCTGTAAAGTTCAAAGGTTGCACGTGTTGATACCTTTTTTTTTTTACATCAGGGCCAAGCTATTATTTAAAACAATGTATCTCAAACCTACCTGTTCGCCGTTGAGCCACAGGGCATCAGCTAATTCCAGGAAGACCGAGACACAATCAGCAGGACTCAGCTCCATCTTCCTGCTCTTTGATTTGGCTGAGGATTCACTTCTGCGGACACCTGGGAGACTCATGGCCATCTGCAGAGTCTGAATGGCTTCTGTCAGATCACCCATCTTCTTTTTAGCCTGAGCCTTGATCAGGTGGTACAGTGGGTGTTCTCGGACCTTTAATGGCCAAGAAGTGATGCACCATTAAAACACATCATTACAGATAATCTTTACCCTTCTTAACATTAATCTTCACTAATGTACTTAACTAACGATATTTTAGCAGGTTAAAAAGACTAAAGCATCAGTTACCCTGAGACGAATCAAAATCTAACTATGGTGATTCCATCTTGAGAGTAAGCTCACCTCAAAGTTACAGCTGAGACAGACCTCCAGAGACTGAGCACACATGGTGAAGTTACCCTGCAGCAGGTAAATCTGTGCCATCAGCAAATGAGCATCAGAATAGGAAGGGCACTGCTCCAGACAGCGCTGAAGGGTACACTGGGCAGCATCAGTGTCACCTGATTTAACACAGATGTTAAAGTACTTTTCAAGCTGCACTTGCTAAAATAAAACCATTTTGCGAATATGATGCTTACTAGACAAATATTTGACTTTGGCAAGCAGGAAGACGGCTTGAGGTAGACCTGGAACGACCTTGTCCACAGTCTCCAACAATGAGGCGCAATGCTGGAGCTGAGGAGGAGGAGTCTGACCCTGGGCTGGAGGCTGAGACAAGAAGAGTCAAAGTGAGGAAATACGGTATGAATTTACATGTAATAAACAGATCAGAAGCAATTTTAACTAAAGACATGTTTTTCTGAATGAAAATAAAAACAAAGCTGGCAGAATTAGATTTGTATTTCCCCAGTTGTATTTCCCGGTGCCTTTGAAGAGTTTCCTGGATGTACCGTTGATGGACACAGAGCAAGATGCACTTTGACAATATCCAGCAGGAACTCGGGGTTTAGCTTCTCAAAGTACTCCACTCCCAGAGGCAGGCCCTGTGCCTTGGATAGGTGTGTGTCCACCGCATCATTCAACAGCTTGGTCACCTCTTCCTGTGGTCGGCACTTTTTTACCGCGAGAACAGCCCGAAGGTACAGCAGCTCCTGAAAGAAAAAACAAGAACACTGAGTGTTCTATACAAATAGAACACTGAAGCCAGAGACATTTACTGCCAGGACAGTGAAAAGGGTGTACTAATCAACAATAAAAGTCTGCTACTGCTGATTTTCCAATAGCTTGTTGAATCTCTGTGAAAAACTCCAGCTGCTGTTCTGCATCCTCAAGCTGACCATCGATCAGCTGGCAGTGGATTATACCTGAAAAGACCATTTAAAACATGTATGACTTTTACAATTTAGCACACATATGCACAGAAGCAGAGTGATATA
>CAAE01015004.1:2181019-2215799 GCA_000180735.1 Tetraodon nigroviridis | reverse complement strand
GAGAAACAACCCCATTGCAGTCTATAGAGCTGCGCTTGATCCCACTGGTTGGAAGCAGAAGATGCGACAAGAAGCTGCACTGGCTCATGCTGCTGTCGCGTCGATCACGACTCCTGGGAAGAAACAAAGAGCCCCTCCGATTCAGGTTGCCCTCAAAAATGCTGTTCTCATCATCTGCAAACTCAGTTTCGGAGCCCACGTGAGGTGTCTGGCTGTGGAAACTGAAAAGGCTGGTCCGGCTGTTCCGTCGGGATGAGAACAGGGGTCCGCGAAAACTTAGAAAGGACTAAGAGAGAAAGATACTCTTCAGTGGATGCATGGAAATTGCCACTTGCAGACAGGTAAGCTTGGCGGTGATGAAGATGATGAGAATGGTGATGGCAGAGGTGGTCGTGATAATGGTTAAGCATCGTGAAAATCACTTTGTGACAAAAATAAAAAATTGCATTTTGATGAAAAAAAGGCAAAAACGATGGGCGATGAATATGACCAAGGCGACAATGACACATTAAAAAAAGATGGCAGCAGGTCAGCAAATACAAAGAAATGTTACAGTACATGGTGTGCACACACACACACACACACACAAACATACACACACACACACACACACACACACACACACACACGTTCATTCTTGTAGTTCTGTCTTAGGCATTAGATTTTACCCACCCCAACCTTAGCTATCTCAACTAACACTCTTACTCTAACCTAAACCCAATTTTAGCCTCAACGTTAAAACCAAGTAAAAGATTACCTTTTTTTTAAAATGACTTGTATGATTTTTTGTAATTACAATTAATTTCCTTTATAAATGTTCTGAGAGTAACAATCATGTGAAATGCTCTGCTTAGGACACCTTTTAGATTTAGGCAGAGGATTGTACTGAACCTGATGTGCAGAGGAGAATTTCATGTCGTAGTTGAGCAGGTTTGCATCCACAGAAAAGCGGCAGCGAGCTTTCTTAATGCTGTCCTGCGACTCTGATTTAGGTAACTTCTCATCAACTCCTTTGCCCTCTTCTTCCTTTTTGTTCCTTCTTCTGTTGCGTCGCTCTTTGGCACTTTTGGAGCTGAGCTTAGAGGCGTCTGAGGAGCTCTCGGTGCCTCCGCCTTTCCCACTCACTTCTCCACCGTCTGCAGCAGCTGCATCTGCTACAGCCTGGAAGAGAAAACACAGAGGGTGAGTGCAGTCGAAACAATTTTTTAGAATACTAAACAGTCCTAAAGAAAATAAAACCAACAAATTCTTAGATTTAAATAGTTTAATTCTAGGAAACCCAATGAGTCATTTGTAAATAATAAAAAAATGATCTAAACAAGCTCAAACATTATTCAAACAGTAAAAACATTGCTTCCATTGTAATGCATAATAATCCGGTAATGCAATTTACACTACATTACTGGAAGCCTGCATTTTAGCAAAACTGTGGTCATGTGTCCAGGACTTTAGCCTCATCCATAAAGGCTTTTAATTTGGTCTGGATTCATTTCCCAACATTCGGGTCTCTATTCCAAATGTCAAGTGCTGACTCATTTCCTTTTTTTAATGGTGCCTTTTCATCACATTTCAGACATAAACCGGGAATCAGGGCATCATTATAACAGAGACACATACCGGTAGTAAGAAACTGGCTTTACATCAATTTATTTGAAAATAAAGGTATAATAAAAGAGAAAGAAGGGATGTTGTGTTACTTGAGCGTCCTCTTGTTGCTGTTTCAGCTGCTCAAGCATAGCCTTAAACTCCTCCTCCTTTTCCTCAGCCTCCTTTATGGTAACCTGACTCTGCTCCTCGTAGGCCATGGCCACTACGGCCAGAATCAGGTTTATCAGGTAGAAGGAACCAAGAAAAATCACCAGGACAAAGAAGATCATGTAGGGCTTCCCTGAGGCCCGCAATGTCTGGAAAGAGAAAAGAAAATTCCCATTACTATATTTGCAGCAATGTCCCAACTGAGTTCTGTCATTTGCACTGTCACCCTTTTGTGTAATGTCCCTATTTTAATTTGTTTTCCTACGTTTCTTCTGTCATTACATAAGATCATATATATATTATAGAGCTGCGGGTCAAGGTGATTATCTGAAGTAATAATAATTTAATACATGTAGTTCTTTTTTTGTTATTCTCATCATTGTTATCAGTTCAATTTTGTCTATAAACCCCACTGTTTGCTTTCAGTTAGCTAAGAAGTCAGTTTATGGCAACAAGACAATATAAAATGCATATCAGTGTTCCAGGAGACATTAACATGAAAGAAATCGCTTGTTTTGCCAATTTCCTTTTAGCTTGCTGTGTTGTACAACTACGCTTAAAAACGCATGGCGGCCTCATTAATGAAAGCCTGTTTGACTGGTTGTGTTTGCACAAGCTGCGTGCTCTCTCTTTGTACCTTTTGTCCATGATGCACATGCACTTCATTTCTACTTTTGCTAACATTGTGAGGGTGTGTTTTTTCCCTCAAAAGTGTGTCTTTGTGTAGACAAAATCCAAGAGTTAAAAATAAGAGCATAAAAAGGCCTAATTTAGCAAGACTGAATACTTTAATTTACAGCCCAGATGACTAGTGTAAACAGACACAATCGGACGCATATGATTTGCTTTGTTTCCTATATGGTCATATTAAGTTTCTGTAAATGTGCTGCCCACCTGCCGGTATAGGTTCTCCCAGGCGTCTTGCGTCATCAGTCTGAACAGCGAGAGAAAGGCCCAACCGAATGAGTCGAAACTGGTGTAGCCATAGTCCGGGTTCTTTCCCACTCTGATGCAAGAATACCCCTCTGGACAGGGCCTGCAACAAACACAGCATTGGTGAGGTTTGGTAAATGAAGAGGGATTCGGCCCGATGGGGAACGATGCTTACCCGGCGCCACTGCCATTTCCGCAGAGCAACGGATCCCGTTTGCCAGGAAGGTAAAAATGATTTTCTGATGGCAAAAGAAGAAAATGTCAATTTTAGCATGAGTAGTGGCTGCTAACTAAACCACCTAAACTTAAAACACATTTGGAAAGTCCAGGAACCCACCAAATATTTGTTTTGTCATGATTGTATCAGACCAAATGTAGTAGGATCGAATTTTTATATTTTGCATCTGTGTTATATGCCTAACAGTAAGTACACAGAAAAAAAGATAATATGACACACAAACATATTAAATATACCGCAGGGTTAAGAACCTCTCAATAAGAGAAAAATCCTCTTCAAAATTATGTGTATGAGTATGTGGGATAAAATGTTTTGTTCTACAGCCATTCTGCAAGACAATATTAGCAGATGGAAAACTCACTTGGATCGAGTGAAAACTCGGTCCAGTTGAAAGAGTCAGACTGGTTGAGGTGAGTTCCATTGGCGTATGTTTCATTGGCTGAGCTGTTGGCTGAGCTTGCCGGCATCAAGACACACTTATGTTTTAGGTGACCCATGAACAGCTGCAGTCCTATCAGGGCAAAGACGCTCAAGCAGAAAACGGTGAGAATCATCACGTCCGCCAGCTTCTTCACAGACTGGAACAGAGCACCAACGATGGTTTTCAGGCCTGTGAGACACACGATCAATTGCTGTTCTTATTTCGAATGCCATTTAACAGCATTTGGGCTGATGCTGAAAAAGAGATTGTCTGGCATTTTAAACTCGTCATCTGTGAATACGTATGTTGTGTTTACATTCGCCCCATGACACCACAGGGTATAAAGCAGGTAAGAAAATGAATGAATGAACGTGTTTATGTTCGACTCTTGCCACTTGTTTATTGCATTGTTAGCTCTGGTGCTAATAGTGCTCTTTCCTATAATGTATCGGAAAACCCAGGTGTGCATGCCAGCAATGACACGTGCGGTCCGAAAGCACTGTGGCTTTCTGACCCATGTTAAAAATGTGCCAGTGTACAGAGATGGTTCTAGCAAATGTCAAAATATACACTTATTATTGATTCATCACTGCAGCAATGAAAACGCATTTAAACAAGCAAACTCATTTTACCAGGTATTACTGAAATGGCCTTCAAGGCCCTCAGCACTCTTAATGTGCGAAGAACTGAAAAGTTTCCCAGGTTGACAAACTCTGTCACGTACCTGCGGGAAAATGGAAAACAGTGCCTTATGCTCTCTTTGCAGAGGCAGGAATACATAAAACACACACCAAAGACTACAACGCAAGACAACAAACACGATGTGCAACATACTTACGCCATGACAATGACGCTGAAATCCAGCCAGTTCCAGGGATCCCTCAAAAACGTGAACTTCCCCAGACAGAAACCTCGAGCTAAAATTTTGACCAAGGACTCAAATGTGTAGATCGCGGTAAACGTGTACCTGTTGATTGAGAAAAGCGTGTGACATTATGCATGTTGTATATGCACTTAAATCAAAGTTTATTTCTTACAAAACTTACTCGACGTTTTTAGCCCACTCCGGCGGCCCATCCTGTGTCATTAACCCACAGTTGGCTAAGATAGTGCACATGATGACAAGGCTGAACAATTTACAGGCAGTCGTCAAGGAAACACCTGTTTGATTATAGTAATGAAACATATGGCGGCACTATAAACATGTCACCCTTGTGCATAATGGACGGGAAGACAGGTTCACTGTGCAGCCGATGTGGATGTTTAAAGGATATGAGTGGGTCAAAACCCTGATTGATATTCTTCTGAGAGGGTTGAAGGGACTCAGGAGGTACAAGGCAGGAGCAGCGTTGAAGCGGAAGATGTAACTACCTTTGTTTATTACTATGAATGTCTGGAAAAGCAAACATCGAATTATGACTTCATTTCTTTTGAAATCAAATTCTATATTACTAATTAACAGACTTCCAGGGTATCAATAGTTTGTCTTTCTAAAGATGGAATTTATCTTTTTCAGTCACTCCCACCTACTTTCTGGTTGTTGTAGTAGGGATCCAGGTCTTCCAGGGGTATGGACACCATGCCTTTCGGAACATCCCTGTACAAAAGTGGGAGCGATTTTCCCGCCTCCAGGTCACTGCTGGGTTTGAGATCATTTTCTTTGCGGTGTTTTTTCTTCTCTCCTTTGGGTTTCCTGGCTTTCTCCTCAGCGATGCGTGCCTCAATGGCTTTGAGGGACTCGCGGTTGAAGGGGCGGAAGCTGTCTGGACCCGGTGGTACAAGCAGCTGTGCCATCTTTTCATCCTGCACCTTGAAAATGAACGGCTAAGCCTCTGACAAGAGAAAGGCCTGGGGGGTCAGAACAGACGATTGGCCCTGATTACCGACAGGCACACATCATTTCCCAAACAGATGCAACAAATGCAACTGATAAGAACTGCCTCTAATTAAAAAAAGGGGGGAGGTCGGTGTTAGTGTGGGTGTGGTTCAGCCAGAGCTTGTCTCATCATCCTAGGAAGTGGCATGACTTAATGAGCCTCGAGACGGTGTCCATTCGCATAAATTCCTGCCAGCCGTGGCAAAATTAGATCTAATTATCAGCCCGTCTGCAGATAAAATTAAGCTTTGACATGACAATGATCAATTCCAGGTGAAATTCTTGCTCCTCTCCATCCCTCAAAGTAAAAAGAGTCCACTTTTTCCATGACAGAACGGTAGGAGGAGCAGATTCATCCTGCTAATAGGCCTGGCTGGTATGATGTGTTGGGCAGACCTTTGTGCTATTAAATATGAATGCGTTACACTGTGATTCTCTGGCTCCTCTGCACTGAGAGCTTTTGTCTAATCTCAGTGCAATAGTGTAATAGAATACTTCCACAAGCTGTGACGCAAGAAAATCAATCACAAACACACTGATCAATCAACTGCCCACAGCACTGCCCTGTACATGTGTGATGTAATTGCAACAAGGGAGGAAAAGGCAACTATAAATCGGGCTGACTTTTGGTGTGTGGTGTGTGGTTTGCAGTCGATGAAAAACGGTTACGTCAGAGTGTGTTCAGGGTCTGCGGAAATATTCCTGAAATTTCCACACGCGTATTTGTACATCACTCAATTACATTTAATGGATGACAAAAGGAATAGGAACAGAATTACCTACCTAATGACAGTGAAAAAAAATGTAATAATATCTTTATATTTGCAGTAGTCCTGTTATACCAAATGCACTTTCAGTCGAATTCAGCTAGGTCCTCTGTAGCGATATGAACTTAGCAGTTATTCATATACGCTTTGTATTTAACGTCAGGTTTTGACAAATCGAGACAGCTGAAATCAACAGCAAAAGGCAGGATGAGGCAGCAAAAGAGCATTATCTAATTATGTATACAAAACATATAAAGCTATTAACATTTTCAGAAAATCCCACAGTCAATTTTCCCAATAAGCATGATGTTGGACTCTCAAACTATTCATACAACAAAAAAGATTAGTCAGTATTATACCATACATATTTTCCATTACATTTAATTGAAACAATTCCAAGATCACATCTTTTTTTGCTGATATCGGATAAAAACCAAAATAATGTGACATCTGCTGACAGGGAAACGTGTTGTCCTCAAAGAGCAATGCATCGTCTGTCCGTCAGCTCCTAACGCGCTGTGTGATAACGCCGCCCCTTTGAGGCTTCAAACGAGTCCACTTCACTTTATCTGCAACCTGTCTGCATCGCAGCCTCCTCACCCTCGACCACGGCTGGAACAAAACGTCAACACGTTCGCTTGATTCACCGTACATTGAGCCGTGGCGTGACTGACCTTGAACCCCGGGCCTCCTAACTCCAATCCAAGCAGGACACAGTGATGTTTACCAGAGACTGAGATTTAATATCTCATGTATCTAACCCTGGGGTTTTGTAGAATCATCCAGTACAGCAGTGACTGATATTATAGCATTTTTGCAGCGCTACTGGCCATGTTGGTGACAATATTTATGCAACAGTGACAATTTTATCACTGTAAACGTAAAAATCTCGAGCAACATAAATAAGAGGTTAATAGGGGGGAAAAAAGTCCTTATTTAATCACCTAATAATCACTGCTATGAAAAAAACTCTGACACTAGCTGGCAAAGTTGGAGCTATTTCTGTTTCTGGGTAATATTCTGTGCTTTGCTCTAATAGTTCCTCTCAGTTCAATCCTAAGGTTGCTGACCTGGTCGGTTTTTTGTTTTGTATTTGAGTAATAAAAACGTGCACGCCTATTAAAAACAGCCAAATGCTTCGATACGACTTCTGCCACCAGACTTTAGACACAGATAATAGGCATCGCTCAGCCGCAGATTCTTTCTAATATGGTTTTAGAAGGAAACGTTCCCGAATGTGCTGGGATGGAACCCTGTGGCCTGACTGTTGGGAAAAGCGGCCTGGTTAGCAGCACACGCAAATTCAGGTAAATCAGCTGCAATCCAGTTTTCTCTCCTGACTGCAGTAAAGCATCACGACGACCATGTTTCCTAGCTGACATGGTTGCAGTGATGAGCAGGAATCTTCTGCTCGGACCTACATGGAGGAGAGTGATAACAGTTGTGCATCTGTGGGCTCCCAGGGGACCCACGCACTCCAACAGTAAGTGCGCACTGATGGCTGCCTGAGATCCTTCAGCCTGCTCATTCAGGGCGTTGGCAAACTAATGATGAGAAGCTGTTATCTCCACGGTCCAAACGCTCTGGTTGTGCGTGAGCTTGCAAGCTGCGCACGGTGCAAGTGCAGCCTGAAGGGACAGCAGTCCGATCTCTTAATTGACCGAAATCTAATAAAGATGTTGAGAGTCAAGCAAGCAGGAAGCCATCTAAGATGGGTGGGTAATAATTCGCTCCCAAGCCCAACATCTGTCGTAGGAGACGTACCAGACCCATGAACGCCCCAGAACAGGACTTCTCATGATGGTGACATGGTAAATACACCAGACAGAGCCACGGAGACATTGATCTTATAGATTTTCCCTTCAGCAAATTCACAAATAAGTCGATTCTACAGTTTGACACCACTTGAACAGAATTCCTTTGACTTACCGTCAGTTTTCCATCCTCGACAGGTGAACACCAGGGCAAAAAAAAAAAACGAGGAAAAAAAACTTTAGCGTACCTAAAATGTAGTTTCTACTAATCACTTTCTAGTGTTCTTTGTCTCTCCGAAGCGTAGACTCGATACTTTCCACCGTTAACACAGCAGCAGCGGAAAAAGTAAGAGAGAGCTCACGTTTCACGCGTCCCTCCGTGCGCCAGACGCGGGACTGCGCTGCGTCCGGATGTTCCTGGGTACCGAGTGGAGGAGGAGATGCCAGAAGGGCTGCTGACATAATATTGTGGTGGACATCATCAAGCTGTAATTGTCAGGAAAAGGCTACATGCGTGTTGGGGTCTGATGTGCGTGAGACACTAAAAGCCGAAGCCACAAGCATCATCAGTGTGTGCTCTAAAACTGTTAACGCTGAAGAGGCGGGGGCCAGTGCGGGGTCTCGGGTGTAGTGTAGGACCAGAAAAGCGGCCTGTTTCAATCATAATTTGTCAAACGAATTTGTTTCATTTGCCTGGAAGTCAAAGTAGCACTCCCTTCTAAGTATTAGGTCGTGATATAACAGGGAGAAAGCTTATATTCTGTAAAGTTGGGTGGGTAAGGCGACAGACGCCTGTTGGGTCTGGCGCCACCTGGCGGAAAACACCGGCACGCAGGGTCGTTGGAGAAAACGGATTTGTTTGGAAATTTAGGTAATAAACGCATTAAAGTAGCATGCATTTTAATTCTATTTTCACTAATAAACAATTTCCTCATTTTTTAGGACTTATACTGAAAACGTCGAGCTGTTACTGTAACTATAACCTTTTGTGGGACCGTAAGAACCTGTGACATGTTCTCCAGTTGTATAAATCTGTAAATGCAATTATTAATGCCAGTTTAGCTGCATGGTGCTAGGGTGTTAGTTCACTTTTCATTTGAGGTCAGGCTCCCCGAACACTCGGATTGATGGCTTATCAAAAACTAAACTTGAAAGTGCAGGAGACCTTGGAAAAAAGCGGCATGGATTTTGTTCTAAACGGATATTAATCTCCAAATCTTAAGCAAAGCCTTAAACAAAGACCTCTTTTGAGGCAGTGTTAAACTATACAGCAGAACAAATCTCAAAACAGTTTAGTTCATGATCGCTATTAATTTGCCACAGTAATTTACTTTTAAGTGTGACCTCTTCATCATATAAACAGTTTGTTAAAAAAAAGAGTAGTCTAGAGGCAAAGGCAGGATTTAATAATAAAGTAGGAGGGGGTGGTATTGCTTTTAGTGATGTTTTTATTTATTTATTTATTTATTTATTTTTTGAGGCGCTCAAATCGAAAAGAAACATCACATGGAAGATGGAGTCAGTCAGCTGCCTGATTCCAATAATGGGTTAAGTGTTTCTGTTCCATATAACCGAGTTTCTGATAAAATGGTATTTATAACCATTAACAGAAAGTTATCAGATTTGACTGCCTCATACTTTGTGTCATCCTCATAAATAACACCTCCTTATCTGCCTCAACACACAATAAAGCTTTCTTTTTTTTTTAACCTAAAGAATTTGTTGATTGCTTTAAACAAGCATTCTTTGAAACCTTTTTCAAAATAAGTCATTTTTTTCCAACTGAACACACATTGAAAGTCTTCAGTTGAAAATGCTCGACGCTTGCCAGGTAAAAACATATATTTAGTGTGTGCGTAAATTGCGCACAGTGGGTTTCCAAACCTGGAGACGCACCGCTTGCTGCGTTGTGTTGGACACAAGGTTGATGGAAAGCAGAGAAAGAGTGATTAAGGTCACCCTGGAAGTGTGGGGGCAAAACTCAACCCAACAGAGGGTGGAGCTCCGTTCAAAATTGTGAAGCGTGTAGCCCAGGGGCGCTATTGAGATGTTTATAAGGCATCGTTAAGAGAAATGTAGAAACTTCGGTGCCGTTATCCACCGAAGAGGCGTGAAGAAGGACGGGGAGGCGACGGCCAGGTGCTCGCGATGGCTCAGCAGGTGAGCTGATGCTGGCTTCGAGGAACTGCAGCTTTTCATGGATGCTGATTGTTTTGCGTGCCATGTGAATCTCTGTGCAGCTGAGCAATGAAGAAGGCGCGGCGTTAATTCACGGAGCAAAAGTCTCCGCGTCGAGGCGCTCAATGATATCCGCCTCTTTTAATTTCATCAATTCCATCATAGGATCCGGAATAATAGGTAAAAACTCACTGGTTTTCTATACAGTTTACCGTGACAGCAACAACATGGGCTTTAGCCTCGTTTCCTGCAGCTGTCTCATTCCTAAAATCAAGGTGGAAACGGTGCAACGAGCTTTCACACCATTTAATCCCCGCAGCGGTGAACTATCCGTGTCATATGACCGGCGCTTGCTGACCACGTTCTCTCTGGCTTTTAACCCTTTCATCCACACAAAGTGAGATATTATGTGGCATTTAAAGCCACACAAAGGATTCAGCTGTTTTTATCTTCTAAAACCTTTGTATCGTTGTTTTGTTTGTTAAGTTAGACCTCCAACTTGCCCCCCTCTGAAACCTTCTGACCTGCCGTAAAAACCCAACTTTCCGCAGGTTTGCCCTATGCGCTGAACCAGGCGGGACTCCCGCTGGGCCTCCTGGTTCTGCTGGTGGTTGCTTTCATCACGGGTGCGTAGAAATGTTTGCTGTAATGATGCAAATGCAGATGCACGGTTCTGAGCCACTTCTGGGCCGCAGACTACTCCATAATCCTGCTGATAAAAGGAGGGAACCTGTCAGGGACCAACAGCTATCAGGCGCTGGTGCAGCGCACGTTTGGATTTCCTGGATTTTTGCTTCTGTCCGTGCTCCAGTTCCTTTATCCTTTCATCGGTGAGTCTTTCATTTTTTCCGGTGCTTTGGTGTAAATGAGGTTGAGGGTGAATAATAGAAACCTCTGCTTTTCTCCCTCAGCGATGATCAGCTACAACATCACAACCGGTGACACGCTGACTAAAGTGTTCCAGAGAATTCCAGGAGGTGCAGTGTAGAATAGAACGCATTTGGCACCAGATGCTGAAATACTTCATCAACATGTGAAACAACTTTTGAATCCTCGCGCTGCAGTGGGTCCAGGCCACATCCTGGCCGAGCGCCACTGTGTGATCTTACTGTCGACGGCTGTGTTCACGTTGCCTCTCTCACTCTACAGGAACATAGAGAAGCTGGGGAAGGTAGGTCCCATCTCCTGCGTGAACCCTCCAGGGCTTTTTTGGCCACCTGTGAACCATCCGCGCCTGTTTCCAGGTGTCCTTGCTGTCGATGGGGCTGACCCTGGCCGTCCTCATCACCGTGATCGTCAGAGCTGCCACGTTAGCGCCTCAAATGTGTGAACAATCAGTTTTTGATTCAAATGTAAAAGCTGTGGATTCAGTTATAACCTGGACTTTCTTCATTTTTGGACGTTATCCTCCAGCCTCCCAACGAAGGATGCCTGGGTGTTCGCAAAGGCAAATGCAATCCAAGCAGCTGGAATCATGTCTTTTGGTGAGCAGGAGCTTATTCGAGTTGCTTGGTGTCCAAAAATACGCTGATGTAAAGCGACAAACAACATATAAGACAATTTTTACTTCAAAATCTTTATAACAAGGAAACTAAAGACATCACCATGTAACTAATACTTCCAATGTGGCTCACTCACACTCATCCTCAGACTACAGAGCACAGGTTTGGCTTCAGAGTTCACTTATCTCTGGTGTCTCTGCAGCCTTCATCTGCCACCACAACAGTTTTCTTATCTATGGCTCTCTGGAAGAGCCCAGCATAGCCAGCTGGACCAGGGTCACCCACGTGTCAGTGGGCTCTGCTGTGATCATCAGCGCTGCGTTTGCCGTTGCTGGTTACTCCACGTTCACTGGCTTCACTCAAGGTGCCGCCCAGAGACAGCGAACCGCACGCTTAACGCCTCCGGTCTAAGGAGACTTCTTTAAATGTTTTCAGGAGACATTTTTGAGAACTACTGCAGGGACGATAACCTGGCAACATTTGGACGCTTCTGCTTTGGCCTCAGCATCGTGACCACATTTCCCCTGGAGTGTTTTGTTACACGAGAGGTAAAAGATGAGGGGAAAAAAGGGAAACACTCACGAGAGGATGAGACCGTTTGCATGTTCTTCTGTATCTCTGCAGGTGGTCTCTAACCTGGTCTGCTGCAGGGAGCTGACCAGAGTTGAACACGCAGGCCTGACTGTGCTCATAGTTAGCGTTTGCACGTCCATGTCGTTGGCTTTTGAATGTCTGGGTGTTGTTTTGGAGCTAAATGTAAGTTGTTGCCTCCATGTTGCGTTCAATGACTGCTTTTAGTCTTGTTTCCCTGTGACGGATTGTCTTCCCCTCTACCACACAGGGTGTTCTTAGTGCCACTCCTCTGATCTTCATCATTCCATCCGCATGCTTCCTCAAACTGTCCCCTGGACGCTGGTTTCAGGGTGAAAACCTGATACCGTCTGTCCTGATTTTAACCGGCATGTTTGTCATGATCACCGGTTTGACCATGACTGGGCTGTCCCCACAAGACTGTTCCCACGGACGGGAAATGTTCTACTGTACAGACGCTAACGTGTCTGGCACCATACCGCCTGTATGATTAAAACAATCACATGGTTTTAACTCTATCCTTAGCACTGACATTGTACAAAAAACTGTAGTTAGTGAATGCATCGGTGCAAATGTTTCCCTGGACACTTTATTATGAGTGTTTCTACGTCATTTTATTTTTAACTGTAAATGCTAAAAAAAACTGCATACCATCTCTTAGAGAAGCCTAATGCTATTTATTTAAATGTTGTTACGTCAGTCAGTGCAGTTGCGCTGCATTGTTGATAATGTCTGATTAAAAAAAAAAAAGTAGGTCGGAAATATTTCAACTTTGTAAAAAATGGTACTTTTATTTATACTTTGAGACAATAATGTAAGGAAATTAATTGGAATGTTTCATGTTTTTCATGTTTAAGACTTTGAACCTGTATTATTATAACCAGTAGTAACAATTTATATCTGTACACTTATACAAGTGTCAGCTGATTTAAACATGCAATTTAGTAGGTGTATGTGGTAAAAATAGTTTAACCCACTCTACTCTAACCCACTCTTGCCTAAAACACGTGGACGTACAATTTGTGTAATAATTTGTTTTGGGGGGCAAAACGCATAAAAAATACAAAAGAGGTGAAAAGACGCTCTATGACGTAAGAGAATCGGACGTTCTCAGTTTTGCCACAAGGGGGCGCCGTAGACAACCTCTATTATTGGACGGAAGTGTAAAAAAAGTGCTGGTGTTTTTTTTGTTTGTTTGTTTGTTTGTTTTCCAAAAATAGACAAGTAAAATATATGGATTACCCTATGTTTCTGTTTTCATTGCTTACATTTTGGGCGGAAATCTAAAAATGGGGGGTGGCCGGGTTACCGCCTTACAGGTTTTACAGGAAGATCCCGCCGGACGCCCCACTCACTCCGCGGCTCCGCGCTGATGCAGGCAGCGTCTCCGGGATGTACACACAAAAGTTGCCAGTGCTCCTGCCTGAGAGCCTTTAGGCATGAGTGACAGCGCGTTTTAAATCAAGAGGGGACGCGTTTTCTGCCATGGTTCGTCGCCGAGACGCGCGGCGCGGTTCTTCTAGGCGGAATTATGGATCAGTTATCCGAGGCGAACCCGTCCGCTGCGCTCCTCCGATGATCTAACGCCACCGACGGCGGATGGGAGCTGACGACCGCACCGAAAAGCGCACATATTCATGGTGAGGAACCAACACGTCTCGCCGTGAAGGCCGCTGAAAGTTTAGAGAAGGGAAAAGTTTCGTTTTTCCTAACAAAAGCGGTGGTCTCGTGTGGGATTCGCCCGGGATTCGGTTTATTTACGCGCTGCGCCGTTTGGAAGCAGCTCCGAGAAACACAGACTTGTTTCAACGCTTTGGAAATTCCCATTAAAATGAGCTGTGCTTGTTTTTTTTGTGTGTTGGCCGGTGGCAGAGGTTTAGTTCAAGCGATGAGCGTGGACACGGACGAGCCCGGAGCCCGTGCCCGTGCCCGTGCGCGTCCCCGGAGCGCCGGGCCGAGGTATGTGCGCCCGTCACCGGCGTGTCGCCGCCACATCTGCGTGTTCAGTGTGTCAGCGATGGAGGAAAGTCACCACAGCCACGGAGAGCATGTGTGACCTTTAACCTCCGTGATACAAAACAGACAAACAACAAAAAAGTAGTTATTGGCCAGCAGGTTTAGTTAGGTCAGGCTGGACTTTCAACTATTCGTATTGTAACGAAGTGATTCAGCTAAGGTTAGTTTACTTGTTTTAGAGACAGTGATGGCAGGATTTGGTTCCTGTAATTAGTGCAAATGAGCTTATTTAGAAAGGCAGCTGCATATCTCAGATCACATTCCTCTCACTCATCCCCCTGAAGTCACAGTTGTTGTAGCCGTTCAACCTTTGAACTCTCCTCATTTCCTGCTTTCCCCAAGTTTTACTGAGAATTTGCCTTGACCACATCAGGAGGTCATGGGAAGCATTTCGCAGGCACAACGCTCCGTCTCCTCGATGGTTCTTCTTCGTGTGGGGAGATTCTGATCCTCTGGCTGCTACTGATCTTCATCTGCAGCAGTCCATGCAGATTGCAGTTTAAAAAAAAATGGTAGGAGTACATGACAAGATGGAATTTCCCATCAGCTTTGGAGTGGAGATGATGTCAGCTGCTTGTGTTCCACTGGCTGGAGTCATTTAAAAATGGGGGAGTGAGTTTCCACTGCTCCTCTTTTTTTTTTTTTTTTCACTTTTGCTCACTCCTTTGGCATTCTCCTTGAGTTTGTTAGATTTAAATCAGAGGTGAGACGAGGATTTTGAATATGTGACAGTTTCCAGTCCGGTTTTCCACGCTTGCGAATGTTCCAATCCTCGCTGCAATTTTCCCAATTTTGTAACTAGCAGGCAGCGGCATCGTGCACGCTCCAGTAATAAAGGGGGGGAACGCTCTCTTGGTGTGACTTGCATTCATATGTCAGAAGAATTATGTAACTCTAGCTAGAAGCCGTGCTACTTAGCAGTTTTTTTCCCCTCTGTGGCTTCACTCTTATTTGGAAAAAGAAACCACCCTCTTCCATAAGCTGCTGGAGCACAAGAGATGAAAAAGTTATCTTTGTTTGTATCTTTCTGTATTTGGAACCTCTGGTTTTCATTTTTTTTTTCTTCATTTCAGCCGTATATGAAAGAAAGAAAATGCCTATAATATCGCCCTGGGAACCAGTTCAGCCTCCCTAAATGAAAGTTTGTAGATCCACCTCTTGATCCGGATCTGCACACCAATATTCCTGGATTAGGAGAGGAAACATTTGCATGCGACCCCCAAGCTTTTGGGACATTTGTGGTCCAAATGTGGCTCCTACCAGAATCATTCGCATGTGGCGGAGTGTGCATGTGTGCGTGCATCTGATAACATTTGGTAGCTGGTTAGTAACAGCCGTTGGCTCGTCAAACCGAAAAAAGAGACTTCTGCGCATTTCCAGGCGAAAACGTAAGAATTTGTTGTTTTTGTTATAATAAAAATGTGACTTGAACAAAAATCATTCCGAGGATTTTTTGACCTTTCCCGATCCTCTTTTTCTAAGATAAATATTATTAAAACCTGCTGCAACCAGCAGATGCAAATGTAATCAGATTACATTTTCCGCGGTCGTAAATCTAAAAGATGAATCTGATTGTGTGTGTATCGTCTGGAGCAGCGCCGCTAATTGGACACACCTTAAACGATGATCTCACATGGTTGGCCTTTCCCAGGCGCAGAATGTGGAATTAGTTAAGGTATTGTGAATCCTCACAGCTGTTTCCCCACACGCAGCCAGTCCGAGGGCACAGCTGTTCACATGCGCCTGCACCGCGAGCCTGACTCAGGATCGCAACTTCAGGACGCAGAGACGCCCGTTTCTGGGCTGTTAGCGATCGGACGCAACGATCGGCTGATCCGTATGGTGCCGTCTGCTCCTCAGCAGCATCTCTGAGACAACAAGGCTTTGTTTGCTCGGAGAAATGTGTCATTTGGTTGAAAGCGCGCTGCCCTCAGAAATCCCACCATGTCCCCCGACATGAAGGCTGTCTTTCAGACCTCCACCCACCGTATTTAATAAAGCCGTGAGGCCTGTCCAGTGCATCTTTGCGTGCTGGGACAGTTTTATCTAATTGATGCCTTCTGCTTCTCAAGGCTAAAACAGACACGATGGCGGACATCCAGCAGCAGAAATAATGGCTCATTTTGTTATCACAAAGAATACAGCTCATTGAACACAAATAGGAGTGAATATCTTTCACCGCTCATGTATGAACACATGCTTTGCTGAGTACTACAGTGTGTATAGGTTTTTGTTTTTTTAGGGGTTTTTTTTGACTCGGTTGAAGGTTTAAGTTTATGTTGGTGCACCCAGCAGCCTTTCTAGATGGATCTTTCCCGGGTTTTGGCTAAGGAGGCCATTTCAGTCCCTCTTTGTGTGCACTCTTCCAGGACGTAACGCTCAGATGCCTCCCACTCGGAGCCACTGGGACATTCGCAATGACCCAACATGAATTGATTCATTGTGTGCTCTCAATGGAAGCTCTGCTTATCTCTAGCAATAGTCAAACATTTTGTGCAACAAAGGGATAAATTGACTTCATTTGCTTGACCTTTTTTTAATCAGCGTTTGCCTTGTTTATGTAAGATCTTCATCAAAAGAAAGGATTGTTAATAGGAGTCATTTACTCAACTAAAGCGACATCATTAACTCAAGCTCAAACCATTATGAGAAGAATAAAGGGCAGGTAGGAACTGGAAAATATGGTTCTTATAATTCTGATATTATGATTACTACAATCATCACTGTCTGCTTCCTTCTGTTTGTACATATGACCATAGCAGAACTTTTTAAATGACCGGAAGCCTCTTTAAAGTTCAGCAAAATAGGCAAAAAAAAAAAAGAAACCCAAAAAAAACCCACCCCAATAATAATTTGGGGGGAATCACGACCTTGTGGAGTCAGATGTAAAACAGAACTTCAAATAGAACTTCTATTTGACACTGAAAATCAGTTTTAATTGTTCACAGTAAAAACTTTAAAAGCATAGCGCTGAAATATTCACCGTTTATATCGCCCCCTGCTGGTAGACGCTTGTGACAACAATCTTCCCTTTATTGTGCCAAACCATAAAAACTATTTTCATGAAATAATTTTTTTTAAAAACAGGTTCTCCATCTGTAGACAGATTTGTTATGCTGATGGAAGTCTGTGTTCAAATGTTCAGGCCATCTGAGCATATTAAACTATCAAACTTTCTAATTAATCCCAAGCATCCGGATTCACAGCTGAACCGCGCAGTCGGGCTCAGAAAGCCGATACTGCGGCTCAGCTGCTACTTTGTACCAGCACAGGATGGCAGCACCCAAATACCAGAAGTTTTTAGATGGTTGTATGCGACAAAAGAACTTGACCACATGTTGCATCCTTATAGCACCAATGAAAAGAGGAAACTGTATAAACGAGTACAGAAAGGCCTCTGCCCTCGCTCTAAACCCCATTTAGGATCGACTAAGAAAGAAAATCTGCCAACAAAATTTGCTTTAATGTTTTCTGATGCTTTTATGAATATGGTTTTCTTCATGCTAACAATGTTTTTCTTATAGAGAATTTCAAACATATTTTCATGCAGAAGAAAGAGAATGAGAACAGGAATGAGATGTAAACATTTATTGTTCCTGGTTCCAATTCTGAATATCCTGGTAATGCTTAATAAAGTGCAATACCAAAAATATGAAACTATTGAGTCACTTTAGTTATCTGAGGGGTAGAAAAATCACTCTGTTGTGCTTTTTGAAAGAATCTCCTCCGGCCTGCTCTGACGATGTGTGGAATTCCAACTCAAGGGGGCGCCGTCCTTCCCACCGGGTTATTTCATCTCAATGCTCGAACCCTTTTTAAAAGAACGCACCTATTTGGTCGCGTCACCAGAGGTTAGGTTGATTGCTACCCTATGTTTCTCAGGCTGTGTAGGGCTGAAAACATTCAGTCTGTAGGTTCATCACTGGTTTTAATTCATTGCGTGGAGTCAAATATTCAAGCCCCTCTGAGATGAGGAAAACACAAACCTCAGACCACAGCAGGCCGCAGTTCCCAGAGTGGTGACTTTTTCTATATTACAGACCGAGTCGGGCAGATCTGGTGTCTAACTCTAGCTTTATGCAGCCTGTAATAGCCCAGGCAGTTGTAAAAGTGTAGGAGGAATGAAGGCAGATCATTGAGAAGTTAACGGCGGCGTCTTTAAACATTTATCTACATTTCAAGCCTCTGTGAGATTGGGCGTGTTGGCCTGGCCTGGGCAGAAGGCCTCTGTGGGAAAAGGGTAGAATTCTGTCTGCCATAATAAACAAAAAAACAGATAGGAAGTTGGAAGCCCTCACGAGGTCCCTCTGCTCTTCCCCCTAATCTCTTTCCATCCCAGACTGCTCATGAAGTAATGGCCTTTCCAGACCCTCTTTTAAAAGCGTGTGTTTACTGTGGGTGACCTCTCACCAAATTACCAGCTGTGTCTCTGGTCCTGTGTTTTGTCTTTCCTCAGGGACCCCCCCCTCCTCCCCCATCCCCCCTCAGCTCCCTCCAACCCATACGGCCTCCGTCTTCATTCACCACACTTGCTCTTTTTTCCTCCCCTTTTTTCCTTTTTCCATCAGAGGTGTTTGTACAACGAACTGCATATTATTACGCAAGTGGAAGAGCAAGGATACTGATAAAGGTTGGCACAGAGTGTTGATTTCACAATGGAAAGTCAAATTTATCGCTTCAGTACCAGACTGCGATCAGGCTCGGGGCTGAGCGAACCCATAGCACTTGCATTGCATCATGCACGTGCATCAAACCTTTACTAAAAACCGCATTCACGCAGTAATGGAATTTTATAAAAGCACATACCTGTAAACTCAGCATCACTGATGTGCGTGCATCCAGTTTCGCTGCGTTCTGGTTTGGTCTTAGCGTATTTGCTGCCTGCTAATGCTAAGTTGGCTTTATTTTTCCTGCTCTACACGACTTTCCCAATAGCTGGCTTTCTAATGTGGCATTTCTTTGGTATTTTTCCAAAGTAACGACACATGCTGGTGTTTTTAGCTACAGGTTTTCTTTTCCTCTGTTGCCGGGTGTATCACAGACCGGCCGCAGATCCATCGGTGACAAGTTTCCAGAGTTTCTAGCTTTTGCTGGCATGAAGAGTCTGTGTGAGCACAGAGAAGAAATAGTCAAATGGTCGCCTGTTGTTCAATTTTAGTGTGTTTTTCAGCATTTTATCAGACGTTTGACTGAAATTTACTGTTGTTATCTCTGTTGTGAGGAACAAACACATCACGATCAGCACTTACTGTTTGTAGATGAATAATGTTCTGAACTATTGAGTGTTCTTGCGTGGTTGCGGAGTGAGTCAGCTCTGCAGCAGGAAGGTGTGGCCTTCAAACAGCCTTTTTCATGATGGTGACGGAATATAAGACCAGTACCTGATAAAATAGTGGGTGGTGGAGGGGTTCTTGTGAGTCAGACAGTCTGACAGGATCTCCTGGTGCTTGGTGACCATGGAATAAAATGTCCATTTTATATAAAAAATCTAAAGCCCTTTCCTTAATGAAATCTGCTGTGATAACCCACTTTGACATTTTTACTTGCGTGGCTGACGTTGCGCACACGCTGCCCTGAGTTGCACCTTTGGCCCCACCCACAGGTTCGTGCCTGCGCAGGGAAGCCAAAGCGGCTTACCTTTGTGCACATGTCTGCAGGGGGAGTGTTTCCTGCACACTGCAGCGCACTGCCGGAGCGTCCAGAGGCGCAGTCAGGTGGCCCGTCAGGATTTAGGTAGGACCAGAGCTTGGGGGCCGAGAGGGGGGGGGGGGAGGCATGTTTGTGATGTCACAGCGTGGGTGTTGGGACAAGGTGGGCTTTTTGAAACTTGACTGATTCACATGTTTCAGTCTTAAATCTCTTGGGAGATGGAAAGCCAGAAGGAAATAATTTGAGCAGAGGCAACCTGAGGCAAAAAGGTAAGTGCATGGAATGAAAAGAGGAAAAGCAGGTCTGCCACACCTGAAGGGCTGTACACACTGCCTCGAACGTGGTTGAAAATGGTGATTCTAAGGTGTCCTGCATGTTTTCGCTGTCGACTGTATGTGTTTTGACTTGAAGCAGAGGGTGTGTTGGACTCGCAGCGCTGTGGCATGTTTGAGCCTGTAAAGTGTGCAGCCTCTCAGCGCTGTGTGCAGGCTCCTCGCAGAGCTTCGGCCACCGGGACGTTGAACCGCTGCCCGTGTTTGTTTAAAATAATCAAGTGTTTTCTCAAAGTGTGACTGAGGAGATGGTTCTTGTTTGTTTCTGCCACGCATTGACTCATTGCTTACGGGTGGTGCTACCCAGCAGCTGCTAACATACCACAGTGGGCATGTTTGCTAATTCCGCACCTTCTCTTAAACCTCCAAGCAGAGTAAGCCTCCTACCAGTTCTCCGTTGCCCCTATTTCATTCTTTATTTCTGGGCTTTGACTTGATACGAGTGGATGGAAAACTACACAAAGAAATGACTTAAATGCTTCTGGTACAGGTCATGCCAGCTGGCTCACGGTGCAGAGGTATGTGAGGAATTCTTTGTGAGCTGTTTGACTCCTCTTATTTGGGAAAAAAACATAGATATATGTTTCGACTATTTCTCAGCTGTATCTGTCAGTGGCCAAACCTCTTTTTGTAAATTTCATCCATATGCTAAGTACCTAAATATTTGAAATGTATACAGTATATTTTGTACAGGAACTGCAGCATCTGGATATTATATTGGTCTCATGTTGAGATTATGCAACCAGAATTTCTCTGAAGAGCACCAGAAATCTATTTAATAAATTCACAACCCACCCTAGCTGATGGTTGCCTAACATGGCACCATGGCCTTGAGTGTCAATTTATGGCAGGCCGTTTGTTTGCTGAATGTGGCCAGACTCCACCGTGAAATGCTACAAACAGCACAGCAGCATGCAGGCCTGTTATTTCCTGGTGCAGTCTGTGATCCAGCGCGCCGTCCAGTGTTTTACGGGCCTGTTTGCGATCGCCGGGCCGCCGAGGGAATCCCGGCGAGCGAGACATCAGCGCGGTCAAGCTTCAACACGTCTCTTTGTGCTCGGCATCACATCCTGGGCCTCTGAGAAAACACAGGGTGGTGAAAACAGCCAGCCACGTCCGTCACCTGCTGGAGGTGCCTCCATGAAAGCACCGATGACACAGCTGCATGAGCAGGGCTGTCCCTGAACCCAGCACGGATGGGGACGACACTCCCGTCTCTCATATTTTGAACGTTATTTGTTTTAGCCTCGGGTCCTCGGTCACAAGGTGTTTCATTTTTTTTATAAAAATCAACTAGCAGAGCTGCTGCTTACAGCAGTCAGGCTACACTTTTACACGCACAGACATAAAAAGTTTGCACGCTGTGTCCAAATTCTAATCCCAAATAAAAAGCTAAGCCATGAGTTAGGACTTTGTACCTAGAAGGAGAATGTTTGTTTGAGCTGGTCTGTTGACACACACTGTGTTTGCAGAATGCTGGGAATTTGTAGCATTTTTGCTAGTTTATATTTTAATTCCGCCCTTATTTGTGTCCTCCTCCTTTCTAGTTCCACCTAACAACGCCACTGAGATGAGTTTCAGGCCCATCAATAACAGCAGTGAAGCTCCAGGGGGCTCAGTACCCTGCGATGACCTCTGTGTGTTAATGATGAGTAAAACTCATGCATGTGTATTTCTACACAATCTAGAACAGTTACCTCAGTCTAAAGCGGAGTTTACCTTTGACCAAATTGTACAAAATTCCTTTTCTGAAATAACTGTACTTTGTCCTTAAACTAAGTGTGCAGGTCAGTTTGGGCTGTATTGATCTGTCTCCATCTGACCAGTTTAAAGACATTATCTCACCATGACACATCTAATTATTGCAGCATCAGTGGTCTGATGCAAACCGCTATTATGATAAGTCAGCCTATATCTTCTATTGTCGACGTCACTTCGTAATATAGATTTTATTTATGTTTTGTCTGTTTCTGATTTTCAAAGTTAAAGCATTAAAAAATAGTTTTTTGCTATTTTCACCTCCACCACAGAGGATATGTGATGGCCAGTGCTTACCCGTTTGTTTCAGGTCAAAAACACTAAAGCAGATAACAGATAAAAACATTTTACGGCCGCAAAAAACTCTTAAATTGGCATTTATACATGTGCTTAGAGCCCCAAGGTCATGGGCTCTTAGTTTAAAGTGTAACCTTGTGTTACTACTGCCTGTTCGTACTAGACCACTGGTTATGGTTCACTTGTAGTTATTTTAAAGTTGAATAGCCTCCAATAAAGACACAACTTGCATCTCTTACACTGCTGTTATTTTCAAATCAGAATGATGGTCTACATTCTGAGTCTAAATGTGCTGATAACCTGTCATAACCAGTCACATGGAGCCTGGTGAAGAGCCCTGGAAGGGAATGTCTACCATATCAAGCGTTCCAGCTTGATAAAAGTTTATTGCATTTCTTAGTAGATTAATCACCAATTTAAAACTAGCAAACACAGTTAGAAAGTAGTTGTACACAATTAGGTTGATTGCATTTGCATTAAGTACATTCACATGTTACCACCTGTGAGTGAGTAACTTTTTTACATGGGTTAGGGTTTGGTGTTTTGCACAGAACTGCACTAACGTGTGATCCAGACGTATAGAGAGATGGTTACATGGCTCCTTTGTTCCTCTGTTGGTCTTCAGATTGATAGAATTTCACGTAATCTCAGGTCCTGGACTTTACTCTGTGATTTATTTCGTTTCTCCCCTAGGGAACGTTTTCCTGAACACCAACACGGAACCTGAATACTGAATGTCATCACTCCCTAAAACGTGATATCATTCAGCTGAGGCTGTGTTACACACAAAGACGAACTCAAGAAACCCAAATACGAGTGGAAATGTGTGCCCCGCTCACACGTGTCATCATGGTGGCGTTAAAAGTCAGCTGCCCCACAGCGAGACTAATAATCCCTAGACGTTCCGCTGTGGAGGCTGTGACCTTGCATTGCTTGGATTCCTCTGAATAAGCAGCGCCTCCCCGTGAGACATTACAGACTATAATTCTGTGCGTTGAGTCTGTGAAACCCTGTGTTATTCATGCCGACTGAATGATGTTGCACTCCAGAGTCCAACATCCTGGGATTTTTTTGGCCCGCTGATGGAATTGTAGTGCAGTTCTACAAGTTTGCCTGACTTGTTCCACTTATGGACCGTCTTTTCGTCTGTTGGTATCCCCTCTCAGAGGAGCGATACAAAAACTCCAATGAGCTGGAAGAGAAATGTGTTTTAAAGTTGCATTAAGAATGAGTAAAGCTCATAAAGGAAATCTGTAATTCACCGTCTAAGTCTGGCACGATGCGAGCACACATGCTTTTTCCCTTATTTTATTGGCTTTTTTTTTAGAATTGTAAAGTGAGAATTCGCTCAGAAAAGGCTTTAATCATTATTTAATAAGGGTGTTGCCTCCATGTTGAGGTCAGGCAGCCGTTGCAGAGCCATGCACTTGTGCTGTGAAAGTGGTTTGTGGTCTTTTTCGAGCCTCTCTCACATGTCTATCCCTTCAGCGACATTTCTCCAGGCTCAATAAGTGTATCTATCCACTTGGTTGTCTTGTGACTTCTCAAAGTGGAATTGAGTCCCAGTGTTTTCAGAGACCTGCGGAATAAAGGAATCCATTTATGCTGCCTGCTTCTAACTGAGTCTCAAACTAGACTGAGATAACTAACGTCTGAGAAAGGACACGTCTTTGTTGATAAGGAGCACCGCGCAGACGCCGTCCTCGCTCATGCTCCCGTGATGCCTCTTTGTCCCCAGGGTCTCCTCCAAAAGCAAAGCCCCATCTCCTCCAGGACTTAAGACGCTGGAGTCCTCAGACCTGTCCCAGTGGTATCCAGGAGGCCCCCATCTAACCATGGACCAAAAGGAAAAAGCCATTGATCAAGACCTGTGTCTGGCTGTGGTTCTGCCAGATGGAGAGGAGAGGATGACCACGGTCCATGGAAGGTACTGCCTCTCCTCTCCTCATCTCCTATAAATGATGATTACCTTTGCAGCTGGAGTGAGAAGAGTGATTTTCACAGTAAACGTTGCATCACAAGAACAGGGTCAGACAAACATCAGCCCCACTGTGATGGAATTAAACAGATAATCTTTGTTTTCAAACCTTCAGATCTACAGATTACACGTTGCCTGCTGCTCCTGCACGTCTGCCTCTCAACTCAGATTGATTATCATCATAGTTTACCAAAGATGTCATTATCTTCTTCACAATGCATAGTTCACTATCGGTCCCCATCTGTTGTTCTTCGGCCTTTTGAGAAAAAAATCAACAAGATTAATCCTACCTCCTTTACCTGCTTTTTGATTTGAGACAAGTGTCCATGTCTTAAGGAAAAAGTAGTATATATGTTTTATTCCTTAATGAGGGAGTTTGATGCATTAAACTGCTGCTTTTCAGCAAACCCCTGATGGATCTCTTAGTGACGCTTTGCGTTCAGTATCACCTGAACCCGTCGAGCTACACCTTAGAACTGGTGACCGCAAACAGGAAGAACACCAAACTCAAGCCCAATGCTTTGATCGGGACGCTGGACGTGGAGAAGATCTTGTTGAAACCTAGAGGGGAAGATAAAAATAAAAAGACAGGCCCTCAGATGCCTGAGGTACGTCAACCGCCCACAACAACGTCCACGCTGTTTTTTTTAAAATCTCATCGATGACGCTGATATTTTTTGGTGAAGCAGCTCATTTTCTGTCCCCCAGGCAACCGTTCGGATGGTGATAAACTACAAAAAGACACAGAAGACAATCCTACGGGTCAGCCCTCGGGTTCCCCTGGCTGATCACCTCCCAGCCATCTGTGAGAAATGTGAATTTGATGTAGAGTCCACAGTTCTGTTGAGAGATGTCCACTCGCTGTCCCCGCTGGACTTGTCCTGCTCTCTGAATGATTATGCAATAAGGGAGGTTTACGCAAGAGACCCCAAAAGTAAGTCATCTACTCCAGCAGGTCACAATTGTCAGTTTGGCTGTTACTCATTTATCGCTGGCTCTGCAGGACCGTCGGCCTCTCCTGTGTCTCCAGTTTCACCAAGTCATGCAGGTATCCAAGTTTGGAAACTGATATGAGCAGACCCTCCCACTCGTGGGATTTTACAAGTGTGTCGTTTTTGTTCCTGTGTACAGTGTTTCCAAGCAAGGACAAAACTCAAAAGGAAGAAGAAAACAAAGGCCTTTTCAGCAAATTTAGGAAGAGCAGGAAAAAATCAGAGCAGGTACTGCAGCGTTAACCGTTTAAAATATTTGGAGGGAGGGGTTGTTGACTTTGGTTATCATTGGCTGAGTTGCATTGTTGTTTGCGACTGAGGGTCTTATCTTGTTCTGATTGGTTGTTTGTTCTATAAAGGAAACGGCGGCCAGTGCCCCAGCTTCTCCCGTGCTCGTGAGCAAACCTCGACCACTCAGCATGGCCTTGCCGAGCTCAAGCTCATGTCCACTCGGCTCCAGCACTGCGCTCGGCGACGGGTCGAAAAAGAGACGCGCTCCCCAGCCTCCGGTGGTCGTGTCTCAAGGCTGCTCGGACATCAGCCCTCGGCGGAGAATCAACTCTGAGCCCAACACCCGGCTGGAGCTCGACCAGGTGAGAGGCCTGAAGCTTTCCGGTCACGGGGAAGGAACAGCAGTAGTAGCTCCTGTATTCAAAAGCTTGAACCACATCACTACAGGTGGCTGGTTTGAGTCGCGGATCCTCCGCTGAGTCTTCGCTCAAGAGGACAAAACGCAAAGCTCCTCCGCCTCCCGCGACCTCCAGTGCTGCTGTTCAAGAAACGGTTCCTGTGAGAGAGAATTCACAAGGTTTGTCTGTTTACATGTGCACGTTTCCGGTAAACTCCGTAGGACTTTTGTCTCGTTTTGTCACGTCTTTGTTCTCAAAGACCTCAGGGAGGTTTCAGAGGCAGATTAGTTCTTTGATTCTTCTGCCCCCTAGCGGGAATCAGAAATCACTTCCTGCTTTTGCAAACAACATCAGTTTCTGAGAAATTCCTGGATTTGAATTCTAAATTCCTGGCTACTTGTGTCAATAGGAAAAAGATAACCTCACTTTGATATATTTTCCTGTAATTGTGTAGAGATTCATTGTATTGCTGAGTGAGGGGAAACTCCACCCGTCCTGCATGTGCAGCAATTTAGATCAATAAAAGAACAATATAACATTGTATTGCTGATGGCATGAAAAGGGAATAAATATGAGCATCCTTAGAACCAGTTCAGCTCTACCTTTTGTTTTACCTTAAAGGATTCAATTGCTTAAAAGACGGTGAAGCTTGTGATATTCAACGGCCTGTATACATTTGAACCTTCTGTCTGCATGTTAAGCAGGTACAGAAAATGGAGGGAAGGGTTTATTTAGTTTTAGTTTATTTTAATTAAAACAGACAATCTGGTATATGTATTCATGGCATTAGAGTCATGTTTTAGACCATTCATTTTTAGGTAAAAAAAACCCAAAACAATTCAGTGTTTATTGCTGTAAAACCTAAAAATCATCTAAAATCAACCTTAACCTTAGAATCATTTGATATGTTATGTTATGTTATGTTATGTTATGTTTATCTTTATTTATCTCACAACAGGGGAATTGCACCGTTCCAGCAGCAGCAATACAATAATATTGGAAAACTATTTACAGGAAAAATAAGTATAAAATTAAAAAAGAAATGGAGGAATAGGAAAATAAATATGTGACAAACTCTCTATATATTAACATATACACCAGTACTGTACATAGGTTATTTAAAAAGTAGATTGGGCAGTCCTGGCGCGGTACCTAGGATGCTGCAACAAACAGTCTTACATGTTTTTGAAGACCGAGTATCTGACTAGTTAACTATCAACTTGGCCTTATTCATAGAAGTAATTGAAAAAGTGCAGCCACTGACCCTTTGTCATTGTTTCTCACTTATACATACACACAACCATTTCCGTCCTTCCTTTGTTCCTAATATTTCAAACAGAGAAATAAAACTTCCTTTGCTGTCTCCACAATAGCCTGCTGCTTCCCAGTAAATATAAAGATCAGAGGCTGAGAACAGTGAGAACTTGCACTTTGAATACCTCAGAAATTTCTTTTGCGGTGCACTTCCTTATCCGGTTAAAGAAAGTTTTCCATTTGTCTGGGTAATGTTTTTTGGTGACTGATAATATTGCTAAAGTCAGAAATAATTTTAAAAAAGTTTTTATAAGTTTTTAAGCCTGTTTATATTGCTGTTTTAAAGGGGGTGCCGCTACCAGTGCACTGGAAGAGATCATGGAGCAGGAGGAGACTAATGTCCCACTCGCGCCTGCGGCTGCGACAGACACCCAGGAAGAGGAAAGCGACTTCAGCAAGTCTGCAGAAGTTTCACTGCCTTCTCCATCTCCAGACACTGACATTCCCAGCACAATATTTTTGGAAACCAATGGAGAGGATCAGTCTCAAGAGCCGTCCTCCGATGACAAGTATGAGCTTCAAGTGGAGTGAGACGCCGCATAGTCAGATTTGTATCCGCAGCACTTCTCCAACTCGCTGTCTTTGACTGATTGTTCCAGACAACTGCAGAAAACAGAGGATGAGTCTGCAGCAGCAAATGGAGTCAGGACTGCGGACGCAGGTGCATCTGAGGCAGCAGACACCAGTGAGTTCACTCCTCATCTGTGGATGTCAGTCACACTATTCTGTATCGAAACCTAGTCACTAGTCAGATTGTTTTGCCTTTGGATCATTCCTTGATTATAAAATATGCTCCAGCTCTTTCATGGTAAGCACGTGATCCCCATCTAGTGGTCGGAATAATCACCACAAGGTTTTACCTCCGCCAGGGCGGTTGTTTTTGCCAGCAAAAGAACTCGAAGTTATGATCAGATTTAATGACAGTTTCGGGAAACATTGACCATAAGACAAGAACCAGATGATTTGTTTTGGTGATGTTCTGGATTACCTTCAGTATCCAGGAATTTTAGGGAATTTAACAATTACAGAAACCCTAGAAAGAAATTATTTTTTTCAAAAATGTAAATTACAGAAAAAACAATGAAGTGAGAACACCCTACAGGTAAGACCGAAAGCAAAAGTCTGGACACGCAAGGCCTCGCACAAAATTAAGCTTAAACAGCAACTGTGACAATCGAAGGATCTGAGGGACTTTGACCATTGACCTTCCAAGGATCGAGGCCAGTGAGCTTTGACCCTAAAGCAGCTTACTATGTTAGGTTGTATCGTTCAAGTGGTTAATCTAATGTATGTGTTGAATATGTGGGGAGATAATCTGCTTGGCAGTGATCTGCACTCTCCAAGTGCTTTTCTAGGTACTTGAGTTCTAGCAAAATTTATTTTGTATTGGGTTATAAAGAATTTATTTTAATTAATTTTGATATAAAATGGTGCCAGTTATGTAACTGAAAAGATAGTTGTAGCTATATTACTTTTTCAACCCAGCTAATATTTCTATCTGTGGACTTTGCTCCTTACACAAGTGTCATCTGTCTCGCTGCAGCTAGCGCACCATGCCATTTAGAAAATGGAATTCAAGAGGCCATGTCTGAAAAGGCCGAAGGTGTAAAAGACGACAGCAGCGCCGCCGCCTGCAGCCCGCCTTCGCCCATGATGCAGGATGCAGAGGTGCAGTACTCCTTTGAGACAAACACTGAAATCCCTGATGAGCAGACTGACAAGACCCCCAAGACCCCAGTGGTGTCGTGCACATCGTGCCCCGGTGGTGAGGACGCTCAGGCGCAGATTGATGTCGCGCCTCTTCCTCCGCCACTGCAGGAAAATGTGGATGAAGCTTCTTCCCTATCTAACATCCCTGCTTTTGGATCAGCGGAAAGGAAAGATATGGCCACCTCAACTGAGGAACTCGACACACTTGACCTTAAGAAGGGTGCATCCCACACCTCAGAGACCCCATGCCAAGATCCGACATCAGGTCCCGCTGATGGAGCAACGGCAGCATGTATTTATGCCACAAACTCTGAGCCAAAGCCCAAGCCTTCCAACGAACTGACAAGGGACTACATTCCCAAGGTGGGAATGACGACCTATACTATCGTACCCCAGAAATCTCTGGAGAAACTGAGGTATTTTGAAGTTGCACTGACACTGGAACGGCCAAGCGCCACTGTTGAGAAGGGACTAGATATTAGTTCTCTTAGTTTGGAGGACAGCACAACACCGAGAGGACAGCCCGACGTCTCAGAAGAACAAAGTGAGCTGCAATCTACTTCATGCAGGGAGGACCTCCTGAACACTACTACTGCTACTACCCATGACACTGTTAATGGAAGCATACCTGAATCCATCCATTCCTCATCCTCAGCAGTAGATGGGGCACAACCAGGTTCCCCCACGGAGATCAAGCAGGTGAAAACACCACCTGCAACTAAACCCAAGCCAGCTTCTTTCCGCTTCACCCAGCACAAAAAAACGCATGGGTATTATGTCACATCAGCAGCCGAAAAGAGGCTGAGCAGCAGTTCTGTGCCTGGCCTCAAGGGGGCTCCAGAGAGGACACAGCTGCCCTCCCCTCAACCTCCACCTCTGCTGCCAGGGAAGTCTCTGGATGAAACCTCAGGGGCCCACGTTGCTGAGCCGAGTCCCAAAGAGGACAAAATGGCCAAAATCATGAGGCAAAGCAGCTTACCGGCCAAACCTCTCAACGCAGGCCTGAGTTTGGAGAAACTGCGGAGTTTCGCGGCACCGAGGCCGTTTTGTCCCACCACCCCATCCCGGTTTGCTCAGGCTGTGTCGTCGGCGGTGAAAAGGAGCCAATCCCTAGCTCAGTCGCCAAAGTCGCCCTGCTCGCCACATTCAGCGCCCCGCTCCCCAAACACAAGTTCCCCATCACTCATAGGAAAGAAAGAATTTACTGAGTTCAAGGTGAGTTAACTACAATACTCAAAAAAAAGTAAGTTTAATCCACTCACGGTTTAATATAAGCTGCCTGCTGCAGAGACATGGAGCTTTCAGTGTTAGACGAAGTAATTCCAATTACTAAATGGACACCAGAAAAAAGGTTTTCATTACACAACAGTTTAAGTGTTGTGCACTTTTTGTAATTAGATCATATTTCTAAATATGTGCAGTTTGTCGGCAGGAAGTGTACTGGAACTCAGTCCACATAAACTCAGGCAAATGCAGACACTTGTTAGATTGTGACACAATTCTCATGTTTTATTTCTCAATTTTGATAGACTAATAAAGTTGTTTTATTGGCCCCTAAAATATCTGTAAGTGCACGCTGCAATCTTTTTCCCCGCCGTCAACCTTTTATAATGTCTGGCGCAGTAAAATTTCAGTGATTGCACATGCTCTCTTTCACGTTTTTATCGCCACAGGACAATGAAAGTACAGGGATGGATGGTGACAAAAGCTGCCCTCTGGTCGTGGAGGGTGAAGGACCTGTAATACAGGGAGGAGAGAGTCCGTAGCAGCGCCCTAGTTCTTCAGATCTACTGTAAGAAGAAGTGCCATGGCTGGATGCCTGATTCTGGACTTGCATCCTGAGCACAAACATGGGTCCTTGTTTGGTTCCTACAGGACTTTATCATGTCTGTCTTAGAAACCCTTATCTCAGCACAGGAGCAACGACTGTTGCTACTCTTACCTCTTGGTGATCTTCAACAGTGTATAAAAGTTTTTTGTTGAGTAATTATGTTAATGATGACAATAATGCTGTATTTTGGTTTTTATAATGCGTCATCAAATGCCCCAGACAGACCAGCCTCTTGTTGTGGGATGATCATCTTGCATTTAATGCATTTGTGAGTGAACAAGAGCTCCAAATAAGTACGATTCTATAAATTATTTCCCTGTTTCCCCTCTGTTATGATTGTGATATTGGGCTTAAAATAAAACTGGGTGTGTGGGACAGACCAGGTCTGTGCAATGGTACCTAAATGCTCCTCAAAAATAAATTTAACCTATATTTAAATATTACAGATGATCTATATGCAGAAATATACTGATTTACACAGTTCACCTGTCCTTGTTTAACAGTGTTGTTATAAATAAAGCTTTTATCATTTAAGATATGATCTCTTAATTTAAATACAAGTTTAAATTCATTCTATTTTATTCTCTTTTTTTTGATGAGCTTGGCACTGTGGGTGGATGAGCAGTTGGAGAGCAACTAAAACTTCCCTGAAACTGGCGGATTGACTGCTGGAAAACAGGAAGAAGGAGATTTTCAGTGTTTCATTTGGAACTCATCATCGTATAACATTTGCTTCGAGCTCCGGGGCTCATTTCTCCCTGCAAAGATACAAAAATTGCAAATGCAGATGAGTGACATTTTAGAGGTTCTTCCAAAAGTAATGTATGTTCTTCTGCGGTCAATGGCAGCAGGATTTACTGTGGTTCCTCAGCACTTGCTCAAAAAAAAAAGATTTCTGCAGCTTTGGTTCGGCCAGTGAGTCCATCACTTAGGATCTCGAGGGTTTTGGCATGCGTGAGGGGCTGACAGACGCTAATGTTCTGGTTGAACCTCCTCAACCTCTCGGCAGGCATTAACCAGCACCTGACACTGCGTTTCATGCATTGATAAAAAGTGATGCCCCCCACCATCCCCAGCCCTCCCGCCCCGGCTGTGGTCGAGCAGTCAAGAGGTCACAGGAGAGACCGCGAGAGCGGGCGCATGAACGTTCCAGAGCTGTTTGGTTAGCCTTGACATATTTTGGAATTCAGATAGCAGACACATTCTTGCTATTGTGTCCTGCACCGTTAATCCAAGCAGAGTGAGAAATTGTCTACACAGCTGCTCAGAATTGGAGGCATGTTGTTGCTTGAATAACCAGCAGGAGCATTTGTTAAGCCTGGCTTTGCCACTAATAGCCAGAGAGGGAATACCAAAATGTCAGAGCTCGCTGCACCCGGACTCTATTCACACATGGAAAGCATTTGAGATTGATGCTGGAATAGATAAATTCAGTGTAGGCTACACTAAAGAATATTGGCTATTCTCTTACCCTCCCTGCATGAATCATGGGCCCTGGCTCAAGGTCTCCAGGTCTACTTAGAGAGCTGGACGTCCAATGGCGAAAGGTACATTTTCTTCCGATGGATTTGACTACAGTGTTTGTGGACTCGGAAAGTTGGCTTTTTGATGAAGCTTTACAAAAGGGTCATATTGCAGCTGTATCATAAAATGTCCCTGTAAACCGAAGGTCGTAAACGCCAATGTTTTTTACATTTCAGCCAGAGAACTTTGACAGCTGTGTGCAGAGCTGCAGTGTTAATAGCATTGTCGATTGGCACATTAACAGGGCTCATGCTGCAAAAAATGACAGCAAAGAGACAAACCAACCAGCGCTGAACAACCTCACTTCTTCCCTTCCCCTCTTCTTTACTTGCTTTTATATTATTTGCTGATCTGTGTAAAAAGCCCCTTTCATATATATCTTCCACAGTTGCGATGGAGTGAGTCAACATCAGCAGTAGTGGTTTTCATGCCAGATTAGCTTTACCGTAATGACAGTTCTCTTAGGAATCACAATTCTTTGTGAAGAAAAACAGGTAAATCTGTCACAGTGCAAAAGAGCCAACCTCAAAAGCAAAAACTTGTGTTTTCACACCAATCAAGCTTAAACAGCTTGTTTTCCCAGCCTCATGCATTTATTCACGTTTCCAACTTGCATAGCACATATTTTATTATCAGGGTTTATTCATTATCATTATTTACAGCCTGCTGATTGAGAACTGCTGCACCACAGCATGTGTACAAGGTCAAACCAGGAGGCTGCCTGGGGTTAGAATTAAACATAATTAAGGAAAATTAACCATCATGCATCTGAGATGTGGCAATGTTATATTCATCCTTGGTAAATATAACTTTCTGTTATGTAAATCCTTGTTATTTAGCCTCCTAGTGTTGGCTTTTGTTGGACAGGACTGTAATTGTAATGAGCTGATAGCAGAAGAATGTGTTCAGGACACTGGGGCTATTTCTGGGACTGTACTTCTGGGCCAAATGGTTGTTCATGGATAGTTTCGCTTCTTCCGTGCAGTCAGGAGAACCCCTGCACATGACTGTACCTTACATACTTACACATGATCACAATGGCATCAGAGGGTAATCCAGGTCAGTTAGCCTTCAGTTGATGTGCAGGATGCTATCCTGTTGTCTCAGTGACAAACACCAAAAAAAAAGCTGCCTTTATCATATTTACAGTATCACAAGGACATATTCAAACCTTCAGTGTTTTCATTTTTCTAAAAATCCTCTAGTGTGTTATTTATTTTATGCTTCATGCTCTTTTTACTCCTTTTAAAACCAAGTTTTTAGAATGGCAGCGGTTTTGTTCTGTAAAGAACTCTGAGTTTGCCCTGGTTAAAGTAGTGAGGTATTGCTTTAACCCTGTGCTGCCTGCCAGTCTGGATTTCCAGTAGCTTGTCCTCCCCTCGTCCACACTCTGTTACACATTACCTCTTAGGCTGATGTTATCATCCCAACCATCCCCCCACACGGAGCCTGTCACTGAATGACACAGCCGACAACGTAACCAATCTGCTGGGCCGTCGGCCCTGCACAGCGCTGTACAGTGCGCTAAGTTTACAGTCGGTGTGCAAAGTCCACGACAAAGGAAAAGTTTGTATTATCTTCCTGGCAGCTCTTCTGAAACTTGCCTTTTTAAATAGTGATTTTAAAAAAGCCTCTTTGTGGAGCCCCAAAATACAAGAAGAAAGGAACAACGAGGAAACTGAGAGCAGACTGGTGATCAGTGTCTGATTTATTTTTCTGCCACACAGCTGTGTTGATGTGTTTAATTTAGTGGGTTAAATTTACCTTTAATAGGCCTGTTTATTCCTGGGTTAGATGGATTGTGGAACAGACTCACAGGCAGCAGAAGAGCATGAGAGCTGTGTTTGTGTGTGTGTGTGTGTGTGTGTGTGTGTGTGAGTGAGAGAGAGAGAGAGAGAGAGAGACAGAGAGAGTGCAGAGGAGCCTGACCAGCCAGCCAGCCTACTTTGACTGCCCCCCCCCCCTCCACACACACACACACACACACACACACACACACACACATGCACACATGCACACTCCTGTTCAACAGCTTGCGTTTTCTCTCCGCTCCAGATGATGCCTTGGATTTAGCTGGCCCACATGAGTGATATGAGTAACACAGTGGATGAAATACACACTCCTGGCAGCCTGGCAGGGAAAGCAGAGATTTTTCACAGTGGCAGCAGTAATACGAGCAGCTTTCCTAACTCCCTCTTCACCCCTCTGCGAGCTCCTCTCCTAGCACCAAAAGCCCTCAAGATCAGGACTACACTCTGCAGGAGGGACAGGTACGACTTTCTGCTTTCACTGCTGCGCTCTCTCTTGAATTTGGTAGTTTATAATCCAACCAAACGCTGCTGAAACACAACCGTAACCACTCAGAATTATTTAACTGCAGGAATGACTGACTTCTTAATAGAGCTATATAAAATCAGTGCATGCAAACACCAGAAAGACCTGTTAATATAATACAACATTTTTGATATAATAGAGTTAAAAATACAATCAAGTGCACGACTTGAAATCAAAAAATCTCACATAGAGAATCATGCAACTTGCTAAGGTTACACGAGTGCATGTCTGATTCCCTGGTTTGTGTGTGTTTTGCTCTTCAGGAGCCAAACGGAGCGCGACTGTTCCTCCGTTCAAAGCTGTCTGCCTGAGCTTATCCCGTCACCCACCTCCCCGCTTGTGTCTGAATGTCTATCATCGTGGCCCCCAGGTAGCCCAACTCAGGTCAGTGCTCCTTGTGC
>CAAE01015004.1:2159888-2174370 GCA_000180735.1 Tetraodon nigroviridis | reverse complement strand
AGTTGTATGGGCGAGGTTTGGTTTTACAGTAGGACTAGCAGACAATGAACTGCCCTTTATTTTAAATGGATTTTCTTGACAAAAAGGAAATCTGTGTGCTGTAGAGCTGGTGAAGCTTGTCCCTGATCACTCTGCTCATTTGGTAGCTCAGGCCGTTGGTTCGCTTCCAGACCTGCTGGATGCCTGTTGATGAGCAAGACACTGAACCTCAAATACCTCCTATAGCTGCTGTTGAATGTGAATGGATGGTTCTATTCATAAATTCGGATTGATTGCTGTATTATCTCAAGCACTTTGTGCATGTGAAGGATGAGAACAACAGTATGAATCTAGCCCATTTCATCTGCTCCTGATCTCAGTGGCAGGAACAATCAAACCTACAAATACCCCTAAGCAAACCGAACAAAGAGTCTTTGAAATCGTGTCGCTAAAAGGAAAGTTCAAAGTAGTTAACGATTAAATCTTTTCATTTGCTTTAAAGACATTGAGGGCACATTGACCCTCCTGCTGTAAAAGGGTCCCCTATATCATATTGATGCTGCTCAAGGGTTTTTCCTGTTAAAATAGGGGTTTTTGCCCCCCTGCCACTTTTGCTTTTTCAGGGGTCAGTCTCTGGGTTCCTAAGGATTGGGTTTACAACAGACACTGGATAGATAAAGATGAATGGAAAGTTGAATTATGAAAACTGACCCATCCTTGCTCACCTCGCCAATGGTGCTTGTAGAGATACTTATCTATCTTTTAAATTCTTTTTTCTGCAAAAAGAACAATGCCATCCTTTATTTTTGTGTCTAGAAAAACATAAAACTAAAACTTCATCGTATAGTTGTTAGTGTAAAAACATTGTGAGGTTGCCCAATAGTCATTATTAAAAATTAATGAAATATTTCTTTCTAGGAAATTATTAATATTCATGTTGCACTCGCCTACGAGTCCGACTCCCCTCTGTTTGTTACACATTGATATAAGGTTAATAATCAACTCCCAAACTCAGGAAATCATTAAATTCACACTCTTTACGGCATCATTTTGTGTGTTTCCAATCAAACACAGACACGGTTACTGTAACCTCTCCTGATCTCTGCAGAGAGGATTATTGAGGACCATGAGTCAGTCATGGAGGTGCTCTCGGGTTGGGGAATGGACACAGACAGCCGCCTCTACTTCAGGAAAAATTATGCAAAATATGAATTCTTCAGGAAACCTCTGGTGAGTGTGTGATCGTGTTTTTCTTTTTTTTTTTATGTCTGGTATGATCCAGTCCATCTGCATTACTGTAACCACTGATGGGTCTACTTTATTATTGTAGGATTTTTTCCCAGATCACATGGTTTCCATATCCTCTGAAATGAATGGGACCGTGGATCATTCCCAGCTCATACAGGTACCAGATGTGTCAGTTTATGGTGCAGTTTCGTCACTCGCCTAACCACCAGGAGGCTTTTGTTTGATGAAAAAGATCATCTTTCTCCACTGCTTGTAGACGTTCCTCGAGTCCAGCAGCTGTCCAGAGATCCACGGTCACCTCCATGCCAAAGAACTGAGCAGGAAGTCCTGGAAGAAGTCTTACTTCATTCTACGGAGGTCAGGGCTTTATTTCTCCAACAAAGGAACTTCCAAGGTTAGAAAAAACAAACACTTAAAAAAAACAAAAAACAATTGTAAATCAAAAGCGATGCAGACAAACAGATGGCTCTTTTATTCTGATTTTAGTTTACACAGTAAACATACAAGCTGGAGCAATTAATGGTCTCACTGGAAAATCATAACGTTCTGTTTGTACACCACAAGGTCACCAGTTCACCCTATGTATACCTGAAACTGTGCGAGGCTAGCAGAACAGGCTCAACCTGATTTTCCTTAGGTCAGCTGGCATCAGCCAGACAGGAACTCTGTTCTAACCGCCACTGACAGGTGACACTTTCACCAGGGCAGCAGCCATGCTGGGGCAAGCGCTCCTTGGCTGCTCTCGTTCCCAACTACAGTAGAGGTTTTGTTGTCGGCTGCAGCAAAGCTTTTGTGCTGCATCCGCTTCTTGCAGGATTGCTGTTCATCGGTGATCTCCATCAGAAAGAATGTCAAACAGTTGGAACAGGCTCCAACGTCTGTGGCATTACTTTAAATAAGGAAGTGAGACAAGTGCAAGGAATTAACACTGAACAATGAAAGCCTTTGTGTGTGTGTATGTGCGTGTGCGTGCGCGTGTGCATGTGTGTCGTTCTTTTGAAACGTTGCGCCTGTTCTTTTGTCAATACAGTTATCAGTATTTTATTGTGGCTCTGGATGTGAGTTACACCCACTGCAAGCTGTTGATAAATTGGCCTTTTTAATGAGTTATTACATACTCTTATTTCTAAGCAGCATATCAGATGGTTCCTTTATTACTGAACCTCATATTTTATTTATTTACTGATAAGTTTTATCCAACTACATTTTGGAGTAATGATAAACATTTCCAGGAAAGGGGCCCCACCTGGTATCCACTATTACTACAACTGAAACTAATAATCAGTAACTTTTTAATAAATATGTACATTTTTTAAACTTGTACTTTTTACTGTGAACTGGTTGTATATCATTTGTTGACCCCTGCAGGAACCGAGGCATCTGCAGTTCTTTGCCAGCTTCAGTGACAGTGACATCTACACGATCCTGTCTGACAAAAAAGTGCACGGAGCACCTTCAGACTACGGCTTCTGCGTCAAGGTGCCCGCACTTGTTTGGACACTTTGAAAGAGTTTTTTAGATCATGAACTTGAATTGACTCTGTGAAACCTCTTTTTCTAGTCCACAAAGTGCAGCTCGGCCCGAGACTTGAAGCTGCTGTGTGCCGATGACGAACAGACCAGAACCTGCTGGATCACAGCGATGCGCCTGCTGAAGGTCGGTCCTGCTCACGGTTGATACTGAGTAGAGTGTGAGAGGAGGCATGCTGAGTCAGCGCTAAAAGGGACGGACAAAGAAAACTATTGAGTGATCTTAGAGCACCAAGTTGTTTTTTTTTTTTTAAAGCACAGCATGTAATAATGGTGAGGCTCACTCTCCAGGTATTAATAATAACAATCCACTCATGTTTGATGTGTTGAATGCTAATCTAAAATGCTTCTGTGTTTTTCAGTATGGGGCACAACTGTATAAAAACTACATTCAGCCACACCAGAAACAAAAAGCTTCACCAATGGTGAGATAAAAGTGTCATTTTTATCTGTGTGGTTATGTACAATGCATGTTTGCGAATTTAAATGTAGCTTTTTTTTTTTTGTAGGTAAGAAAAATTGCATTCACTTTCATTCCTTTTCGCCCCAGTGTTTTGCAAATGTCCTTTAGAAAAATCCTTAATGTCAATAGAAAAAATGTTAAATTTATAGGAAAAACAGGATAAAACCTGGACTCAGGGTGCAGGACAGCATTGTAAGTGGGACAAGTGGGGCACCTTCAGCGTGTTAATGTGGGTTTGATGTCCCAGAATAGGCCTTGGCTGCCCCCTGAGTATCTCATGGCACTAAATACAGTCTATTTCTGACTTTTTGACATACTCTTGAGCCTGTAGCTTTTAAAAATACACAGTGATCAGCTGCTCTCAGATTTAACAACTTGTCACCTCATGCCGTCTGTCTGGAGGTCAGGTGTGCCAAAAACCAAAACTGAATGGATTAAGCAGAAAGATAGGAGAGAACATGAATCTGCTAAAAGTAATACGAAATCATCCTGCTCAGACTGAACGTGGATCTAACCAGTGACGCAATATTAACAGGGGGAAAACATGATCTGTGAAATACATCCATTTTTGTGTGGTTTTCTTTTCCTCTTCCCAAGATCAGAATCTGGACTACAGTTGCCTTAATTTAAACCATGCTAATATTGGTTTCAAAGCTCCTTTTATCACTTTTTATTAGGATTAATCTGGAATGACTAAGAAATACTAAAGCTGAAGCCATTTTTACTGGCACTAGAGGGCAATACAGCACCAGCAGCAAACGTCTCTGCCCTCCACCGCTGGGAGCATCAAATCAGAAATGACAGAAAGCAATAGGATTCACCCTGAAATGGAAAGTCTTCTCACATACGGCGCGAACAGAGTGATATCTTTGCAGTGTTTGTTTGCAATTTCAGAGGAGCATCTCGGAGAACTCTCTGGTGGCCATGGACTTTTCAGGCCAGAAGAGCCGCGTGATTGAGAACCCGTCTGAGGCGCTGTCAGTGGCCGTGGAGGAGGGCCTCTCGTGGAGGGTGAGCTCACACGCGGTCTCTGCAAAATAAAGCTCTAAGGCCTCCCAACAGTAAGGCTGAACTACGGTCCATGTCTCCTGCAGAAGAAGAGCTGTCACCGTCTGAGCACCCACGGGAGTCCCTCAACGTCACAGAGCTTAGCGTCAAGCATAAGTAGGAAGGACGTGTGTAACCTTTATTTCTCCACACACTAGTGACACGTGTCTTTGATAAAGGCCTGTCTCTCTTCGTTCTTCAGGCCTCCATGTGGGTCAGTCATGGTTTCATGGCAAAATGTCTCGAGACGATGCGCAGCGCCTTATTACTCAGCAGGGTCTCATCGACGGGTAAACACTTTTCACCCCATCTATTCTGATTAAACACCACGTAGAACTCACTCATTCACATACCCACTCACTCACTCACTCACTCCAATGTTCTCGTACTGACGTTCCTAAGTGGACCATAATGCGCTGGGATGTGTCAGTTCTGTCATCTATATTTCAGGAGGTCACATCATGACATTGCAGTTTCCTTCCTTTTAGAGTGTTTCTTCTGAGGGACAGCCAAAGCAACCCAAAGACGTTTGTTCTGTCGCTGTGCCACATGCAGAGAATCAAACACTTTCAGATCATACCTGTGAGTTTCCCACTCATGTTCCACAAGTAGATAGGTTCTCCTGACCCTGTCTGTCTTCCTGCCTGCAGATGGACGACGAAGGGGAGGTCCTCCTCAGTCTGGATGACGGCCACACACGCTTCACGGACCTGATCCAGCTGGTGGAGTTTTACCAGCTGAACTGTGGCGTGCTGCCCTGCAAACTCAAACACCACTGCACCAGGGTCACCCTGTGAGCCCGGAGCCACCAAAGATCCCTGTCTGGATGAACACTCCCTGTGTATGTGTGCCTTAAACAACACAAATAGACAAAATAACCAAATCCAAATTCGTCTTTGTACTGCTGAGTCAGTGATGAATTCTGACTCTTTTTATGTAAAAGCACCTGTGCTCCTTTTAAACTGTGTTTATCTCAGCGTATTCAGGTATATTTCATCAAGCAAATGATGGTGTTTTTAATTGAGCGTCTCAGGAAGTGTCACTGTGTTTCACAGAAAGAGAAACTACATGTGGAGGGCCTGCATTGATATGTGCCTAGATTAAAACTACTGCTGAAGAACAACAGCAGTTACATATATTTCAGCATTTAAAAAAAAAATCATCCATATGGATGAAACTCAAACATCCTGTTTGACTGATTTATCATCATAAATGAAATCTATGTGTATTAAAATTTTCTGTCATTTTTTAAAAAGGATTTTTTAATATTTGTCTTTTAGTTTCATACCCAATGTTCTACAAGGTCTGTATTCAAAAACAATACAGTGTACATACTTTTTTATTATTAAAAGTAAAATTTAAACAACAACACAAAGAACGTGTTTTATTTAATCATGCAAACTGGTTCACAAGTCAAACATAATAAACTGATTCGAAAATGTTTGTTTAGTTTTTCTCTCATGATAAATTGCCCAATAAAAATTTAAAATCCGTCACACAAGTGAGATCATCATAGGATGGGCTGCATATATTTAACATCTTTCCATTATATATGAGAACAAAAGAGGAGAGAGCGCACATCCCTGAGGTGCTTCGTATCCAAGGTAACTGTCACACTGTGAAAACCACCACACGTGTCCGAAAAGCTGTCCATCTAATGCCGGGGTCATCACGTGTCATATTCTTTTTAGATTTTTTTTTCTTTTGCTCATCTTCTGAGCCACAAAATGAAGCCTAACTCCAAGATCTAGGGCAGCAGTTAAGCAATTCATGTCAACCTATGTAAAAATATAATAGTATATAAAGTGATAAATAGGGTACTCAAAGTCATTGGAGACCTGCAAGGACAGACAAGACATCTTAAGATAAAATGGAAAATCCTCAGCTTCCCACCACAGAGACTTTTCACATGAAGATGTGTTGGTTTTCCAACAGGATTCATTACATTGGTAAATATAGGTGGACTCTGCGTGGAACACATTAGTCTGGCAGACCGTGGGATGATTTACAGCGCCGGTAGGGTCCACTTAACGACGCCGTGCAGCTCATTCCGAGTTCTCTGTAGCGCCTTCGAAAGGTCACTGTCCTCACCAGTAGGTGGCAGTATAAGCATTTTGTTGCTTCACTAATGAATTTGTGATGTATGTAACGCGATCTAAATTACATAATACGCATAAGGAACGACAGAAGTTGCCCTGAAGTTTTCTAATGAAAATGTATTTGCAAAGAAAGTGCACATAAAACATGTTCAGAGACATTTCTGACCATTTGGTAAATCATTTATGCTGACCTCTTAGATATTCCTTGTGATGTGTTTTTGGGATCACTGAAAAACCCATTCATGCGTTCATTTCCCTACTCGCTTTACTTTATACCTGTGTACCCAGCTGGACCCTAAATTCTCTTGTTACTAATTTGAGGCTTTCCTGAAAACTTTTCCTATTTATTTTAATTTCATGTTGTACTGTTAAGGTTGTACTGGCAGCAAAACAGTTTCGCATCATATCACTCCTACCTCAGCCTCTGACAGATTCTATAGTGTTCTCGGAGTTAATGGCCTCACCTTCTCACCTCCAAACATACTGCTGGTCACTGTGGCCAAGACAAAGAGCGTATAGAAAGATGGATGCAGCACAAACGTTGTCTTTCAGGCTTCCTGCAGCTGGTTTAAGGAGAAAACAGACAGAAAACAGGACACATATAAAGACTGCGCAGCAGCAGCGTGCTCCCGGCTTGGACTGTAACTGCTTCTACAAAGCTGACAGCCTCAGATAAACTCACCAAATTACCCTCTGTCTACTTGTGACAAAAGCAACCGTGAAAGCAGTGCAGCTGTTGTTTGTGTGTTTATGTCAATGCGCAGTGAAAATTAATTTAATCAGCTAAATTAATGTGACTACAGCTCAGCTCTTTACTGTTGGTGAGCACAATGATGAACAATAATAGTTTATTCATCTACAAATAAACCGGTTTTTTAAATTTCTCTCAATGTTTACACTTTGGGATATTCAAGTGCCTCTTGTGATATGTGAGATTACATGTTGTGCACCACCTGATGTTCTGTTTATTTTAAATGCAATATGGTGGAAATTATTGTAAAATTTAAAAAAAGGGCAGCAGAGAGGCAGCGCAGGAAGTTCTTAACATGAAACATAAAATAGCAAGTTCATTAATTAGAGAAAGACACTGGAGAAACAAATGAAAAATCAATGAAACGAACTGAACATGTGCGAAATGTGAATGTGTGTCTGCGTCCTGATTCTACGAGTCTGCAGAGCATGAACTGCACTCAGAGTTGTATCAGGTCTGGATGCCAACAAATCTCACATGTTGGACCTGTAACTCAAGAACTTCTTCCTCAACCAACAGTCAAATATGAC
Source organism: Tetraodon nigroviridis (assembly GCA_000180735.1). Classification (NCBI taxonomy): domain Eukaryota; kingdom Metazoa; phylum Chordata; class Actinopteri; order Tetraodontiformes; family Tetraodontidae; genus Tetraodon; species Tetraodon nigroviridis. Next base: position 2,166,724 of record CAAE01015004.1, on the reverse strand, counting down.
AGAAGCAGCCAATACGCACAGTCAGACGAAGAACCAGAGAGAAGCTTGGCTCCTTCTCAGGAAAACATCCTGGAATGCTTCAAGAGAAGAGAACAGAAGAACAGATGACCTCAGCGCTGCAGAGACAAGCAGCAAGACCAAATCATAGAAACTACTACAACTATTTTCAGACACGGTTAGCAAAAAAAAAGTGCACCATCACTGCTTCCTCTTCATCTTGTCTATTGTCCTCTTCATCGACGTTGTGACCCGGGCTCTCTTCGCCGCTCCCCAGCAGCTGTCTGCCTCTGTAAGGCCCGTTAAAGTTCAGCAGATCTGACAACCAGAGCAGGGAGAAACAGGGCGGTGTGACAGCAGAACCCAAATACAGGAAGGTGAAGGTGGCCTGAAGTGAGCTACACTTGTTAGAGCTGTAAACTCCATCGCTGTTACAGGCTGGTTTCAACAGCCTGTAACACAAAGAAAGTCAAAGCTTCCCACCGTTCTTCTTCAGGAAGTGCAGAGCGTCTTTGTAGCCTTGTTTACACATGACCTTCATCACCACTGTGTACCAGCTGGACCCTAAATTCTCTTGTTACTAATTTGAGGCTTTCCTGAAAACTTTTCCTATTTATTTTAATTTCATGTTGTACTGTTAAGGTTGTACTGGCAGCAAAACAGTTTCGCATCATATCACTCCTACCTCAGCCTCTGACAGATTCTATAGTGTTCTCGGAGTTAATGGCCTCACCTTCTCACCTCCAAACATACTGCTGGTCACTGTGGCCAAGACAAAGAGCGTATAGAAAGATGGATGCAGCACAAACGTTGTCTTTCAGGCTTCCTGCAGCTGGTTTAAGGAGAAAACAGACAGAAAACAGGACACATATAAAGACTGCGCAGCAGCAGCGTGCTCCCGGCTTGGACTGTAACTGCTTCTACAAAGCTGACAGCCTCAGATAAACTCACCAAATTACCCTCTGTCTACTTGTGACAAAAGCAACCGTGAAAGCAGTGCAGCTGTTGTTTGTGTGTTTATGTCAATGCGCAGTGAAAATTAATTTAATCAGCTAAATTAATGTGACTACAGCTCAGCTCTTTACTGTTGGTGAGCACAATGATGAACAATAATAGTTTATTCATCTACAAATAAACCGGTTTTTTAAATTTCTCTCAATGTTTACACTTTGGGATATTCAAGTGCCTCTTGTGATATGTGAGATTACATGTTGTGCACCACCTGATGTTCTGTTTATTTTAAATGCAATATGGTGGAAATTATTGTAAAATTTAAAAAAAGGGCAGCAGAGAGGCAGCGCAGAAGTTCTTAACATGAAACATAAAATAGCAAGTTCATTAATTAGAGAAAGAAACTGGAGAAACAAATGAAAAATCAATGAAACGAACTGAACATGTGCGAAATGTGAATGTGTGTCTGCGTCCTGATTCTAGGAGTCTGCAGAGCATGAACTGCACTCAGAGTTGTATCAGGTCTGGATGCCAACAAATCTCACATGTTGGACCTGTAACTCAAGAACTTCTTCCTCAACCAACAGTCAAATATGACAGAAGCAGCCAATACGCACAGTCAGACGAAGAACCAGAGAGAAGCTTGGCTCCTTCTCAGGAAAACATCCTGGAATGCTTCAAGAGAAGAGAACAGAAGAACAGATGACCTCAGCGCTGCAGAGACAAGCAGCAAGACCAAATCATAGAAACTACTACAACTATTTTCAGACACGGTTAGCAAAAAAAAAAGGAAAAAAAAGTGTTTGACCTCAGGTCCATTAACCAGTGCATCATTACTGAAGGAGTTTTATCCTCCTCTGGTATTTTAGTACTTCTTTACATTATTAGGTGGCCAAATGCTCGTTCGGTCTTCTCTGTGATGGACCATTCAGCCTGTTTTTTTCTTCTTTCCACTTTTTAACTAGTTTGTGCTGTACATCCTCAGGCAGCCTGACCCTGTGCTCCAGTACAGACAGCAGTAAAGCTGACCAAACCAGTATGGCAGTGACGCTGACTCTGTTCTCCACATTATCTGTGCTCAAAACAAGGTCAGACACGCCAGACTTGAGACCCTCCCGCTGATGTAAACAGTCTTCCAAAAGGCACCAAGTGTAGCAGCTCCAGTTCAAAAGATGCCCAAATTCAAGGAATTATGGGATAGCTTCTGAAAAGGGATCGTTTACGGTTTATTTAGATCATGAACCCAGTTTACAAGGTTAATAATCCAGCCGGGTTTTCCCTCCCACCAGGGAGACAACTGCTTTTACAAAGAAAACTTACCTGGTAGGACGGAAAACCGGACTGGGACGCAGACTTGTAGGACTGGGTTGATGGCGGCTGGTTGCAAACTGGTATATTTTGTGTTGGATACCTCATTGTGGCTTTCGAAGATGAAATAAATACAGCATCTATTGTGGAAAGCATGCATGTGTTAACCAGCCTTTTCTGTAGTGATACAAACACATTGCCCCTATACCTCCATCGCTCCACTTCAATAGCACGTTTTGAAGCAGCTCTCGCATCCAGGGGAGCTGTGTGCACACAGAGAAGTCTTAAATGTTGCCCTGCTTCCGAGGTCTTGTGCTAAATGTTGTTTTGGATGTATTCCTGACATTGATCGGAGTCTGGCTGCAGGGGGAGCGATGGCAGCTGGGAGAGACGGCGCTTCTTTTAATGAATTCATCCAGCTCTATCCTGCCCAAACGGCCTGTGGATACAGCAGTCCTCCCAGTAAATAAAGGCTCTCACCACTCTGTCTCAGGCCCTCATGGACAACCGCTGCTGTTTGTAGCATTTCTTACTGCTACACTGATTCACTCCTGCCTGCACTCTGATGACTTCAGCTTTTCCACTTGAGGTTTTTAACTTCTCTCCAACATCCTCCTCTGGTTGTGTTGCCGTAGTCGGCTCAATTATTCTGCCCCGTTTACTCCAGCTAATTACTAAGCAAAGACCTTGCACTTTGCAGCGTTCTTGGTCATCACAAAGGGCATTCTCCAGGATGGGGTATCAGCCTGGACAGGGTTATTTATTTATTTAGGATTTTAAGGAGATGCACTTTGGTGAAGGTTAGAAGTTTTATCTGTGCCTTTGGAAAGGCCTCTTCCATCAGGACCATCTGAAGCCAGGAGCAAATAAGACGAACCAAAGATAATTACTGGTCAATATGAACAAATCCAAATTTTTTTCCCTCTTTATGCCACATAGAGCCAAATGCCTTACCATCACCAAAAAACCACATGAAGTTATTTAAAATCTGAAATGAATGTTTATCACCAATCATATACAGGTCTGTAAATATTTTTTTGCAAAATGTATCCACACAAAGCAACCAAACGAAACCACAGTTAGAGCACTGTGTGATTTATTTCCATGTTCATGTTCGTAAAGGAAAACTCTCTGCATGTCTTTGGTAGCGTATTATACCCCTCATAATTGCCCAGACAGCGCTTGGTCTGGGAATGGCCTTTTCTAACCTTGGATATATTTTTCTGCAGACCTTAAAACTGGCAAACGGTAAGTGCCAAGCTTTGTTAATTACAGTGATAGCGCACGCACTTGTCAAATAATGGATATGGTTTGCAATTTCGAGTTTTAATAATCAATTACTAGCGGTAATTCTCTGCGGAGTCACAGGATGGTCATTAAATCTCAAAAGGCGAGACACATGCAGTGTAGCTTTTTCCAAAGCCCTATTTTTGAATACATAAGGGAACAGGCTCTGGCTTAATCCTGTGCATTCTGTTGCCTTATTACAATGTAAAGTAGCTCAATTAGAGCCAGGCAGCGCAGCTCGTAAAATAATGATTAAGACAGTGAGTGATGAATGCTCATGTTAATGGTTAGTCCTGCAGGAACTGAGCCAACAAGGACAAGGAGGGAAAACAAGGCGGTGCTGCAGATCGTATGGGCTACGCTGAGAGCAGGAGGCACATTTAACATCAAGTCACATTTTACACAGACATCCCTGCTTTTTGTTGTTGGTCCACAAACACCTCACTAACTGGCCTCTGTGATCTCAGATGGATGCGGGGGTATTGAATCAGCGTGCTCCTGCTTCCCCTCTCTGCAGCGGGGTTCCTGTTGTTGAATTTGCAGTCCACCTTCAAAGCTGAAACATTGCAGAGGTTCTTTGTGACCTTGAGAAATTAACATGGGAGGACTGGCTTTGCTCTGAAGGAGCCCTATAGAGGCCACGTCCCCCCTAATCCCCGGCGAAAAGATGTACCACAGACTTCTCAGATGAAATAGTAACACAGGAGTAAACCAGACGCAGAGGTTGGAACATCACGTCGACATTATTTAATTTGATAATGCAGTGGCGTTTTATGTGAGCTGAAATTTTGCCTGAGCTCGGCGCCCTGTGTGGCTGCCCATCAGCTGAACGGCATTAAGGCGCTCCTCCGTGTTAAAACCTGCTCGCTTCCCCTGCAAACACTCCAGCCTGGTAGACGGGCAACAGCTCAGCAGGGAGGAGCTCTCCCTGGAAGGCAGACAGTGGACAGCGGGGAGACATAAACCACAGCTTCTGGTACTGATGGACGGATGTTTTAGGCGATCAAAAGGACGGATAAGAAAAGGAAAACGACAGGGGTAAAGCCAGGAGGGGGCATGGAAGAGGAAAACATTTTTTTTTTTCTTTAAAGAAAGAAAGCCTTGAAAAGTAGAGCTGAGATGTTTGACAGTGCAGCATTCAGGGTGATTATTGTTCAGACACGCTCCTCAGATTCGTTTTTCTCTGGTCACTGTTGTTCACAGAAAAGCACGTTGGGGAAAAGTCACATCAGAGGAGCGCACCATCAGGCAATTCATTCTGAGGTTATGAAGCAGGATTTAGTCCGGTAATGCTCACGGTCTTTACTTTTTTTTTTTCTGCAAAACTCAGGTCAAAATGGTTACAAAAGCACACGCAGACGCGCATGCGGACAAGTGGATGAGAACGTTTGCACTCGGATTGGTGAATTTACATCCTTGCCTACTTTTGCTTCTCATTTACATCAAGTGCGAGTGACTCCTGAACAGAGTAGAAGGCCTTGTGCAAGAATTAGGAAATAGTCCATTTCTGAAAACACAGTGGAATAGAAGCAGAACAGCATATGTTGGGATTTGAATGGTCAATCGATGAATAACCCAGAGCAATGTTTTTCTGCGCAGATTGGCAGGCATTGTGTTGTGGTATCTGTGTATATGTGCGAGGGAGAGTGTGAGATGGGGGCATGGAGGAGTGGGGATTCATCCTTCCCCATAGTATTACACAGTGGTCAAAAATATTTGCAATGCCAGGAGGTATTTTGAAAAATATTTGAAAAAAAAATTCAATACCGTGCTGACCTTTTGCTGGGCATTTGCAAAGAGATTCACTCTGCATCTAATCTGGTTTGGAGTCAGGGAGATGTGTGTTAGTGCATCATGTTGTGGGTTCTAAATTATGTTAATCTATTCGACTTGCACATCTACTTTGATGTCTTCATTAAAATCTTCCGTTTTAGGTTTAGAATAAAGGTGTCTTACAAGTAAAGGTGGGTACTACGAATTAAGTAAAGCCTAATCGTACAATTTTAATTAATTTGCTCAACACAGTAGTTTGCTTTCTTTGAATTGACAATTGGTCTGCGTATTTGAAGGGATTTTTTGCAGTATAGATTTTTTTTGTTTTGTTTACAAAGTATGTCCTCATGTCCTTTTTATCCGTAACAATTTGTGTCCTTTTTTAAATTAAAACCTAAATGTTTGCAAAGTGCCAATTTAATATTTTAAAAAATAGTTGTATTTCTACGGCTGACTTGATGTTTGACTCCTCTTCCACCACAAGAGGGCAGACAGTAGTCAAATACGTTTATATTTAATATATTGTATAATTACCGTGTAATAAAGTATAATAATTACCATACAGTTTTAAGACATCTCAACTCATTTTTATTTTTGCGCATGAAATGTCTAAAATTTTTAATTTTAATCAAAGTGCTTCTTAAAGCCACCTAATGTCCCCCATCAATATTTCTAAGTAATGTACCAAATGCTAGTTTTTGCCTTTAATATATTTTTTTAAACGTTGTTCTTGTGTGTTTCAAATTATAGAATATTGTTTTAATAAATTATTCTTTAAAAAAGTAACAACGCAGTTTAAGCAAAAAATTAAAGCAAGATGAAGAAATATTAAAACAATTTGGGGAAATATTTGTTGTGGTTGGTATATGGTGTTTGTTTTGTTTTGGTTGTCATTACCAAATAAAAACATATTTTCATCTGCTTAATAACTCTAAAATCCATTTCAATATACAATTATAATATCTGTAAAATTAGAACAATAATACAGCACGAGTCATGTGTATAAGTGTGTGTGTGTGTGTGTGTGTGTTAGACAGGAATGTGTGTGGTCACTCTGCAGAGCTGAGATTTGCTGACTAATCTATTCTTTAATGCTGATCGATGCTTGTCGGGGCAGATTCTGTCCTGGCAGCATGGTGAGAATAAAAACGCAGGCAGAAGAGTCCAGGCAAACTCTCTCTTAGGCTCATACTGTATGAAATTTACAGCATGTTATTAATATATATATATATATAGTAATTGGCAGCTTGTTGGACATTTGAATAACACCGCAGCAAGGTGTGACAACATGATCACTTTTATATTGTTTTTACTTCCTTTGTTATTACTGACCTTACTGATTGTAAAAGATTGGATTATACGAAGATTTAGAACCTTCAACCACATCTTCCTCTTCTTTGGAGATGAAAATATGTCTCTAATGAGCACTGATTTAGTATTTTTTAGTTCATTAAAAACAACAAACCTTCGTTCTTTTTGGACATTTAGTTCTTGAAGTTTTCAGCTTTGCCAAAACAGTA